>CM068373.1:331220960-331820960 GCA_034769895.1 Magicicada septendecula
AGTTTATTTAAAGTTTAAATATTTCGGTACCTAGAAACTACAAAATATTAAGTTTGAGTTGACAGTTTTCAGAGCGGATTTTTGTTAATAATAGGAAACCAACATTAGGAAAGATTTATTTGTATGTTTAAAATATCTTCCAATTACTTTATATATAAATTAATTCGGTCATCGTTACTCCGATCGTAAAGTATTTTTAAAATTTTGTATCTCAATATTTACTCCTTACAGTTTTGAGCCATTACATAGCTACTACATTTCCCGATTTGTTTCTCCTCAAATATGATTCCCTGAATTTTTCTAAATTGTAGAGTAACATTTCAGCCAACCAGCTTGCATCTTTCGAATGACTGAATAAATACGTTTTTATGTATGTACCATAACGCTTGTAAGGATTTAAATTAGTGAAACAACTGAGATAGTTTCAAAGACAATGTAAATTTTTGTACTTTGTTAATCAGTCCTGGATTATTACTGTTAGCACAAAGACAATATGCTTCAGACTTTATTTATTTCAATTTTTGTCCTTACTTTTTACTGTTATTATAGGTTTACTGTGTCGAATGTTTTGTATTTTTTAGGCTACAACTCCTGTTAGCCTTGTATGCTTTCATACAAAGTTCATAAAAATTTTTGTCTCATTTAGCACATTTGTGGTAACGTTTAATGAACCATTCAATTATGAAATTCTCCAAAACCTGTATTTTTAACAATGTTACAAATGTTACAATTTAAAATTGAGAAAATATAAATATATTTATAATCACTCTTCTGAGATATTATAATCAATAATGGTCTTAGTAGTTTTTATTTAACAAATTGTGGTAGTTTCCTTGTCGCTTTTATTGATAATTATTTGTTGTTTTCGATGGTTAATCATTTACTTAATTGAACTTTGTATTTAACATAATTTACTCTGGTTTCTCTGGTAGCATTATCATATCAGTGACACAATAGATACATCTTCTTTTTTAATTTCCGCAACCTTTTGTTTCCAAATTTCAGTGCCATTATTTTTTTAACTCAATCGGAATGAATGAAGCGGAAATAAACTTTTTCTAAAACATACGAACTCACACACACGCACGAACATACACACAAATACTCCTATACTTCCGCGCGCCCATGCACACACACCCGTACACCTGTCCGGATATTAGACTAATGTAAATCAAACAAACACTTACCAACTCAAATTTAAGGTACACTTTCTATTATTCGAACCTTTTGACCCTTGTAGATAAAATTAAATATCTGGGTTTTGTATCAGCCAATTATTCTTTCAAAAATAATTATCTTTATCTTTTTGGTAATAACTCTTTATACAGTAGGGCATCGATTATCCGAATCTACCCGGACGAGGGCCCGTTCGGATAATCGATATTTCAGATAATAGATTGTAAATTGAAAACATTATTTCTCTTTACAGAAACAAAGGTTTTTATTACAAAATAATGTCTAACATACTGTAATATAATAACAGCAAGCTGTATACTGTACTGCAATGTATTACTAAGGCTAAAAATCATTGAATTAAAACTGAGTGTAATTAATACAAACCAAAAGTTAATTTAAACAAAATTAGAGTTTAATGACAAACATTATACTCAAAAATTATTTAAAAATTAAAAAACACAACAAAACATACAGTACCATGGATTTACACTTTTCGGAAGATTTGTTCTATCACTGTCTGCTTCAAAGCGATACCCCGTTTTCTCGCTGCTAAAGACTGAAGTCGTTTAAGATTCATAAAACTGAATTCAGTTTATCTCGTCTTCTGTTTCGGTCTACTTTATAACAGTCTCAAGTTCATCGAAAGCTTTTGCTGCCTTCGGTGGTTTTGTGTTAGTAGCATTGCCGCCGTCTTCATCTGAATCTTATTCGTTTTCATTACGTTCATTTAATGACTCAACTATCTCTTCATCGGTTGTAACTATACAATACTGTAATAACTTACAGTATACAATTTTTTATGTTCAATAAATATCCAGTACGCCTACACGTGTCCAATACATTACTGTACAGTACGGTAGATAATTGTACTTTTTATTGAGTTAGGATTATAGATTGTTCGGATAATCAATGCCCTACTGTATTTCTTTTTGTGATCGTTATTATAAAGAGTTATTACCGACAAACAAGGCCGTTAGTACTTAGTACTAACTTACTTAGTACTTACTTAGTAGTTTCATTTTTCAGTATTCAATAGGGTATTTGCTTCTTCATTTAGTTTATTGCATTGTTTGTAGCGACCAACTCTAATTTTTGGAAACTTCTTGAGATGTTGACCGCACGAATGCTAAGTAAAGATCAAAGCGTTTTATAATTTTTAAGCGTATAAATAGGAAGAGCCTTGCGTATCCTAGCAAACATACGAATTAAATAGAGAAAAAGAACGTAAATATTAAAACAAAAATGTGTTTCTATTAAAAAAAAATTATTCGGCACCCGACCACACGCCAACTGGTAAACGCTGACCACAGCGTTTTGCAGTAATCAGCCGTTTGAATCGGCATCCGACCATGTGCTAACTGAAAAACCCTGACAATAGCGTCTTACGATTCTACAATCAGGTCAGCTGACATCTATTAAGTACTGACCACAGCGTTTTGCTATAATCAACTTTATGAATCAGTCTTAAAATTGTTTGAAGTGTATTACAATGAACGTATTTTCTGATAACATTAAACGTCAAACCAGGTAGCAAAATACACAATAACACCTTCAAAATTTCTGTGGTCTTTGTCATAAGTATTCAGTTTCTTGCTGTACATTAAAATAAAGTTGAACCGTGAAAGTCTGAAGGTCACATTGTCACATTTTAGTGGAGTCTACATTGTACTATACTGTACCCTCTACTTTGCAAACGGTGCATAATTAGTTCTATGTCTCATCTCAGAGCTACTGAGGCGTTTTATGTCTAACATAGACGCTCTGCGACGTCGTTTGCTAACTAACTCGATTGTTAACCGTATCAAACGATAGGAGCGTCAAAGTTTCAACATAAACACAAGACTGTCTCTGCTACAGTAATCTCCCTATTACCTGTGCATGTGCCGCAGAAGTACATTATTTTACAGTTTGTATGTATTACGTGTGATCACATAGTATGTAAGAAGGCTTCAAACTTAAAATAAGTTTAAGTTAGTGGCTGGAGGACCTACGTCATTATTTTTCTAACATTTCCTTTTCTTTATAAGTTTTCTCTTGTTAGCTACAATTTTTGCTATCATCCTTCTATCAGTGTTATAAATTTTTTACGAAGACAAAGCTTTGGTTTCTCAAAAAATTTTGAGATACTTTTTGATTGTTGTGTGTTTACATAATTAATATGTACTATTCCCCTTGTGTATTTTTATAACATTTTTAGTACTCGCTAGCGTTCTGAATTACTCGTTCCTCCAAGCTGTAGTTGATTGTTCATGTATCCATTTCTATTGTTCAATCTGCCATCCATTTCCTTTGTTATTATTAATTTAACTTGCTCTCTTTGCCTCACTATATTCTTTGCTATTACGTTTTTACATTTTCATTTTTTTTCTTAGTACATTCTCTTGTCTTTTTGTTGTTCTAGAGGTTTTCACATAACAATAGTAGTGAATTGTAAGTTACTCAGTTTCGACGATGTAAAGGAATTGAATTTATGAGAAAAAAGTAATAGTTAGGAGCGAATAAGATAAGTAAATTTATAAATAAGTAATATTAATATAAAAGCTGATGTTTAATGTAAAATAATTGAACATTTCTTACGTAGTGATTGAGATATTTTCAAAAAGTTTTTACAGTCGCGTGTTTTTGTGTACATATTTAAGCACTATGAAAGTAAGAGCAATTGTATAAATTATTAACTTTTGAAACAGGTGCTAATTGTAGAAAAGGGGTACGGTACTTAAGTGTAGGTAAGTAAAAATCTCTGTGTGAATATCTTAGATCAGCATTGTTAACAGTGTCTTTCTAATATGTCATTATTTATTACGTTTGTAACTGTTCTCTGTTGTATCATATTAAAATTCAATTGATATTGTGTTAAATAATTTTTAACCTAATATTCTTTTGCTACAGGCTTCTCCCATCTAACAATTATGTTTACGGAGTAATATTATGAAAAAGTCACACATTTTTGCATTTCAGTTGTAATAAGGAGATTATTGTATGTTTAAGTAATTATGACCGAGATAAGTGAAATTGTTAATAATAATATTAAATTTAATTGTTCTTTTGCCATTGGTGAGAATTTTTAATCTGCCACAGATGCACGTATTTGTATTGTTTGCTATCTGTTGTAACAGTATTAAACCTACTAGAGGGTCTGCCTATCCACATCGTTTTCTGCCTCCGGTTTTGCTACCTATGGTTCAGTTTTGAATCTTCCAAAAGCTCTATGTATTTATGTTGTTTCTTGTCCTTTGGTGTCAACTTAAATCTACTTGAAGTTTACGTCCTTATTTTGTTTCCTCTTTTTTATGTAAATTTTAAATTTATACTAGAGTCAACGTACTAGCACTATTTTGATATAATTTATGTTAATTCTTGCATCTTTCCAAAGGTCGATTCATTTATATTGTCATAGTACCCGGGATGACAAATTTCTGCTTAGTTTAGGATCCATGTATGGACTTTGTTTTGCTACGTCTTAAGAGAATTATGAATCTGCCCTAGGGCTTACGCATTTCAATAGTTTTGCCAATTCTTCTGACAATTTTGAATACGTATTGGGGTCAACTTATTTGGTTTATTATGTTACTTCTGGTGATTATTTTCAATCTACCTTAGGGTCCTTTTCTCTTTCTTTTTTTCTATTTGTTTGAGACTGGCCTTTGTTAGGACCAGCCTCAGGCTGTTCTGGGACAAGCTCCCTTCAGCCGTATGGGTAGGAGAGTTGGCTGGCTGGTTTAGCACGCCATCGCTGACCGGCCGTTGTGAAGGTGGAGGTACCTGAAAGTTAAGAGAAAGTTTCAGTTGGTGATGGTGTGGCAGCCTCTAGGAAAGGGTGAGGGGCTGTTTTATTGCCAAACTTCAAGACATAGGCGACCAGAGACGAGCAGCGTGTGACGCTAAAGATGGCGGGAAGCGTTTTATGGCGTCAAGGTATCGGTTTGGGACAGGTTTTGTAGGTATTACGTTAGGTACTTATGTTTTGTGGGAGGTAATGGCTTTATTTTATTATTGTGTAGTAGGGAGTAGATGATGATTGTGGACGGGGCAGAGGAGTTGTGTACTGTTGAGTTTATTTTATTTTATTCAGTTTGTCGATGTCAGTTTAGCTCATTAGTCGGGTCCAGGGACTCTTTTGATTCGGGTTCTTCTGCGTCGATTTCTGTGTGGAGGCTTATCCGCAAGAGCCAGGAGGCGGTTAATGAGGAGTGGGGCGCCGTGTATTTCGAACTAGTCTATTGATGGTAGTGGCGATGGATTGTATTGTTGTGCGGGTTTTGGCTGTTGTGGCGTATTTCCAGTGTATTTTATGGAGAAAGGTGTCTAAGTCAGGGAATGATGTATTCAGGGCATATAAAGGAGTGTTGAAGGTTTTGGTGCGGAGAGGACGGCGGTGTATTAAACGTAAAGCTCGTCGTTCTGTGATACTGTAGGGGTCGAGTCTAGCTGGGTCTGAAGTCAGCAGGATCAGATGGGTATATGTCATGATGGGTCTAAGACATGTCGTGTAAATCCTGATGAGGGGATCCTAGGTTCCGTGTATTTACATCGATTTAAAGGTACTTTTTACAATGCTGTTGCTTTTTAGTAACACCGATGTCACGTTATAACCAACAATCAACGTATTTATATTAATTCGCTATGCATAGCACACAATTTTTAATTTATCTGGCATCCACGTAATTAAAATATGTTGTTAATCCTAATGGTAATTTAAAATTTAATAATATTCACATACTACAATGCTTTTCCACCCCTGGTGACAATTTAACTCTGAATTAACATTAAATATGACATAAGAAAGGAGTGAAGGTTTAGGAGGATT
The DNA here is from genome assembly GCA_034769895.1 of Magicicada septendecula. Taxonomy (NCBI): domain Eukaryota; kingdom Metazoa; phylum Arthropoda; class Insecta; order Hemiptera; family Cicadidae; genus Magicicada; species Magicicada septendecula. The sequence continues at coordinate 331,226,944 of CM068373.1, forward strand.
CGTTAATTACAACAATTTCAAATATACTTCTTCACCGTTTCGACAAATAATTTGCGGCTACTGCTAATAGCTTACATTATTATTACTACGGCTAAAGCAGGAAATTTTTATCTTATCCAAATTTACACTCTAGCATTTTATCTATGGGTACAATTCTTATGTATGCCTATACCTGCGGATTTGAGCATCGAATATTCATCTCCATTCAATTCATAAAACATATTGTTACAACATCACAGAACAATCTACGTGTTTATCGAATGTTCCAGAGTGATCCGGAATGTAACGCGTGTGGCGTACGTGCTTGTCGACCCATTTGTTAGACGTTGCGAGAATTCGCCCGGCCGCAATTACGTCATAGTTTAGTGGTAATACGTAGTATGTGGAATCGTCTAGATTTTCAGCGGGATATAAATACCAGTACTCAACGACGTTCAGTTCAGTATAGCTGCAATATATTTACCGTGCGGTTTGAGAGTTATTATCGGGGGATATTACTGTGCGCGTTCAAGTGGTTATTAGTTAAGTGTTGTGTTTTATAATCGGACGGTATATTGTAATACAACTGTGTTTTAATATTAGTGACATTTTATTGCGTATGAACAATTTTTATTTGATTCGTTGTAGAGACTGTGTTGTTAATTACGAACTGTTTAACTGTGAAAATTAAAGCTGGTAATTAGTGACATAATTGGTGTCTTGTATTTTGTTTTCCACTGTACCTACGACGATCAAGTAGGCTGTCGTAACAGTGGTGTCAGAACTGGGATAGAACGGTTAACAGTGGAAACAGTGGACACTTTGTACAAGTCGTGTAATTCGTAGTTAATTGGAAAACAATGATTACCAGTCAGATGATGGAAGCTTTCCAAACGCTGCTGCGGCAGACACATGAAGAAGCAGAAAGACGACAAAAGGAAGAACGAAGACAAGAAAGAGAAGAAGCAGAAAAACGACAGGATGAGAAACGCAGACAGGAGGCGGAAGAAGCAGAAAAACGACAAGACGAAAAAGCGGAAGCGAGACAGAAAACGCTCCTGCTAGAGACAGAGGAACGTCGACGACAGGAGGCAGAGGAACGGAAGCGTGGAACAGAAGACATCAAAGCATTAATACAGGAGCAGAAACAGATCCAAGAACACAGTAACCCAGAATTGGGTCTCCTACGAGGTGAGCTTAATAAACAAGTTCCTAAAATATCAGAGGTACAAGAATCGATGTCTAATAAAATAGCTGAAGTAGAAAAATCAGTCACGAGTGTGGAAAAAGCTATGTCAACAAAAATAGAAGACTCAATTACAAATACAAAAGAGCAGATTAAAAATAAAGTCGAGCAGTGCATGAAGTTACAACCAAAATAAATTAGTGAACATACTGTACCAATGATAAAGACAGAAAAAGACGCAGAAAATGTTTATAGGGAAAGTCACTTTGCTGTTAGTAGGGATAGCTCATGTCGAAGCTCCAAACTTTTACGGAAGCAGTCACTGGGCAACGTACCTCCGCCAATTTGAAGCTGCTGCATTCGCAAATAATTGGACAGAGAAAGACAAGGGAGTCTCACTCGTTCTCGCATTAAAAGGACGCGCGGCAGAACTACTACAGAAAGTGCCTCCTGTCAGGCAAAACACATATGCCGAATTGATTAAAGCTCTGGAATTACGGTATGGTGATAAACATTTGCGAGATGTGAACTACGCTCAGTTGAGAACAAGACGACAACGTTCCGGGGAGAGTCTTCAAGAGTTTGAAACAAGTATCGACAGACTAATTAGACTGGCCTATCCTGTAGCGCCAGAAGATTTTCGAACTAGTTTTGCGATGCAGACATTTACTGCCGGTGTCCGAGATAACGAACTACAGCAAGTGTTACGAATGGCAAGACACCAGAACAGTGCGGACGCCCTGGTACATGCTTTGCAATTTGAGGCCGCCAAATCAGCGTCTGGTTGGACAAGTCATAAAGTGCGCACGCTAAAATATCGCGACGGCACAGACGATGAGGAAGAAGAACAAGGAACAGAGACTCGACGGTTGCTGCCACAGAATAAAATGAGAAAGTATGGAAGATAAAAGTGTTATAGATGTGGGAAACCTGGACATCTACAACGAGATTGTCGGGCTAGAATTCAGCAGCTGGGAAACGAGCAATAGTCGGAACAACGGAGCGTGTGCTGACTAACTAGAAGAACGAAGCCCCTAGACAATACGCAATTTCTACACTTCAGAAAACAGCGGGAGCTTGGTAGTTACCGGATTTGTTCAAGAAAGGCCAACCTCGTTTACAGTTGACACAGGGGCAACAGTTTCTATTGTGCGCCCCGACGTGGTGAAAGATCTCAAGCCAATATGGTGCTCTTGCAGCTTGCGAACAGCTACTGGACGGCCTGTAAAAGTTTATGGAAAAGTGGAGATACACCTACGCTTCGGTCGACTTGAGTTTAATAATCAAGTACTGGTTGCAGACATTGTGGTTGAAGCAATTCTTGGTGTGGACGTTATGAACGCACACGGATTTATAGTCGACTTCAAAGACAATGTCTTGAGAATCGGAGGGGAAGAGGTAACGCTCTCCACAATGACTACTTTAGGAAAATCGATGGAGGTCATAAACCAAGTGGCCGTAACTGTTCCGCCAAACTCCGAAAAGATCATCATGGTTAGAACCGAGGTAGATACTATTGGCAACCAGTGCTCTATATTCGAACCCCAGGTAGTCAGCACACCGGGCATACTACTTGCCAGAAGTTTAGTAAAACCTGACGAAACCGGAAATGTACCTATTAGAGTGGCGAATATTTTGGATCAAGCAATCCATGGTTGCTTTGTATTACTTTACAAAACAATACGCTCCTAGGCAAATTGACTCCTGTGGCCTAGGTAACCGGAATGACGCAACGAAGGTCCAGTGCTTCGGATAATTCCAAATTACCAGAGGAACTGCAAGAATTATTGAAAAGATCTTCTAACGACCTCTCAAGTGGTAAGGTAAAAGAACTCAGACAGTTTTTACATGAATTCAAAGATTGTTTTGCAGTTCGGGACAGTCCCTGGGAAGAACCTCTCTTGTGCAACATCGTATCAATTCCGGGGACACAACACCGATACGCCAACCTCCTCGAAGGCCTCCATTATCTAAACAAGAGGAAATCTCTCGGCTAGTATAAAACATGTTGACAGAGGGAGTAATCGAACCTTCGTCAAGTGCTTGGTCTTCTCCTGTAGTGTTGGTAGCGAAGAAGGGTGGTGGCTTGCGTTTCTGCGTAGACTACCGGAGGTTAAATGACGTTACAAAGAAAGAGTGCTATCCATTACCTCGCGTTGACGATACACTCGACACGTTGTACGGAGCATAGTGGTTTTCCACGTTGGACTTGAAGAGTGGATATTGGCAAGTGGGTCTTCATCAAGAAGACAAGGAAAAGACCGCTTTCTCGACCCCAAGTGTCTTATTCCAATTTAACGTCATGCCATTTGGACTCTGTAGTGCACCGACAACATTTGAAATATTGATGGACCTGGTACTCCGAAGCCTGACATGGAAGACTTGCCTTGTTTATTTAGACGATGTCATAGTCTTTGGGAAGACTTTCAAAGACCATTTGGAAAACTTTAAGGAGGTTCTAACAAGAATTCACTGTGCCCAACTGAAGCTGAGCCCGAAGAAGTGTTCTCTATTCCAGAAGGAAGTACAGTATCTGGGCCCTCTGGTTTCTGCAGCGGGTGTTAGCATGGATCCTAATAAAGTAGACACCGTAAGAGAATGGCCAGTTCCGAAGAGTAAACACGAAGTTCGGAGTTTCCTGGGGTTATGCTCATATTACAGACGTTTTGTGAAAGGCTTCGCTACTATTGCTAAACCACTACATGAGCTAATAGAAAATAAACGAAACTTCCAGTGGTCGAGGGAGTGTGATCAAACATTTATGACTTTGAAAATTGCATTATGTTAGCAGCCAATTCTCGCTTTCCTAGCTTCCGAAGGGAAGTACATTGTGGACATAGACGCAAGCAATGCTGGTCTAGGAGCAGTGTTGTCTCAAGTGCAAAACGGTGAAAAACGAGTAAAAGCGTATTACAGCAAGACACATTCTAAACTAGAGAGAAATTATTACGTTACAAGGAGAGAGTGCCTGGCAATCATCCGAGCGTTGGAGCACTTCAATAAATACCTCTATGGAAGAGAGTTTTCACTACGTACCGACCATGCCGTGCTTGCATGGCTCTTGAGTTTTAAAAATCCGGAAGGACAGTTGGCAAGGTGGCTCGAACGTCTGCAAGAGTTACAACTTCATGGTACAACATCGGCGGGGGCGCCTGCATGGTAATGCAGATGGCTTATCACGAAGACCGTGCCCGGAAGACTGCCGACATTGCCACAGAAAGGAAGAACAAAACGCAAGCGATCATGTTCAAGCCATCATTGTAGATTTCCTGGCTGACGGCTGGACAACACAAGACTGTCGACAAGGACAGATGACTGATGAAGACATTGGACCGATCTTGAGAGCAAAGAGGAAGGTCGCCGCCCGGATTGGCAAGAAATCTGCCATGGTCCCGAAGTGCTGAAGGGCTACTGGGCACAATGGGAGTCTCTCACCTTAGAAAACGGATTGCTGAAAAGGGCTTGGGAAAGTGCAGATGGACGAGACGTGGTCATGCAGTTGAAGTTCCCCGAAGTAATGTGCAGTCTGTTTTGAAGGAGATGCATTATGGAACATCTGGAGGCCATCTTGGCGTTAACAAAACCCTTGACAAAATACGGAAGCGATTCTATTGGCTTTATCTTCGCCACGACGTAGAGGGTTCGGACGTGTGAAATATGTGCTGCAAGCTAAGGCCCACAAACCAGAAGCAGGGGGAAATGAGACAGTATAACGTTGGATTGCGTTTTGAGAGAATTGCCATAGACATTGCTTGACCATTCCCAGTTACTGACGATGGAAACCGGTACATCAAGGTTGTAGGTGACTACTTATCTAAGTGGGTGGAAGCCTACGCAATTCCAAATCAGGAGGTTACCACTGTGGCAAAGCAGGTAGTTCACAACTTCTGTTGCCGTTATGGAGCTCCTGCGGAAATCCATGCGGATCAAGGGAGAAATTTCGAATCAGGAGTGTTTAAAGAATTATGCCGTCTACTCAGAATTCGAAAGACCAGGACAACGCCTCTGCATCCTCAGTCTGGCGGAACGGTTAAAAGATTCAATAGGACACTTGAACAGCATCTTTCGAAGGTTGTTGATGAGAACCAAACAGACTGGGACCAACTTATACCACTATTCTTCATGATGTATAGATCACCAGTAAACGACACAAACGGCATGACTCCAGCAAAATTGGTGTTTGGGCGGGAGATTCGTCTTCCTGGGGACTTAACGTTCGGATCACCTGAGACTCAGTCCCTAGAGCCACAGAACTATTCCTCGCAATTAGAAAACCAACTGCAAGAAATGAATCGCTTGGTAAGAGGACGGCTGAAGATGGCCAGTGATTAAATGAAAACTCGGTATGACATTCGCAGCAATAGTGTGGGTTTCCAAGAAGGCGATCAGGTCTGGTTGTTCAACCCAAAGGGCCGTCGTGGTCCTTAAGCTTCAGTCTAACTGGGAAGGACCCTACACCCTGAAGAAAAGTATCAACGATGTTGTTTATCGGATTCAACAGGAATGGCAGCGAAAGTTCAAGGTCGTCCACCTAGATCGCCTGGCAAAGTACTACTTCAGAGACGGTTTGCCACTTCGGGACGAACAGGTTTAAGGGGGAGGAGGGCAGTGTTACGACATCACAGAACAATCTACGTGTTTATTGAACGTTCCAGAGGGATCCAGAATATAATGCGGTGACGCGACTCTTGACGCATTCGCGAGATTTCTCTGGGGGCCGCCAGCCGCGCGGCTGTATCAAGGCCGCAATTAATTACGTAGTAGTACACACTGGCGCTAAGACGTATTTTGGAATGTTCTAGTCTGTGAGCGGAGGTATAAATACACGGCGGCAGCGGCCTTCGTTTTCAGTATTAGTTGCGATATATTTAAAGTGCGGTCCGAGTTTATTGTCGGGCGATTACAAGGGATTATCTGGCGGTATTACTGTGTGCGTTGAAGTGGTTATTAGTGAAGTCTTTAATAATCGAGCGGAATAATTATAATACAATTGTGTTTAATATTAGTGGACATCTTATTGCGCGTGAACAATTTTTATTTAATTTGTTGTAAGAGACTGTGTTGTTAATTACGACATGTTTAACTGTGAAAATTAAAGCTGGTGATTAGTGACTTAATTGGTGTCTTGTATTTTGTTTCCACTGTACCTACGACGATCAAGTGGACCGTCGTAACAATATAGTTTGTTTATAGCGTGATCGTCAAAATGACGTGTAAAATGACGGACACCCAAAATGTGATGTTTGTCAATATGTACGGTATCAATCTCATCCCATTTTATGGGATTCAACATCTACAGTATAGACTATAAAAACAAAAGTCGCAAACAAGACACGCTGGACGATATAATTAAGCAGACAGATAGACATACCTGGATTCGGTGTCCCACAACGGATTCGGTGTTCTTGTATGCAGACATCCAAACTCTATTATAGTTTGATAACCACTAACGTACTTTGTTTGTTTATAGGTGGGTTGCCTTACGGGACAGTCAGAAAGAGGCCGGCAGCCCGGGCATAAACATTATAATTGGGAAAATGCTGTTCCTACGGGCGATCCATGTACTTATTACGTAAGTATACAAGTGTTATCAATAAAGATTTATCAATTGACAAATATTCTATTATAGTATAATAATCACTAAAATACCTTGTTTGCTTATAGTTGGGTTGGCTTACGGGATAGGGAGAAAGAGGCCGGCAGCCCGGGCATACACATTATAATATTGTTAAAGTGCTGTTCCTACGGGCGATCCATGTACTTATTACGTAAGTATAGAAAAGTTATCAATAAAGCTCTATCAATTGACAAATACTATATTATAGTATAATAACCAATAACATACATCAGGAAAGTAACGCGTGTGGCGTACGTGCTTGTTGACGCATTTGCTAGACGGTGCGAGAATTCTCCCGGTCGCTCTCACTGTGTCAAAGGCGCAAGCAATTACGTCATAGTTTAGTTGTAAGACGTAGTATGTATAATAGTCTAGATTTTCGGCGGGATATAAATACCAGTACTCAACGACTTCAGTTCAGTATAGCTGCGATATATTCACAGTGCGGTTCGAGAGTTATTATCGGGCGATATTACTGTGCGCGTTCAAGTGGTTATTAGTTAAGGCTGGGCGGCCACCAGAAGCGGAGCGAAGCGGAGTTGAGCGGAGTGGACTGAGCTTGTAAAATCGAAACAATGTTGTTCAATGAAAGGGCGGCCACCGAAAGCAGAGCTGAGCGGATTGAAGTGAAGCGATGTCGCTCGGGTCAACTCCGGTCAGCTTTGCCTCGGCCGAGGTCCGGTTGGAAGCTGACTCCGCTTCCCCCACCACACCACCTTCCTACTGACAACCATACTTAGTCATTATTTTTGTAACTTAAAAATTGATTTCTGTAAATTTTTAGTCTATTGTTGTGTTGTAATTAATGTATATATAAACAATGCTTTTCGGACAATATATCTACTTCTTCAGGACAATGATTCTTGTTTTCACAATTTTTGTAAATTTATAACTGATTTCTGTAAACTTATATTGTTGTGTTGTAATTAATGTATATATAAACAATGTTTTTTCGGACAATATATCTAATTGTTCAGGACAATGATTCTTGTTCAACAATTTTTGTAACTTAATAATTGTTTTCTGTAAATTGTAATTGTTGTAATTAATTTATAACTAAACATTACCTTAAACAAATTACTAATTTCTCTTTTGGCCCTATCGCTTTCCGATAATTAGTATCACATGCTGTTATATCATTATAAATAATATCTAGAAGTTCGTTAAACTGGTCGCGTGACATTCTGAAATAATTTTTAAATTGATCAGCGGTCAAATTATCGAAAAGAGTGTGAAATTCACCGCAGTCATTTCGTCGTCTTAGATAAAAAGTTTCCCACTCTTTCTTGCGCTTAGTAGCTAACACAATCCGAACATGATAACTGAATTCAGTGTCTGAATCATCAAATTCCGAACTACGTATCTAATATTCCATCTGTTTGAAATTTAGCACGTCTGACTTCGTCGAGGTTATAAACGCAACTCAACTACACTCCGCTTTCGGTTGCCGCCCCCCTAAGTGACTCAGCTCAACTCCGCTACGCTCATCCGCATCTGGTGGCCACCTAGCCTAAGTGTTGTGTTTTATAATCGGACGGCATATTGTAATACAACTGTGTTTTAATATTAGTGACATTTTATTGCGTGTGAACAATTTTTATTTGATTTGTTGTAGAGACTGTGTTGTTAATTACGAATTGTTTAACTGCGAAAATTAAAGCTGGCAATTAATTACTTAATTGTGTCTTGTATTTTGTTTTCCACTGTACCTACGACGATCAAGTAGACCGTCGTAACAATATTCTTCAATCCAATATATGAAAATGAACATCATTTGCAGAGCACAATGTAAACACATACATAAGATGTTAAATAATGACTCTAAATACTCTAAACAATATATTTAATATTTATAATAACTTTACCTCAGGATGTTTTTCCCTTATATGGAACATGTTTCGGGACACTTATTGTTCCCATCATCAGCCTTCTTCATTTTTAATCTTGTAGAGTACTTGTGTGTTGGTTGGTTGTTGTTATGGTTTCCTGTTGGTTTTTGTGTATATACCCCTATTAGTATTTTGTGTATTTTCGATGTTAAGTGCTTTGACAATTGTGTCATGTTTTGTAGTGATTTGAATTTGTTCAGGTATTAGTTTGTTTGTGTTTTGCTTTAAACTAAATAACAATATGAGGTTACCAAGGTCTTGCCGGGCTGTAAGGCCGTGGTCCATAGTTGTTTTGAGCAAACGTTTCGGCCGTGCTTTCGACGGCCATCTTCAGTGCAGAAGGCTTCAACACACTGACCAAGGATCGTAGTCAGTGACCACAGTGAAGTGAGGTTAAGGCTGACTGAATTAGAATTTGAGACTCCTCTACGGGGAGGTGGGTTTTTAAAGATATACGCAAGTTTAAAGGGCTCAGAAACAAGAAGGTCCGCCTACTCTTCTAAGCCTCTTACAGTCCGGCAAGACGAAGTAGGCCTACTCATATCATTGAAACCGGCCATAAAAGCCTCAGGCGGAATTTAATAATAATAGTTCACACTTGGCGGTAACAGTATTATCGTTAATACTATAACCGATAATATATATAAGTCTTTCTGACTGCTACGCCAAATAGCTTAAACCCATTTTCTCGTGCAATCTTGTTATAGGCCTATAGTCGATGTTATGTACAGTTAACAACGTTAACACTCTGCGAAACGCTTTGAAGGTTAACGGGATTTGTTCTTATGCTATGTTATCTATAGCAAGATAACAAGATAAACTAAGAGCTGAACCCTGCCTTACATTAATTCCCTCGCTCGTTAGACAGCCAGCAACCACTATTTTGTTTGATATAAGGTACTGATTACATGACACAAGTTAAAGCTCTTTGCTATAAATAAACACTGGGAAGATATTTTAGTGTCACTAATGTCAGCTTACGGTCTCTTCGGATTGCGGATGAGCAGTAGAAGTAGGGAACTTTCTTGCCCTTGGGATGGGAAACTGACGCTAAAGGCGCATGAACCACTTAGTCAAAGGCATGAGGATGTGGAAAGCAACGGGATACCACCACATTAAGGATCCATGTTGGATATATCTAATAGAGCAAATAGTATGGCCCTCTATGTAAAATGTTCCGGAGGTAAAATATCCCCTCAGTCGGATCTCCGGAATGGTAATGCATCGAGGAAAATTACCAAAGGAAGTAGAGGTGACACAACAATGGAAAAGTGAGGTGGGTTGATAAAGTAAGGAATGGTGAAGTTTTAAGGAGATTATGGGAAGAGAGAAGGATCCTGAAAATAATAGAAAATAGGAAAAGAAATTGGTTAGGTCTTTGTTTAAGAAGAGACAGATGCTTACAACTGCCATGGAGGGTGTCATGGAAGGAGAAAAAAGAAGAGGGCGTAGAAGAATGAAGTTAATAGATAGCATTCAAATCAGAGAGTGTTACGAAGAAACGAAAAGACTGGCGGCATACAATAGGACAGCTTGGAGAGCTTTTGCCATTTGAAGACCTGCTTTAGGGCAGAACACCAAATAAATATAATGTCAGCTTAACAGGCCGTTTTCAAGACCGATTGAGGCCCTCTGGCGTTCCTTGAAGTACATTTTTGCGTTAAAAGCCTTCCTTTCAATAAAATCTCAAATTTTTCCTTGACTATTTAAATATTGTAATGTTACATATTTAATACTACAAATTCAGTCTCTAAATCTTTAAAGCTGACAATGTTTTTTTATTTGACAAAATTTTATAAAATAATTCTCTTTTATTTCGTAAGCAACACTTCTCGTTCCGTCTACTTATTCTATCCCTCGGTACACTTAAAAATCAATGTCTCGGATGTAATAATATTGAAAATACGCCTACACAGATAGTACAGTTGCATTAAGGCTCGTAGACTAATAGTAAAAGAGTGAATACTTCATATATATGCAATATTCAGTCAGCATATTGAAACATTTTGATACAGTATTACAATATACGGTCAAATGATTTCCTTGAGTATTTTCTAAATTAAAATTCAACATATACATCACTGACGTCTAATTCGTTTAATAAATAATTTCCAGTATTCAAAAGACTAAAATTATTCATACTATCTTTGTTTATATTACTTATAAAATTTTAATAACATTGTTATATCACTTTTCATTATTTTTGTTTTTGAAAAAGATGTCTCATGTCATGTCTTTATTGTCAAGTCACTTGGTACCATCTTTAAAACTTTCTCAAACAGACCTTTACCAATGAGGTTGTGAGTAGACTATTAACGGTAATCTGCCTCAAAAAAATTTTGAATTTGTCTTTTCGTAGGTGAATTTATATCATAAGAATTTAATGATTGCTTTCATATTCATTCATTTTAATGCCTTTCAAGGTCTTCATATTCTTCAGCTTAGCCATTGTAATTCCTATAGGCCTATCTATATTTATGAAAGAGCTTCCAATGATCTATGTTTCCTTCTTTTCAGTAGACGTGGAGATGAAATCACTCTTCCAATAACTTTTTTATGTACATTATTTTCGTAATAGGTAGCACAGGAGTGTCCTAAAAATCATAATCTTTTTTTAATAAAAAAGTATTAAGTAATTAAATGTATGTTTGATTTTGAAGGTAACTAAGATATCCCATAAAGATGTTAATGATCAGTTGGGGAGTCTCTATTCTGAGTTTAATTCGTCCTTAGTGAGATGGCAGTGGTCGCCTTAAGAAAATACTTATACATTTTGATTAATAAATAATACTCTTTGAAAGAATGTCAGATTCAATACGGGCCACATAAACCTGGATATATAAACCTGTAGGACACCGGTTCTATGGGTGGACCCAGGAAGAGATGCCTGTAGGATGTGTGAAGGATGAACATGTAACAACTTCCCTATGTCTATGCCTATGGGATGCGTTGATGATGATTAATAAAACATTAATTTGTGTCTATTTCTTCTCAGTGGTACAATATTACCTAAAAACATGGTTCCATGGACCCCCCCCCCCCAGCTCGAAGCCTCTAGTGGCCGTCATGTCTGCATTTCTTTAGCTACAAAATTATTTACCAAAATTCATTTTGGTAAGTCCCCTAGTATTCCTTTCACAACTTAAGATTTTATGTTGTGTAATACAATTGCCAGAACATTTGGCAAAAACAGAGTACAATAGGCTACATACAGCAGTCATTTGAAATGACTTTTATAGTGTGCCGTGTTTGCGCGAGAACCCGGCTCCGTTAATTAAATAAAAAAAATTACGAACGGCGTAAGCACTGATTTCGCTAATTATGAGAGTGACTATATATATTAATGCTGGCCCTACCTTCGCTAAGCTGATCCGCGCGCGCTCTGGGGTCAGCGCTACGTAACGTTTTTTCGGTCGCTGCTCAAACCAGTTCTCGTCTAGCAGTTGGCCTCGACCGTCCTTGGATTCTCCCGGCGGCATTGATTTTGGATTTTGTATACTATTATCTACTATGCACAGATAATCGCTACGTGACTCTCCGGTAAGTGTGTTTAAGGTATTTTACTTATTATTTGATAAAAAGAATTGTATTTAACTTAAAATGAATGACGATGCAAGGCGATATATATACGTGAAGTTACCACGTGGCGAGCACAGGTTAACTACTAATTATTCATGTCTTGAATGTTAACACTGGCTGAGATACAGTATTTACAGTTTTATATGTCTGCATATTTTTCTAATTATATCAAGAGGGGCGTAAGAAAATTTATTTTGGTTATTTTGTTGAAACAACGTGGTTTATGAACCTGTTCAAGTTTGCTAACTCATCTCGAAATTGTAATAAGTGATTAATTAGTTGACGAACAGTCTATGAATAACTATTTATTTAATTCTAAATTCTATACAGAAGGTAGTTTCAATGCATACTTAAATTTCAAATTTTTTAAAACGAAGCATGTTGTGGTGTGAGAGTTATGCTGGAGTAAAAGGGGTATTGTGAATTATTGAACACTTGAGTAATTACCCATATATATAAATGTCCAGGGTTCCTGATTAAGTCGATGACCTGATTCGCTCCAGCTGGTGGCCGATCATCTGCCATCCATGCCATTAAACTAGTGACTTTGCGTCTTGGCCGCCGGGAGGAAGAGATGGACAACACGCTACAATAACCTCAGGTTTTGTGCCGGACTACAACCAGGTGACATTTAAGCCTTTAAGAAATATTTTTGGCCGCTACAATTTAGAACGGAATTTGGTATTATTCCTGGAACGGCTCCAGTTAAAAGTTTCGTTTGTGCACAAGTCCAGCGGGACATTTAGGGGTTATAAATTTTGTCAGATTCACTTTACAAAGGCTTACGCCCCCAGAGTAAGTGTAAACCCAGACGGGGTCATGCGTCACCCGATTTTGATGTTGAATTTTTATCTTATTGCAAAAGTGTGCGGAACTGAAGGTTACTGATTTTTATGGGTGTTAATTATGCTTGCATGGGTGCCGGGGTACTTTGTTGGGGATTTTCTTGATTATATTTATAGATCTATATGGGTTTTTTTTTTTAATTATTTAAAGGTTTGGGGGTGCTTTGACCTGCCACCGTCACCTGTTGGTGCCTTCATCCACAGGTCTCTGACATGTTAAATTTTGTTGCATCTGGTTCGGGCGCATGGCCGTGCCTGAGGCCAACCCAATTCTCTATGAACGCCTCAAATATGTTTTATTAGGTTTTACATTATACATTTTTTTTATTAAAATTTTTATTATACATTTTATAAAATTTATGTTATCTGTTTAATAATTCTGTAATAAGTAAATTTTCATCATTTTTTTTCTGCCATAGCCAGTGCATTAATTGTTGAGTTTTGTTAATATGAGCACACTACCGGTTCTCACTTTTTCAATTATAAATTTTTATTATACATTTTATAAAATTTATGTTAGCTGTTTAATAATTTTGTGATAAGTAAATTTTCTTTTTTTACTGCCATAGCTAGTGCATTAATTGTGTTTTGTTAATATGAGCACACTACCGGTTCTCACTTCTTCAATTATAAATGTAAAGTTGTAAAATCAGTTCTATGTTATTTTCTGGTGGTTACGTCCCACTGGGTTTTTTTTGCTCAAATTGTATTTTTGTAAGAGCATAAAAGAAGCTGAGAAATATTAATTCTATAAGACCGTGCAGTCATGTTGACCTTGCGATGGCACCTTACTATTTGGGGGAACAAAACCTAAATTTTTGTATGCTTGTAAGTTAAGAGTTGTTCGGGCTGTATTGCCAAATTGACTTCGGCCATTTCTCATACTGGTAATTATTTCATTGGTTGTAACTCAGTTGTACTCTGACGAGTTAATGTATTGTTTTCTTAAATGAAAAATTTTTAAGGCTTGCTGGGCACTTTATCCGATTATGGTAGTTTGGGATGGGGGTCTTGGTGACAGATACTGGGGTTATACTCTCCTGAGGTATGGTGAAAAATATATATATATATAGGCTGTCGGCCAGGTGAACATGTGTGTGTGGTATATATATATATATATATGTGTTCTATGTGTATTCATGTAAGTATATTGATTGATGTTGTATTTATGTGCATTTATGAGAAATTATTGAATTATGAACTATGATGTTAAATATGTATATTTTAAGAATGTTATAATGTCAGGGAGTGGAGTAGAAGTTTTTAATGAAATATTTTAATTCTATTAAAGTTGTATTGTGTATCAAGATTGATTTCAAAAAAGAAAAAAGGGGATAGAGAGAAAAAAAAATTAAAGTTGTATATGGAATAGTAATGTGGGTTGTCGAAATTTGAAAGTCACATGTTGTATTAAAGAAGAGTTATGAATTTTACTACTCATATGCATGAATGTCAAGACTTGAAATTTCTAATAAAATTTGTTATTGCTGTTTAACAACCGAGTTTTAATTGCAAGTCCCGTCTCACTGGACCCAGCGCATTTTTTTGCTTCTCTAGGCCTTCCGCCTAGTTTTACATAACTAGTGGCCCCTCTTTCAAAATAAAAAAAATAAAAAAATTGTTTTTTTATGAAGCATAAAGAAATGAAAGAGGGGTTACAATAGGCTACTGGTGAAAAATTTGGACTAATAACCATTAATGTTACAGAGGCCTCTTAATTCAAAATTCTTTAGACTGGAGCAAACTCTATGTTAAGAAATGAATTTCCCAAAGAATGTATGCAAAAATGTTTTTACGGTGAAGTCTAATTTCTTAAATTAAGAAACAATATTCTAGGAGCATATTTAATAATAATGTAAAAACTTTGACTTCTATTAATTTCATTGTTGTTGGTGCAAGTGGGATTAAGAATGTTGTGACATGAAAACAGTTGCCTAAATCCGTAGATAGAGGCCAATGGACAATTAACATAAAGTTTTTTTGTAGTAATGTCAAAAATCTAAGAGTGTAATTTAAAAAAAAATGCTGTATGAATCAGAAACTATATTGAAAAACTGACGAATCAGATATCGTTCATTATAAGACAGGTAGTTACCACTAACTTTAGATCCGCTAGTTCTAGTCAGATGAATTTGGTAAGCTCACAACAATGAGATGAATTTGATAACTTTCATTATAAGCTTCAAACTTACTTGGTAGTTTTATGCACCATCCTGGACGTACATAGTCTATATGCCTTTCTTTTCTTTCCTGAAAAAACTGTGTGGGGATTGATTCTAAAATTTCGTTGTTAACAATGAACAGTGCTGATTATGTATTGCATTTTAAATTGTAAACAAATACGGTAGACATCTGTGTTTATCATTTATTCTTTATTTGTTTAAATCTGTTAACTTGTTAGTCTGTCTTGTGCTTGTATACACGTAAGTGTGTATTTTGTTTATTACAAACAAGAAGTTTCATGACTTTTTCACCAGAGAGAAAGTCAACCACTAATTAGTACCAAATTAAGGCAGAATAAGCAGACAACGATCACTTTTATTAATAACTGTGCGCTTTCAAATAAAACGTAATTGCTGTTCCATTCATATTGTTAGTCATAAATGTTAACAACCAGTGCTTTGAGATTTTTTTAAATACGTATCTCAACAGAATAGTGTTTGTTTTATTGAAACTGTGGATGTACTGGAAATTGTTCGTCTGGTGACTGATGTATTTTGCTGGACGTTGATCAGTTGCGACACAATATTGGTAAACCCGGTCAGTTGCGACCGAGGTATAAATTTGAACCCGGTAAATTGATATCAATTGCATTTTCATGTTAATATTTTAATATTAGAGAAATTATCGTTACAATTCTATTCATTCCTAGTCTACCCTAACCTAACCTAACCTGACCTGACATAACCTAACCTGACCTGAACTGACCTGATTTAACCTAACAAAAATATTTGAAGAAAATGGTTACTCGCCCCCAAGAAAGTTGCATAATTGAAATCTCGTCGAAATTCAGAATAGCGACTTTCGTAAATGCCAGATTCGTTCACTAAGCGAAAGTGAGGGGGTGCAATTGACCGCGTAACAGTTTCCAGTTTCGTTGCAACTGACCGAGATCGATTTTGCTTCACTACAGTACTTATAAGGAACCACAAAACGTGTTTTCATCTGAACAGATGGATGTTGTAACATTACATTTTGGCATAGCTTGATATCGTACCAGATTTAATGAAGATCATGGATAAGAAACTTAACAAGAAGAAACATATCTTTTAAAAATGATAGTGAAGATGAACAAATGACAAATTTAAACTGACATAGACTATAACTGACCGTACCCAAATTAATGTTTAGGTAAAGTGATGGAAAATACCCAGATGATGAGATAAAATTTGACCAATTACAATAATAATACTTACGAAGACAGACAGCATTATGGACCATTACTATCAGTAAACAAATTGTTTTCTTAAATGTATCATACAATATAGAAATAATCAAAATACAAATTGAGGGATAATAGGCCCAAATGCACAATAGAATGTAATGTTAACTAACCAATATAATTGAATAATACAAGAACACAATTATTATATATACATGGAAACACAATTAAAATAGTGTGATTAATGGTGGACCTAATATTATAAAATAAATACTGTACAATAAAAGAATAGATTATTGTGTAATAAAAAACAAATAATAAAATATGGACAAAAATATAAAAATGCCAATCCATGTGTAAACAAGGCTTAAGAAGTAATAATTATCAAATGTATATGACAAGGAAAAAAAACAGTAAAAGTACTTAGCACAGCAATGGCTGAACTGTCTAAGACAAATAGAGAGATATAAAATCATTAATAAATGATTAAACTTTTTCTTTCAATGTTTGAAAGTAAGAATAAAGTTGTGTTTATGTTATTTATAGTTTTGTTAGGTAATGAGTGGATGATATGTCTTATGCAGGATTTATGTAACCAGGCATATACAGATTGTTTGATCACAAAATGTGAATTATGTTTTTTATGATGTTCCAGTGATAATTATTGTTGTAATTTTAAATAATAATACTAACAGAGTTATAGGGAGTAGTTTTGATGGTAGTTGCATAGTTAATAGGTGTTACAATAACAGAAAATAAAAATTTAACATGTCAAGACCTAGGCCTATAAAAACTTTGGAATTTTGTAAATTTTAGGAAATACATTTAAAATTTTAGAAAAACAAATATTGTAATATGGATAGGTTTATAATTAACAGTATACACAGTAAATATGGAATCGAAATAATCAGTTTTAAATTATTTAAGAAAATTCAAATAGCAAAAATGTAACATCAGAATTTCTTAAGCAAAAACAGGCATGTTTGATGTCTATGTGTCACAAATGTTAAGACCAAAATAATGATGCTATTAGTTTTAATTTCCCAATTAGTATAACAAAGTTATACTAATTTAAAAGTTTTGGCCAAGTTCATGCAATAAAACAATGAATTTGTATGACATTGTATATCTGAATCAACCAACCAGATTTCAAGTTTTACCTTAGCAACCGAAAATTCAGATAAAGAAAATGGGACTTCTTTAACAACCATCATTAAGAACAGACGCGTTTTTATAACGTCTTAGCTAATTATATTTTAAATAGAGTAAACCTATACTAAACATAGTAAACGAATCAGGACAGTTATTGAAGAACATTAGAGGAATCCAAGAACATCAAGACACCAATTCGCAAGAATTCAAATCCCGGAAGAAGAATTAAAGAAGGTTTGGACCCCATTTTCGTCCTGAACGAATAAAAGAAGAGGATCTGGGTGAATCTGAATAATTTTATAACCTTATTTAACAACAACACCCGCATATGAGCACACGAACCACTTAGAAAACTAAACCATATAAAACCACATACAATATAATACACCAAGACTAAAGAACACTTGAAGATAACACAAATTAATTATTACACCTTTTGAATGCCAAAATTCTGAACGGCAACTAATAAATATCTAAAACTGTTCATAACCTAGAACTGTGGACAACACACACACGACTACTAGTTTGCACTATAAACATCAAAACCTTTTTATATCCTTCTCTTGTAAAGTTTGTATTTTGATTTTAAGAGTTGTATTAATTGTTTAACCATAATATTCGGACCGAATACGCCCTGAGATTATTTTATTTAATAGAATAAAACAACCAGCATCATTATTGAGGTTGATTCCAACTTACCAACTTATGAAGACGACATAATTTTGTCACAATTTGTTATTAAAATAAAGAAAAACGAGAAACGTAATTGACCAATTCTTTTGAATAAAGATTGATTAAAGGAGTACATCTGTTTGGTTTTATTTTGCATTATTATTACTGTTAAAATTAAAAGATACGACAGCACAGCAAAGAGGACGGAGCGGCAGTTGGCAGCTCCGAATTACGTCACTGGTTTTGGACGCCGAGGCGAGAGCGAACGGCGGGAATAGTGAACAACAACCGTAAACTAAGAAATATACTAATAACTCGTTTTGTAAGTTATTCGTACAATGTTATGGCTACCATGATAAGCCGGCTTACCTTCAGAGTAAAAAAGCAATTCAGTAAATTTTCTTGTAACTTAGTGTAATTCAGTATACATAGTAGGTGTTTGATTCGCCGTGATGTTCCTTAATTTTTGCGAGCGCAAGAAATGTATTAAGTTAATATTAATTACGGATATGTTTTAAAATTCTAACTGACCTCAACGAGGTTTAAAATTTGTTTAGTCATCATCATCATCTTCACGGATTAAACCAAGATGGTTTGTTCCGGTTTCAAATAAGCAAAGATTAGATCTGTTGACTCCAGCGCTTCATCGGACGTCCCACACCTTTCCGTCTCCTCGGCTTATAGTTCCAGAGTTGTTTGGGGATGCGGCAGTCATCCATTCGGCAAAGATGTTCCCACCAATTCAGCCGATACTGGGCGATCCTGTCGAGTATACTCATAATATTCAGTTCCTGCCGTATATCTGTGTTTCTTTTATGACCATGGAGAATGTAACCTGCCACGTGCCTGAGAAAGTTCATTTCCGTCGCTTGGATACAACTGGCCTGGCCTTCCGTTAGAGTCCAATTCTCAGACCCGTAAAGAAGTGTGGAAACAACCCTCACCTTGTAGAATTTTCCTTAACTTTCTGACTTAAGGGTTCGCCTGATGGCCCCACACATAAGGTTGAACTTATGCAACGTATTATGCAATTATTATTCAATTGTTTTTAGAATTGACAGTAATTTCTAATAAAAATAAAAAACGTTTCAATTTGTTCACAAGCTTCAAGTTACTTGTTCGCTTTCCAGTATAAATCGAGTATAATATATTGTCTGTAACATTGCAAGTAACGTCCTCAGTTACATCACTTATTTGACATTCATTTGTTAGAATTTAATTTAGTCATGACACTTGTTCAGGTTATGAACAATGTCACTGTATATGACACCTCACTTTAACCTACTCTTTCATTTACTCTACAGCCTGTTTATTTACTTCTCACATAACGTAGCGTACCTCTGTGTCAATGGCGTAGTCTCAAAATGTTTAATTCAACGAATTATATATTGCAATGTGACAGACATTCACACCATATGTGAATGCATGAAGCATAATTATGACCAGCCATATTAGGTGTCCGGGACTATTGGGGTGTGATTGACATAAAAAGTATTGCTTATAAATTAAGAATAATACTATAAATTAGTTATAAGAAAATATAAAGACTATGAAAGTGTAGTATGGTGCTTGAGCGAAGTGTTGTGTTGTGCGCGTATCAGAAGGAGGTGTGAACAGTGTTGTAATTAGCCAATTGGTAAACACGCAACAAGTTGTGCATGTCGACGTACGTATGAGTTAAAATTTATTGTAATTACGAAATATTAAAAGGTCAATTTAATTGATTCATATGTAAGTGAAAACTTATGTTCTAGAAGAATCGGGAAAAGGAGGTCCAGTCTTAAGCACGTGGCATTTCCAGAATACTCCTACATTTAACATGTGTTGTATAGGAAATACGTCTATGCGCAGGCCGACCGTGACGTCACCTTATAACGATGCAGTTTCAGTTTAGGAAGAGAGGGGAGTCTTCATTTGGCACTCGTCGAGAGCAGTTGGGTAGTTGCTAGCATAGTCCAACACCCATTCCAGGCAGTTCTTGGGGCCCCGTAGACGTCGAGGGAGCAGCGAGTTTCTGCAGGGAGGTTAAGCCCGGAGTACGAGATTTTCTGCTACCGTTCCTGAACTCCGATTGCTGACCGAGGCGGCTGAGGCGGACACCGAGACACGGAGCGATTCCTTGAAGCGGCGGCTGGAGCGTAGGACACAGACGACGGATCGCTCGAGACCGAAAACGACATATTCGAACGGGACATCCAGGAAGACGTCAATTCAGGAAAGCAATTTTAAGAACTAAATTTGTTTTAAAATAAAAAATATCGGTATGGAGAACCATACATGATTTCCATGTTCAAAGATTTATATTTAAAATCATTTTCGAAATGAAATATTACCATAGACACTACTTCTTTCTACTTACTGCTTCAGCCTTAACCACAGTACTGTGGTCACTAACGTATACCACCTCACGTTATCGCACTCGATTTTCACTGATGATGGAAGTCGATCACATTGCCGATACGTCTGGTTTTGTAGAAAACATTGGACTACGGCCAAACAGCCCGAAAAGGAATTTTAACAAAAAACGACTTCTTTGTTGCCGATAACGTTGTACACATATATATAAAAAATATGCATAAAATTAATGGTTTGTATAAGTTAGTGTTTGAGCTCCATTAAGTAGTGCTCAAGTTTCCAAAGTTTTAATATTATGATGTCCGTAATTAAAACATCGGAGCAAGTTTAGTGTGTATGAGGGTACACCGTGGACAAAAATTTTCAACATTCCCTATTGAGCGTTGCTCAGAGTAAAGCTGCGAATCTACAGTGTACGTTTCACAGAACAAACACGTGGAAAAGAAGGAGCGCTCCGAAGTCACTCATGAACCCTCAGCATCTTGCAGAGGGTTAATTCCCTAAAGACGAAAAGTCTGTCTGTGAACCGTTCCTCTGTTAACACGTGCAGTTACACTACCCAGCGATCCACAGGAAGCAAATCGCTATCCACGCTGGACATTTTTTCGGCTTGCACGCGTTATGTTGGTGTGGGTTTCGGCACTTTCCATTTAAAAAGCGTGCAAATGTAAGAAAATAATCATGAGTGAGGCCAGAAATAACGCGAATTGTGTGTGTGTGTGTTCCCTGGCTTTTTATTGCAATAATCATAATAATAAAATGGAAACGCAAGCATTACATAATTAAGATATGCTTGCCTGCCACGAACGATATATTTTCTCTCATACATGATTTAAATTAAAATGAAAAAATTATAATTTTATTGCCTGGCAACAACATTATTTTATTTTTAACAATTACCATTGTTTGAAAAAGTTTAAATGAATTTTCAAGTACTTTACTGTTGTTAAAACGTAAAAGGTTGCAGGTAAACTACCCCTTCCCCTTAACCGATCTTCACCAAAATCAAAAGGCCTTGAGATCTCTACAATTCAGGGATGTATGCAAAAAATTATTTGATTCTGTTTGAATATGCGGCAGTTATCGTTCATCATAGAAAAAATTACCCTTGTTAAAACATAAAATGTTGCTGGTAAACTACCCCTTTCACTTAACCGATCTTCACCAAAAACAGTAGGTCGTGAGTACTCAACAAATCAGGGCTGTATGCAAAAAATTATTTGATTCTGTTTGAATTTGCGGCTGTTCTCAACAAATCAGGGCTGTATGCAAAAATGATTTGATTCTGTTTGAATTTGCGGCTGTTATCGTATGCCATAGAAAAAAATCTACACACACACACACACACACACACAGTTTTCGAAAAACGACTTTTTTCATGTTTTGAGTGTAGTACAATCAGAATCTGTAATAATCTCGAACACGATTTTTTTGCCATCACCATACTTCCATTTCCTTAAGGAACATGGAAGTAAAAAACTTTCAAAGGAAAATTTCGAACTTTTCAATTAGAATCATTTAAAAAAAAATTTTGAACTTTTCAATTTTAATATCATGTATTAAATAAAAAAAAAACATTTTTATGCAATCACCATGTTGGTAAAAGGTCAATAAATATATTAAATCACTAATAGAGCATCATTTAGTAATATTTTAATACTGCGTGTCACCAATCATATTTTTTAATACTTTTATATTACGACAAATCTTAATCACTACTAATTTATTTACTTCTGCAAATAAATAATTTTTGAAGTCAACAGTTTGTCCAATGTCTTCCGAATTTCCATCTGATATACCCATGTTTTAAAAAGTGACATCTGATAACATTTGAAATAAATGGTAAAGTGAATCCACTTGAGTAGTAACTGAGGTAGGCAAAGAATAATTTAAGAACACAAATTTGCATTTTCAACCAACAAAAATTAAGTTGTATTTGAGGCATAACGTTAAGAAACCTATAATATTCAACGTAATGCAAATATCTGTAATGCCTCTGTACAAACAAATTAAAATTAACGGATATAAGATTAAATCTCTATCGTTTTGTCTGTATATCAGTCATTATGTCTATCGTTTTGGGAAAGGCGTACAACTGCAAATAAAAATATAGGTACAGTGACTTAATAAATACATCATTTAGAATTTTATGTGTTTATTGTATTTGGGAAAGTAGCGAGGACATTATGATACACAAGTCAGGAAAAGTACAAAAAGAAGAGAAATTAAAAATTTGTATGTGTTAAAAAAATGTAATAATAATTTTCCAACAATATTATTATTAGTTTACGTGAATACAGAATGATCGGAAAAGGGAGATCACCCCCTCCATTTTTCACACAAACAGCTAAAGCCAAATCACTTGTATACATTTATAGGTACGTACTAGAATTAAAAAATGTTTTGTCTACAGATCTTTAGTGTATTATTATATATTATTCATGAAATGGCTGCTACTTTTATGAAGTATCTAGAATTAAAATTCTTGCTCATTATAAGGTATACAAAGCTATACAGTGTAACGAATGTTACAAACGTCTTCCAATAAACAAATTAACTTGATACTGTTATTATAATATAATAATAAGCTAACGTGATACCGAAATTTTGTACAATCAAATCTATACGTAATGGTAAATAATCGCATCTACACGCAAGCAGCCACGTGGTAAACGTCCGACATACAGAGTAAAGCACTGTAATTCCAAGTGAAGTAACCTTGTTCAAGCCAGTTAGAGGACTCAAATTGTATATAGATCCTACTAATAATTGTTTGTAGCTTATATTTACAGTTTCAAAAATTATTGTTGTTTATGTAATAATAGGAAACAGCTAAGAAGAATTGGCCCGTACTCAATTGTCACGAAGCTTATCATAGAGTTACAGTTTGGCGGGCTAGAGCCAAACTATAACATAAGTGACTATACATTATATAAACATATGTACTGCATATCGTTTCCCATATTTTACGTAATAACACAACCTTTTCTTGTCCTATTTGTTAGTATTTATTTCGTTTTTCGATACCCCTTTTCTTCTAAAACCTTTGGCATAATTTTCCAGTGAAGGGTTTGTGAGGATCGGTAAAAAATATAACACAAATTTTTAACTTATTTGTGTCGACGTTTCGACAATGTCTCCCAAAGAGGGAGAGAGAGTGAAAGAGCATGAGTGAGAGAGATTATGACTACCGACATATACGTTAACTACATGAGACTATGGTACTCTGTATAGACCAAGTTCTAGGTAAATAACATTGTACAAAATGTAAATATTAAGTAATAACCATTTTCATATAATAGATATGTTATTTATAATGTTGTGTTGTAAAAGTTTGTAACTCTTCAATGTAAGTTGCTAAAACTATACTGTTATCTTGTACATAATTCTCAAATTTATGTGAGGACGATAGTGTTAATAGAAATGTTGAGTGTTTTAGGGTGCCATTTGTGGAAAGAGATATGTGAGAGAGAGAGTATGAGGGGGGGAAGGTTGGAAGAGTGAGACAGAGTGGAGAAGGAGAAAGAGAAAGAAAGAGAGAGAGGGTGAGAGTGAGTGAGAGGGAGTGAGAAAGATAGCAAGAGTAAGAGAGAGTGAGTGGGAGGGATAGAGAGTGAGAGAGCGATTTAAAGTTAGAGTGACAGGCTATGAAAATGAGAGGTACAGGGAGAATGGGTGTGAGAGAAGGTGTGATCGTGGACATATACACAAATTTACAATATTCTATAGTACTCTGGACTATTATTTACAACAATATAATTACAAGTATTATCCAAGTTTACTTGTTAGATAAATTTACTATAAACTTGTGTTTGTAACATTATGTCAACTATCTGATGTAAGGTCGTAAAGTTCTTCAGTTATTGTGTAATTTATATGTTTCTAACTTATGATTGTTTTTAATACCTGTAGTGAGTGAAACATGTTAAAAATAACTTTTAATAATTACATAGTTGAACATCCCTTAATCTGTTTTTAGTTATAATACATTTTAATATGCTATATGTTAACTGCTATATGTATAAACGTTTTGTGTACCAATCTTATATCTAATTGTTGATTATTGCTTTTATAATTGATTAACAATATCATTACATATAGTAATTTAAATTGTAATAGTGTATAAAT
Source organism: Magicicada septendecula (assembly GCA_034769895.1). NCBI lineage: Eukaryota > Metazoa > Arthropoda > Insecta > Hemiptera > Cicadidae > Magicicada > Magicicada septendecula. The sequence goes on from CM068373.1 coordinate 331,251,728, forward strand.
TAAGTTCTGTGATATTATAATTTTCTCGTTTTCTTAAAGAAAAAATTTGAAGATGTAAACAAACTATCTTAAATCCTTCACATATCTAATGATACACACATACGCACGCAACACGCGTGTGCGCACACACACTCACATAAACGAACACGTTCACCCAAATAATTGTTCTGTTGTGTTTGACATGTCTTTTGTATTCATACACAGGTCCTGGTGATGACAATAAACATTGTCGAAACGTCGACACAAATAAGTTAAAAATTTGTGTTATATCTTTGACCGATCCTCACAAACCCTTCACTGAAAAATTCATTGATTGACGGTCACTACGAATTTAAGGATTTAACTTTGGCATAATACTTATATAAGAAATTATTCTCCAGCAAAGACGAATTTGTTTTGGATAATTGAAAATGCACAGACGCCAGAAACACTTCAGAATTACTTCTCCCACAAACTTTATTCTTAAACGCATCGCGGTAACACAACGGTTACAACCGTTTTAATTTGGATGCAGGACATATTGAGTTTTTGTGCAAAACAAATCACGACTCGTTTTTGTATGACCGAAGTTAATCCGGACTCACTGACTTACATGCGCAGGTTGGAGTATAAGAAAAGTAACAAAAACGAGACAGTTATATTTTGTGTAAGATTATTTTATTACAATCTATTTTTTAGTCTTACAATTATCTATGCGTTAACATGTACGCTACTCTATGCTACGACGCTACGAAAGCCTGCGACCAGGACAATAATATTTTGTTACAGGCGAGGAATGTATTCGTCGTAAGTTGCTTAAAAACACCTTAAAAAGTTTATATTCTTTGCAAGTTTCCCTTGCATTTACCTGGAATAAATAAGGGCACTGTGTGTGTGTGTTCGTTTACATACTGTTCCTTAATTGGATTTCAACATCTGTATTAACAACTGCCCCGAAACCTAATGTTTTCCCTTGCACATAGTGTCATAAACGCGATGTGTTACTGCGTTAGACAAGCTGTAATCGCCACACTATAGCTTGTGATAATAACTTGATTCTTAGTTAAACAGTTAGTCTTTTCTGTAATTAATTTAGGTATTATTATTATTATTATTATTATTATTATTATTATCGTATTTAATATCTTCAAACAAATACACTGCAAGTAGGTTTATTTTAACCAGACATACGTTTTACAGAAATTATTCTGTATTTTAAGAGGTTTGTTTGAGTGTTTCGCTTACAGATAACGGATAATCGGAGTAACTTGATGAAGAAATAATAAAAATAATAAAATTAAGTGACCCATTAGGATGCTACTTTAGATATGTTGATGACACTATATATATATATATATATATATATATATATATAAAATAAAATAAAGGAATTAATATCTACAACAGAAGAAGAATCTAATAATAAACTGAATTACTTAGACATAACCATAAACAGAACTGAAAATATTTTGAATAGGCTACTCAATATACAGGAAACCATATCGAATTAAGTTAATAATTCCAAACAAGTCTAATCATCCTCCCAACATAAAATGGCAGCATTCAATTCATTACTCTTAACTAAAAATGAACTTTTTTCATGTGAAAAACTTACTATTTTATCGGACGCGTTTCGGCTTAGTATCCGCCTTCTTCAGCTTTGGTAACAGACTGCCAGCATTTTGTAACGGTTGTGTGGAAGGTGAAGTGGGGGTGGTGTGTGGCGGAAGGGGATTGGCGCGGGGATTCAATTTATTGTTTGTTTTCTGTATAATTGTGTCAAAAAGTGTATGTGATTTATATTGTAATTGATCGTTGAGTATGTTGTTTGGTTGTGTTGTGTGGTGTTTATATATTTCATATTGTTCAGTTGTGTTGAGTTTTTGACCTTTGGGTATGTAATGTAGAATTTCAAGATTAGTGTCTATGTTGGTGTAACTGTGGTTTTCTGTGTGTATGTGTGTGGCAAATGCAGAGTGTATATTGTTGTTGGTTAAGGCTTTTAAGTGTTCAGAATAACGGGATGAAAAAGATCTTCCCGTCTGGCATATGTAGAAACTATTGCAGTCATTACAATTTAATTTGTAAACACCTGTTTTGTTATATTTGTCTATGTCTGTGTTTGTATTACTGATGTGTTTTTTGATGGTATTGGTTGTTCTGAATGCTATTTTGTATTTGTGTTTTCTGAATGTATTGGCGATTTTGTGTGTGTATGAGTTGTGGTATGTGAGTGTGATGTACTTATTGTGTCGTGTGTTGATGGTATTTAGTGTTTTGTTGTTTTTGTTTTTGATGCGTTTGTGTAGTATGTTTATTAAATTGGGGTTATAACCGTTTTTTATTGCTATGTATTTTATTGTGTTGAGTTCGTCGGTGTAATCTTGTTTATTTAAGGGTATTTTAGTTAGTCTATGGAGCATATGGTTGAAGGCCGCATATTTATGTTGTGTTGGGTGGTTTGATGTGTTGTGTATGTCTGTGTTTGTATTACTGATGTGTTTTTTGATGGTATTGGTTGTTCTGAATGCTATTTTGTATTTGTGTTTTCTGAATGTATTGGCGATTTTGTGTGTGTATGAGTTGTGGTATGTGAGTGTGATGTACAACACATCAAACCACCCAACACAACATAAATATGCGGCCTTCAACCATATGCTCCATAGACTAACTAAAATACCCTTAAATAAACAAGATTACACCGACGAACTCAACACAATAAAATACATAGCAATAAAAAACGGTTATAACCCCAATTTAATAAACATACTACACAAACGCATCAAAAACAAAAACAACAAAACACTAAATACCATCAACACACGACACAATAAGTACATCACACTCACATACCACAACTCATACACACACAAAATCGCCAATACATTCAGAAAACACAAATACAAAATAGCATTCAGAACAACCAATACCATCAAAAAACACATCAGTAATACAAACACAGACATAGACAAATATAACAAAACAGGTGTTTACAAATTAAATTGTAATGACTGCAATAGTTTCTACATAGGCCAGACGGGAAGATCTTTTTCATCCCGTTATTCTGAACACTTAAAAGCCTTAACCAACAACAATATACACTCTGCATTTGCCACACACATACACACAGAAAACCACAGTTACACCAACATAGACACTAATCTTGAAATTCTACATTACATATCCAAAGGTCAAAAACTCAACACAACTGAACAATATGAAATATATAAACACCACACAACACAACCAAACAACATACTCAACGATCAATTACAATATAAATCACATACACTTTTTGACACAATTATACAGAAAACAAACAATAAATTGAATCCCCGCGCCAATCCCCTTCCGCCACACACCACCCCCACTTCACCTTCCACACAACCGTTACAAAATGCTGGCAGTCTGTTACCAAAGCTGAAGAAGGCGGATACTAAGCCGAAACGCGTCCGATAAAATAGTAAGTTTTTCACATGAAAAAAGTTCATTTTTAGTTAAGTGTAGTGCTGTGAAAGAAGAGATGAATAATCAAGACAACTCAATTCATTAATATACCATATGTATAGAATGCCATAAAATGAAAATGAAAGAAATTTATCAAACAAATACCAATAGACAATGTATACAAAATAAAAACTATCAGTAAATTAGAAAATAAAATAAAACATAAACTCACTAAACAAAAACCATACAAACATTCATGTAAAACCCTTCACTAATCATAATATAAAATGTATCAACTTTACTTATCACGAAAAATAACTCGTAAACTAAGCAAACTGTATAAAGGTACAAACTTAAAAATATCTTATAACACAAATAAAATTGTTTTTAATAAAATCATACCTAAAATTAAATTTAACATTCATAATAAAATGGAGTTTACAAAATAAAATGTTGTCAAATTTTGTTGCTTCCCTCCTATATACAGTTTTTCCTCGAACAAGGCCTTTCGGTTTCGCAACCATTATCAAGTTCTTCCTACACAATGATAATACCTGATAATGGTTGCGAAACCGAAAGGCCTCGTTCGAGGAAATAATGTATGTAGCAGGGAAGCAACAAAATTTGGCAAAATTGTTATGAAGACTGCTAACATAGAGAAAATAACTGAAAATAGAATGTCCGGACTGCAATAAATGTTACGTGAGCTAGACGGAGAAAAAAAACTGTCCGAGAGATATATTCAACATTGTAATGCGTTTCTTAAACCTAATATTTACAAATATAATTTAGCCCCACACACTGTTTAAATAATAAACATAAATTTCCAGACATTCAAAATGTTAAATTAATTAAAAACCGTACAAAAAGGTAACAAAATGAACATCTGGGGAAATCTTAATATTTACAAACACAATAATAATAATCTACTACTTAAAGAACAAACACAAATAAAAACAAAACAAGACGATTTATTTTAAATCATACATTTATTAGAATAATATAATAAACATTAAATATATAGTAAATAGCTACTATATAAACATTAAAACAATCGATAATAGAATCGAAATTATTTCGATTATGCGTAAGCGAAATTATTGTATTATTGTAAGCGAAACATTCAATTACAATACAAACAAACCTCTGAAAATATATTTCTGAAAATATATCTGAAAATATATCTGAAAATAATTTCTGTGAAACGTGCGTCAGGTGAATATAAACCAACTTGCAGTGTATTTATTTGAAAATGTTACATAGGAGACCTGCAGGAAACTCACCGAGTTACTTACAAAGGAATATTTTGTTATTAAATGAAGTAGACCCAACGTAATAGGAGCTCGTAATGTTTCTGATGATAGTCGTAACAGCAGTTGCAAGTTTCTATAAATAGAAGCTCAGCCAATGGAAAGAAGTAAATAATTGTTCTTTACCGGTACGTAATAAGTTATTTTTACGCATTAAATATTATTTGTACAAAAAGCCTAAACTACAATATTGAAATACTTGGAAAACCCACAAAAATACTATAACACTTAACAGTAGATGTCTTCAGCGTAACAATTAAATGTGATATTAGGTTAATAAACCTTTAACAATATTGAAATAATATTTACATATTATTATATCAAAATAATATTGAAATAATCACAATATATCACAATACACATATAATATTGAAATAATATTTCTTTAACGAGCGTGTGTGTTGTTATTATTTGGACTGACAAATAAAAGACAATATACAACTTAATAAGAAGTGAACAAAACGGTTGCCTCATCTATAGAAAACCTGAATTACAGATTCAGTGTGCGACATATGTATTTTAGTGTGGTTCAATGTGTTTGTGGAATACAAAAGATTTGCTTCTAACCTTATTGACTAAGGTGTAAACAAATGTGTAAACAAATTTTGTTTCAAGTGTCAGTTGGGAGACAAGCACTTGAGGGGCGTTAAACAGGAGTCGCTCTTGACAGGACAATAACACTTTCGGCGGAGTGAAACATGTACTGTACCTTGTCTCATGTACCACCGGAGTGAGCTCAGTTTGTAGGCCTAATACCTTGAGGCCACCAAATCTCTAATTTGTTGAAAACACTGTCAATATACTCCCATATCCAATGTACGGAATTGCATGTTTCGGTGTATTAATTATTGTGTAGCAGTAGTGTTACTTTCAGTCGACATTTATACCTATAGGATTAAATAGTTTATTACTAATGTGCTAAACTTTTTTTAGCTTGAATTACAATCAACTTTTAAAATATCTCCCAACTCGCCTTTGTTATGGATTCATTCGGACAATGTCCTTATTCGGATTCTTTAAAAGAATAAAAACAGAGGAAAGAGGAAATGAATATACTTCTTCAAACCTTAGGCTAGACGGATGAAATAAACGAAGCCAAAGAAGTAAACCCTCAATAAAACATAAATGGATTTTTCATATACGCCCACTGTGTCATTCAATCAATACGAATTTTATGAATGGAATACGCTGTATGTAAAATAAATATCATAACAACTTGAACAATCACAATCTCGAATAACAAAAATCACACAAATAAGCACCCCCTCCACTCCGCTCCTATGATGCTTCAGTCGTAAGTCGGTCCTTAGCCTCCTCTATCCTGACCCTTCATCTCTCTCTATCCGTAGCAAAGGACTCTCTATTCCATCCTCGCACTCCCAACATCACTCTTGCAACAACAGCGAGAGCATCTTCCCATCTTTTCCTTGGACACACGTACGCAGACTCCGCACAAAATAACCAATAAAGAAGAACTGGAAAATAAACAGATAATTTAAGACAATTTCTTACTTTCTGGCAGCAGAACTTCCTGCTGCGAGTAAGATTGTTGCTCAATTATGCCGTAAGGGAAGAAGAATAAATTGAAGTTAAAACAATTGTAGCGGAAGAAATCAGATAAATTAATTGCTTAGTAATTTTGCAATTTGATTAGAAGTAAACGCAGACAAAACTTTGTTTATCTCCGAAATTGTAGAAAATCCTTTAATGTCATTAAGCAAAATACAATTTGTTGTCAAAGTTTTCAGTTTTTAGAATTCATTATTACTTTGGATTTTCAATTTAAAAGTGCATTATAACAAAGTTTACTCTAAATGTACAATGTACATTTTTATGAAAATATCATAAAAGATTCGAAAATTTAATAATTTTCTCATCACACTGTGGCGAGTAACCCTGCACAATATAAAATGCAGAAGTACTTGTACATTGATTGGAGTTGACAACAAATGTGTTAACAGGCTTTAATATGAACTGTATCTACAGATGTGATTGAGAAATGTAACGTATAGCTAATGCTACTTTTAATATGAACACGTTTGTTTGAATTCAGTAGAGAGCAAAGCAGTTTGATTTGAATAGGCCTATTTACATTTGCGCAATCCATATTTGAACTGCACTATTATGTAAAAATTATTACTATATAACGGAAGGAAAAATAAAATGAATTTCGGAAGAAAATCGGACTTGACGGTAAGATACGAGTACTTCAGGTAATCGTTAGAAAGCAGTGCAAATGACGTAAATGAATGAGACCACAAAGACGGTGCTTTGAAGTTGAAGGAAATGTAGTTGTTCTTATTCTTATTTTCTCTTGGAGCTTAGGTCTATGGCATACCGCGCCCTTTGGATTTGGTACAAACTATTTCCCATCACCAATAGCTATAACACGTACGGTGTAGAGGGAATTGTGCTGTGTGTTGTGCTTTCTTGACATTCACATTGGGCTCAGGCATGACATACAAGTCCGCTGTATTTTTTGTTCCCAGCGATAAGAGTGGAATCGGCGCTACCACTGTGTATGCCCACTCCACAAAAGTACTTGTTTAAGCAATGTACTATTGACGAATGTGCAAGACTTTTTGCTGCATGGAACTCAATAGATAATACGAGGGTCATTTGAAAAGTTCGTGGCCAACCATATAAACGAATGTGTGGCGTTTCTGCTTTTTAACGCATCGTGGCGCAACGTTCCCCCCACGAACAGCTGTAAAGCGTCAAGTCGGGTCAAGTCCTTGTTGCGGAGAAACAGCTGTATAAATAAGGTTATCTCACAGCAACGCTGAAAGTGGAGAAAATTGAACGTCGTGCAGTGATCAATTTTTTTGTTAAAAAGGTTCAACGCTACCACAAATTTTTAATGAGATAAAGAATGTGTTGGGTGATGCTGGACCTTCATTTACTAGAGTGAAAAAATTGGCTACTGAATTTAAACGTGGTCATGTAAGTTTCGAAGATGACCCGCGTTCTGGGCATCCAAAAAGTGCCACTACACTAGAAAGCATCATTACAGTGCACAATATTGTTTTGGAAGATCGCCGTTTGAAGGTGTCTGAAATGATTAAGCCTGTGGGCATCTCAGATGAAAGGGTACATCACATTGTTACTGAGGAATTAGATATGAGAAAGCTGTCTGCAAGATGGGTGCCGCGTTTGTTGACAAGTAATCAAAAACGCACGCGAATCCTTCCCAGAAAAGTTTGCACCATTTTAAGCAAAATCCGAAAGATTTTATTCGTAGATTTGTAAAAACTGATGAAACTTGGGTCCATTACTTCACTCTAGAAACAAAACAACAGGCGAAACATTGGATGAATAGTGATTCGCCGCCTCCAAAAACGGTAAAATAAATTTTGTAGGCTGGAAAGTGTATGGATCCGTTTTTCTGGGATGCTAAGGGAATATTGTTACTAGATTGACTTGAAAAGGGCCAAAGTATAAATTGAGAGTATTACGCTAACCTTTTGGGCCAATTAAATTTAAAATTCAACAAAAAAACATCAGGTTCAGGAAAGAAGAAGATCATTTTCCATCGGGATAATGCACGCCCTCACATATGCGTTGTGTCTATGGCAAAAATCGCCGAGTTGAAGTACGCTCTGTTGCACCATCCGCCTTATTTGCCTGATTTAGCGCCATCTGACTTTCATCTATTCCCAAACTTCAAACAAATTTCGGGGGGGGAAGCGATTTTCCTCAGATGACGAGCTGAAAGCGGCAGTAAAAGGTTATTTTGAGGACCAAGAAAAATCGGACTTCCTCAACGGGGTAAGTGACGGGGTAATGACCTGACGCTTCACTGCGGTTCGTGGAGCGAACGTGGCGCCACGATGCGGTAAGAAACAGAAACTCCACACATTCGTTTCTATGGTAGGCCGCGAACTTTTCAAATCGCCCTCGTAATTAAGAGATAATGTTAAATAGTCATCTCTCTTTTGTCATTTTTATTTTGTATATAAAATGTTCTCTACCACATCTTTATTTACGTTTCCAAGTTCTTATTTGTAGGTCTTATTCTTCTTAACATCTTGTCATTATTTAGCCATTTTAATGCATTTATGTCGAGTAAATTAGCACACTTACATATTAACGTAATTTGAAATAAATGTAATATCAATTTGTTGCAGGTATAACTAACCAGTTTTCTATCTGTGAAAGAAATATCTCTTTCCTTCTTCCTAATAGTAAAAATTTTTCCCTTTTCATGTATTATCGACCTAGGGATCATCATAAGTTCTGGGGCCATCATATAGTACTAACATTTACAACTACGACAAACATACGTTACAATATTTTGTTTGTTAAAATAACTGCGTGTACGGAATAAAACAGAAATGAGTGTAAAATCATTGTCTTAAAAGTATTTTTACTCATATTTATTTTTTCCTTCTTCTTATTATTATCTTCAACATCGTCGTTACTGTTGTCGTGATCGTTTTTGTAAAGCTATTGTCTAGGCTTTTATAATTTTTACATTGTTTTTCACTTCATTGTTAATGGCTATAAGTTGTATGATCAACGTTAGCGTTACCATTTAAATGCATAAATATATATTTTTCTTCTAGCTATTACATACATTTTTGGGGTTTTCTTCTCTTACTGGAGTTTTCCTGTCATCTTGTAGGTAACCATTTAAACATATTTATTAATTTTATGCGTGTTGCGTAATGACTGAAATAAAAAATATATATGCTACGACGGTCTAACTGACCGTCGTATGGACAAAATACAAGACACCAATCAAGTTACCAATCACCAGTTGTCATTAATCACAAATACAGTTTATAATCAATTTGTACAATAATCCGAGCAAAATTTGTCCTCTCGCAATAATAATGTCAACTATGAGAGTCACACATAATTGTCAAACAATAACACCTTTGCCACAATACTTCGAAGCTCACTTGAATAAATCGTCACTTGAAGTGAAACTAAGCGGCAGCTGTCGTTGTAGAAATAGATGGCACAAATGTTCCAAAAATAAACCATAATTAATTATCATCAACACTACTAGAAAACACTAGAGCGTAATTGCTTGCGGCCTTGAACACAGCGCGCGCGGACCGCTATGGTCTGGAAAAGTCTCGTTGCGGACGCCTGACAAGTGTCACGTAACTGTCTTTCATCTCAAAGTAGCACCAACATGTACGCACACACACATCACAGCTGGGCTCGGCTGTAATGTCGTAACAATATTTTACATGAATATATTTAATTTCGATGACGACCTTTGTAGTGAATAAATTGACTATTAAAATGAAGGAAAAAACAAATCATAATAGTGGTACGTCTAGGTAAGGTAATACAAAAGTAATTCATAGTACTTTTTACTTCCCAATTATATATTTTGGCATTCAATAACTCATTTTAAGCTAACACTGATATTGAAGTATTTACCGAATATCGCGACCGTTTGAATCATTGTCACTGTCAACAGACAGCCGCTTCATACTGTTACGCCATTACAGAACTTTCTACATGTTTCTCGGCTATCCCAGCAGAGCCCAGCTGTAATGTTTGTGTGCGTACGTGACACTTAACATGCGTCAGCGAGGCTACTTCAGACCATACCGGTCGGCGCACTGTGTTCAAGGCCGCAATCAATTACACTCTAGTGTTTTCGAGTAGTGTTGACGCGTATTATGGATTAGTCTGGAAATTCAGCGGGGTAAAAAAATATTCAGCGGGATATTTAGCGACACTTAGTTTCAGTTTTATGTCGGGAGATTTACACAGTGCGTCGAAAGTGGCGTATTAGTGATTATAGTTCGGAATCCTTTATAGTTGACATTATTATTTATGTGGATGGATTAACTTGAATTATTGTATGAGTATAATCTTGTTGAATAACTTGTTGATTTCAAACTGTTAATTGAGATTAATCAAAGGTGGTGATTAGTGACTTAATTGGTGTCTTGTATTTTATTTTCAACTGTACCATACGGCGATCAAGGAGACTGTCGTAACAATACATGGTCAGACGTGAGATTAACCAGTACTACATATAGAGCTTAATGAAATTAATATCTCTGTAAAAGCTACACAGGCACACGTTTTTGTTAATTTTTATTTGTTTTTTATTCATATTATAATATGACGTAGTTAGTTAATTAATTTTCAAATATCACAGTAGTATTTTGTAGAGCCCCAAGTTGTTGGTGCCAATTTTGTCATATTCAATTAATTTATATTTCTTAAATATAACGTGTATAATGGGTGTATGTAACTGCTATGGTTATACTAACCTTTTAACGCCTTCGATGGCCTACGTCCTTGGGATCCCCATTTGTAATATAAAATATATTCTAATAAATGTGTAATTAATTTTCTTTAAATGGGTATTCATATAATTATACTACAAAGGAGAACACACTTCTTCTGCTGCTCTGAATCATTAAATATTTATTCCTGCTTTTCTTATTATAATAAGTTCCTCGTTTTTTTTCTATTAAATAACAAATAATTTTCCCTTTTTTAAGGTTTCAGCTCCATCTAGCTCTGGGATGCATGAAAGCATTTTTATATCTGAGGGTTTTAACAGCATAAAAAATTGTGTTCAGTAATATTATAAATTCACCTAACAAGTATTATATTAATAACATACATGAATAAAAATTTGAACATGTAGTACATAATTGTTGTTTGTGTACGATGCTTGTATATGAGTTCTTGTGATTATACAAAAGAAATCAATTAGCTAATTTTACAACTTAATATTACCCCTTACAAATATAACATTAATAAAACAATTAAAATAATTAATTATCACACGTTAGTAATACAATCGACAAGAGAAAATAAATTAAAACTTGAATTGTATATGCTATATCTCATATTTCATTATTTCTCAACATGACGAGCTGCTCTCCCCCTTCTTCACCGTCAAGAAAATGATAGACGCCATATTGCTTTTTGTGGTATGCACAATATTGAATGTTTAATAAAATTTCTATGAGTTCTACACTTTTGTTGGTTCAAAATAAGTTTGTGTCACTCACTTTTGATATCATATATTATGTTTAGAAATGTAGTCACACTAAATGTGTTCGTTGTTTAGTTTATATTGAAGTGTTGTGTACAACGATAATACTTTGTCAATATGGTTATAAGTTTGGAATGATTTCACCGAATTCCAGATGTATTACAACAGTTAGGATAGTAATTTCAATTTTTCTTCTCCAGGTGGGTTGAACACAAATTGTACGTTAGTTTACTGATAATTTCTATAACTTTACTTGGCTTTTTTACTAAACTCTTCTTATTTAATCTTGAGTGGATTGGAAACTATTTAAATTTGTTCCTTCTTCATGGGAGGCCAACATTAGACAAAGCTTTCTTCCTTGTAACAATCAATTTTATATTCATCTTTAATAAGCCTTGGTTTGTTGGTGTATATTTCGGTCTCAGGAATGTTTTATCTGCTTCCAGTAAACATAAGTTTTTAATATAACCTTACTTTTCCAGATTATTTTACATAATCCCTATTATGCTTTTATTTCACTTAATTTTATATTGTCACTTGCACTAATGAAGTTGGTTTTATCGTTATTTGTTCACTTCATATAAAATATATGCCATTCTCACCTTATGGTCATACTTGGTTCACAACATTTTATATTTTTACACTGTGTCATTTGTTCTGTTTCATTATCATTATTTATCACTTTTCTATTCGAATAAACACAATTATAAAAATAATTATCTTGTCTTTACCATGACACTATCTATGAGCTAATTACAAACACAGTCTTAGGTTTAAGACCTAGCTTGACGTCTGGTTATACAAATGATTTTTCTTAACCCTAAATACATTTCTCACTTACATACTAAAACATTACTATTTACAATATTATAACAAGATATATAAAAATCACTTCCCTAATCTGTTGGTTAATTTTTGTGTCAAAGACACCGTCCAGTCTAGTCTTTTTTTATGTCTATTTTGTCAAGTTATTTATTATGTTTGTTTGCAAGGCTAATTCCTGTTTTTAATTTATTCATGCATCTGTAACACGTATTCTTTATTTATTATTCATGGTTTATTGGTTTAGTTATCATAATTCTTCCTTTATATAATTATTTTTGGTTGTTCACATTTGATCACTCATTCTCTATTGCACTCCTCATTCAGTTACATAGTATTTATCTATTTGAGTAGTTTCCCTTTATTTTTGATAATTAAATTGAGTTTCCTGGTTTGTACCATCTTGCGATGGTACATTATTCATATGGATATTGTAATTATACTAAAATTACAAATAATATCTTATGTTGTCAAATACTAAAAGTTTTTATTATTTATGAAATTAATAAAAAAAATGTTTGGTAATGTGTTATTTCTCTCTCTTTTTCTATTATTGATCAATTAATTAATTAATTAATTAAATAATTAATTAATTATAATTTTTAATTATTTGAATGGTAAATTGTGTTATTTTGTGGGTGAAAATATTTGTTTCACAAGTGTTAATCGAGTTATGTTACCTGGATCAAGCAATCTCTTTCCTCACTCAGCTTCTCTTCTTCTTCTTTTTGATAAATTCTTCTAAGACTTCTTACTTATGTTGAGAAGAAAGAAAAAGCTAATATTGCTAACACAAATAATAATGAAATAATTCTGAATAATTCTGTTTATTTTTTTTTTAATTTGAATTTGTGCGCCAATCTTACGCGCATCGGCAATGGCATTGGCTGAGACTCACTCAGGTCGATTGTGATAAATGACAATAATTATAATATTATAATGTTAATTATTCGAATTCTTTCAACTGTCGAAATGGTCAGAGAGGGCAAGGAACAAGATACAATACTTACAAATACTATAATCTAAATTATTATTCGCTAAACATAACAGGATTCTGAAAACATTGTCTATTAATAAGTAAAAATTCGAACCGTCTTGTAGAATGACGTCACTGGCTCGTGAAGGCTGTGTTCATCTCGGGCGAGTAAATGAAAGATGGCTGCCGTTCACCTCGATTTTCTGCTGCACACGCCCACTGCCATTTAGTCTGCTCCCTCAAATATAACTACGGATTCCTTCCTCTGCGACGATGTAGTCCCTCTGGATAATTTAGTGATGTGTTTTCTTCTCCTCGGCGATGTTGTTTGGTGTTAGGTTAATAGAGCTGTGTTCCGTGTTCAAAAAATTCTGTTGAGTTCGTTGTCCACTGAATATTGGTTTTGTATGAATTTGCAATATGGTGGTTGATTTTTTGTGCCTCGTACTGGATCTTATTATTCCGGTTGTTCTGGTTCAGTTTTGGTGTTAGTTAAGTTGTCGTGTTGCTATTTTCCATTAGGTAACCTCTGTAATACTTTTCGAGGTTGTACTTCAATGTTTTGTCACCATTTATATTTTTCAGACCTTCCGTCCGTAAATTTTGATCTGCACACATTCACGAGTAACAATAGGCTGATGACTTAAAGTCGTCGTTTTAGGTGGTAATTTATAAAATGTCTTCTTCCTCTTACCATTGTCTGTTCACATCTACATGTCTTGGATTTGATTTCAACTCATAAAAATACATGACAAGTTTTCCTATTTATTGCAGTAACTTAATTATTTATTTATTTTATGAAAATTCAACTATCTAGCAATATTCTTGTGCTAATTTTACATAATTCAATATATAACTGGGTCTGTTTTAAGTTCAGATAAGCCTAAAATTTACAATTTTTGATATTTATTATAGGCCTTGTATTTTTTACAATTTTAGTAATTAAATGGTTTACAAGTGATTTTATGTTAATATTTCTTTTAAATAATTTTACTCACTTCATGATTATTGCTTGTTGTTAATAATTTGTTGTTATAATACTCCAATATTGATTAATTTACACTTTATCTGAGTTGAGTACCCCTTAGGCCTAGTATTATATATTTCCAAAATAAAGTTAATTTTATTCTTTTGTTATTATGTTTGCTAATATTTGTTTCTGTGCTGATTACATTTTCATATTTTTGTTTTACATGGACTAGTTTCTATTAATTATATACAGTTCTATTGAATTTATTCATTTGGGTTTGATTATATGATAGTAGTAGATTTTGTTCTAAAATTCTGTTTTATTTTTCTATGGGATTTGTTAATTATTTTGCCCTATTATTCTTTCTATGGTTTACAGTTTAATAACACAATATTCATATTACCTACTTGCCTTCTCTGCCTTAACAAACTTTGAAATCATTGAACATTATTTAAATACAACATAACATCTTATATCTACTAATTTTTATATATCCCTTAATTAAAATAAAAATATCTTATGCCTATTATCCTTAACTGTCTTATTTAATTATAACAAAATACTTTATCTATTATCTTTATCTTTCTAATATATAATTTGATTAACAAAAAATAAAAAAAACATTTTATTACTAGTCATACTCTCAGTTATGAACTGTCCTTTGGTATTTATGTCCTTCTTATAACTTATTTAACTGTAATTAAAAACATCTTATTGGTAATAGTATTTCTTATATATAATTTTAAACACTCTTATTACTAATAATATTGTCAGTCATTAGGTTGCCTTTGATTCTTATGTTTTTTTTAGTATAATTCTACACTCATGGTAGTCCTTTTAAATCACTTTTTTAACTCCTTCATTGAATATATTTTACAGATTTTTTAACTATGTTGTTCACTACACTCACTGTATTTTCTAGCTTTTATTATATCACTTCACTTTATATTTTCTACACTATGGTAGTCCTTTTAGTGGTTTCTACACTATGGTAGTCTTTTGGTTTGTTTTTACATTAGACGTTTACTTAGTTTACAATTTAGTTTTAATTGTATTGTATCCTGTAACTTGAGTTACTGGGTCTGACATATATGGGTTTTAATTTAGTTTCAATTGGGTATGTATTCCTTTATTAACATTTTTGGAATAGCCCTTCTTATTTCTATGTTCTTTTTAGGAACCTTGACACATTTTGTCTCTTCTTTCTTATTATATAAGTAAATTTCTTCTCTTGTGTTTTCAAGTCTTTGTGGCATTAATTCAATGCATCTTATTTGAATATTCGGTTTCATTTAATGTTTATTTACAGCTCTTTGTTAACTTGTTATTGGTTTTGTATCTTGGGGTTTTCTGCTTGATTTAATAATTTTCCCCTTATTAATTTTTTATTTACTTTTTCCTTTTGTCTTCTCATTTACTGCTCCTCAATCTACTGGGTATACTGCTGTTGTACTGGGGTTTTTGTATAGTTGGTTATTTATATATGGACCAAGAGTTTTCTTTGTTATTCAGTTTATTTTTATTAACATTTTATCGACTATAATGATCAGATTCTTTCATTATTTTTTTTCAACCATTTATTTTTCTCACTCACTATTGATAGTTTTTTCTTTATTAATGTTGTATTAAGTTAAATTTTAAGGTGATAATTCTGTTATGCTACAATATTTAAAAAAAACATTAAAAATAATATGCAATTTTATAACAACTTTTTTTAAAATATATAATCAATTTTCAACACTTAACGACCATTTATAGCTCTCTTGTTTGTTGTTTCTCTCGTGAAGAACACGTGTTCATTGTGACTTATTCTTTCCAAGTCCTTTCATTGCTTCGCATACGTCTATTGCAGTCAAGTGTGGAAGACATTAAACACATATGAAAAATACTTCGACGAAAGACGTTATATTGCGTCTGAAGGCGACATGAGCCTTGACGCCACTCCGTTCTTTGTTGATATGTAGACGATATTTTTTAATAGTCAATATACTCTTTGGGATCACTGGATTACGTGTATGAATGGATCACTGGGTTTACGTGTATTGTGTTCTTACATAGTGAAATGAATTATTAAATAACACAAGACACAATACGCAATTTTTATGAACACGTATATGAAATAATCACAATCCTTTTACACTTATTCTTTTATATTATAAAGATAGCTGACTCGCTGTAAATCCAACAGGTTATGTTAGTCAATAAATAAACAGACAACAATGTTGCAGTAGAATATAAAAACAATTTTAAATAAATAAGCTGAATATCTAATAACAGTCCAGCTTTGCACTCCAGATAAGTTAAAACTGATTGGTAAGTCAAAGGTCCTTCGCAAAAAGATGAAGGAATCGTGGAAACCGTAGTCACATCACAAACACAGACATGTTTTCGGGCATACGTTTCATAGCACTCACCAATGTACAAGAGCATGTACCGTATATACCATGGCTAATTTATGGCTTTACAGCATTAGTGAAAGCCTCAAGTAAAATTTGACTGCAGATAAACTTGGAGAAAACAAAATATATGTATGCTGCCGACAAACCACCATTAAACCCAACATTTCAAAACTTTTAAATAGGCACAAAACATATAGAGGCAGTAAAAGAGTTCATATATCTTAGCTCCCAGATAAACATCACTAACGACACCAACACTGAAATAAGAAGAAGAATATATTTCGCAAAGGAAACATATTATGGATAAAAAAGTACCTGACATTTAGCTTCATCTAAGAAGCACAAAATACACAATTTAAAAAACACTTATCAGGCCAATGCTGACATATGCTTCACAAACCTGGACAATGACAAAAATAGCGAGAGAATTCTAAATTCCTGTGACAGACGGATTCTAAGAACAATGTTTAGGGGAGTACAAGAAAATGGAACGTGGCGCAGGCGCTATAATTATGAACTATACCATCTTTACAAAAAGCAAAACATTGTCAGGATAATCAAAATATACAGGCTAAGGTGGGTTGGACACATAGAGAGAATGGAGGAAGGACAGCCTACGAAACATTTTCTATCAGAAACCAATGGGTAGTAGAAAAATGGGAAGACCCCGGAGTAGCTTCAAAGACCAGATAGAGGAGGATCTCGGAAAGCTGAACATAAGAAACTGGAAAGTCAGGTCACGCAATAGGAAGAAACGGAATCGACTCTTGGAGCAGGCCAAGACCCACCAAGGGTTGTAGAGCCACAGCTGGTGCTGCTGCTGCTGCTGCTGCTGATAGTGATGCTAATATGGCGTAGGGTGTGGCTAGAACCGAGCAAGTGTTATTTTCCAGAGAATATATACGTACATCAGGGAGAACGTTCCATTAATATCTTATCATCATCATCGTCATTTTCAATCAGTAAACCAAGGATGGTTTAGTCCGGTCTCAAACAGTCAAAGAGTCTAGTACTGGTCACTCTAGCGCTTCCTCGGACGTCCCATACCTCTCCCTGCCTTCGGTTTATAGTTCCATAGTTGTTTAGGGATGCGGCAGTCGTCCATTCGGCAAAGATGTTCCCACCAATTCCTGTCGATCCTGTCGACAGGGCAATCGTGTCGAGTATAGGGCTACTAACAAATGCATATGTATCCCTTATATAAATGTTACCAATTTTAAGGAGTGAACGCGGAAGGTAATAGCGTGTATTCATGCTATTTTGTTGATACTTTTAGTGCCCCGTGCAGTTTGATTGTTTGTGAACATCCTTTTCTCGCTGTCCAAGGGGCTACTCAGGATCCTTCTCGCGTTGAAGTCCTGTTTTGGTAGCTCCGCTGCCGCTGTCATTTCGTGTTTTCTATCATTTACACGGCAATAAGACGGAATTTTATTTTTGTTATTCGATGTAACCGTACTTTACCGTAGTTTACAAATAGTGATGGTCTCCACGCTGTGCATTGTAGTCTCCAAGACATTCCCGTGACAACATACACACTACAAGATCATGGATTACACTATACTTTTATTTACCACACTTTTGAAACATTAATTATTTTTTGACAATGCCATTAACTCACTGGAGTGTTCACGAATTTTGAACAAAACGAATATGTCGCTTGCACTTTAGATCCTTTGCCGTCACGGGGATAAAAATGAATTCTACATTTTTTTTAGCTGAACCTGCGGTAGCAGATTAGTATGTCAGTAATTGAGTGAACTTGTAACAAATTGGTCATTCGGTGCTATAAAATATTAACAAAAACTCCAATGTGTATCTCATGTTCCTCTTTCCAATTAGTCACAAAGATTCATTTCTCCATTCATTCACATTTCCATATTCACAACAGTGACTAATCTCTATGCTGAGGTAAACTTGCAGTCTCTGTTATAAATTAAGGGTAACAACTATTCATAATTGTAGTAGGTCGTTGCAGTTTTTACTCGTAATAAAAGAATAGTGGACTGTATGAATGAATGTTTAGTATTGACTCTAATGTACATTGAATATATCAGCGCATATAACGTGTAAATGGATGTTGATTTTAGTACACCACAGCAACATGAGTAACGAATAAAAAAAATGTAGAATTTCGCGGAACGAGATTAAATGTTGTTTGGCCGAGACTTTTTGCATTACTGAAACTAAAGTCAGTGGAGCGAACGAACGGCACGCGAGCTGGCCAATCAGAATTAAGCAACATACAGTCACATGTTACACGCCCGTACTATTGAATTTACAATCAAAACTTAACACCCTATTTACTGTGATTGAAAAAACACATAAATAAATAAAAAGGTTATTGCAACATTATATTTATTTATTTAAAGATGTTTCAGTCTTAATGCTGAATGCTGAACCAAACTGTAGTATGTTAATTATTACGGGGAAGGTCGTAGAAATGTGTGTGCGTTACGTTCAATATTAACTGTTCCAAAAAATCAATCGTGTTGTTTCTAGAGGGAAACAAAATTCTAGTGACATGAAATAACTACGTAAATATATAAAAAAACATTAATTTATTAACAACAATTATTTAAAAAATTTTAATGGGTGCCACTTCAAACTTGTTTAATTTTTGAATTGTTTATGATATCCGGGCTGTTTGGCCGTGGTCCATGGTTTATAACAAAACCAAACGTCTGATGTTTTTTAAAACTTCCTCCAACAACCTTAAATGTCTTCCTTCCTTAAATATCAGACGTTTGGTTCTGTTATAAACCATGGACCACGGCCAAACAGCCCGGATATCATAAACAATTCAACTGACACCGGCCGTGAAAGCCTGAGGAATAATTTGTTTAATTTTTGTTACGTCCTGCAAGAAGCGTCGGATTTAATAAATCACTCTTACTGAGTTGTTTTGTAAATCAATAGTTGCATATGATTCTCGAATGAATCGTTCGCTCCATACAATTAATTGCTCATAACTGATCAATTAATTAACAAAGTAGTTAATTTATTTTAAAATAGTTAAGTTAATATCTCGTCGTTTGCAATTAGTTTGCGCCTATGTAGGTATTCCTCAGCACGTCCTTTAATGGCACTTCTCGGTTTTCGCAAAATGTAATTTAAATGTGTAAATTTTTAATAAAATGTATCTATGGCATTATTATTATTAATTCGTGTCTTTTCGGGAATCACTAACACATTCAAAAAACAGCATATAAAGACACAGGATTCCCTGACTTGCGTAAATCTGGTCCCACCGCTGGCTATTCGCACACTAACAAAATACGCTTTACACCCACAAAAAACTCGTCACCCTCGTTTGAATGCCGACAATTGTTTCACCTCGTAAGTATATTCCTGTGTTCCACTATTTAAAAGTATTTAAAATAATTTCTATCAATGCATTTTTATATGTACAAAAACTATTGTTATAGGCGTACATACAAATACAACACACACACACACACACACACATATGTATGTAATCTGGAATCTGTTTCATGTTTCAATACTATAGAAAATTATTCATTGAGTACATTTTTATTTAGAACAAATTTGTCTGAAAACATTAGGCGATACATTGAAACATGCAACGATGGACGCCGTAAAAATAAAATATGTAAAGGATTGTCTGATGTGGTATGATAGTTGTGCAGACACGTTTCTTTCATTGAAATTAATACTTTGAAAGGATAAAAACGAAACTGGGTTACACTGAAACCCCTTTGTTTAATGCCTGTTCAATACAATCCATTTGCACAATAGTTTGCGAAGACGATTCTTCTTACCGTTTTTATTGACTATTTATTTATTACAAAATATATTCTATTAAATTTTTATGTTTACGTAATTAGTAACAATGATAAATTAAAAATGATAACTATAAAAACCTATAATTCATAGTCATTGGTATTAATACAACTAAAAGATATGGAATAATATTCTCAAAAGTATATATTCACACCACATAAATTTTTAATATATATAATACACTTTTAGTTCATGCACCCAGAAACCACTACTACTTGCTATTGTGGAAGCTTCAGAGACCTTCATGTATTCATGTATCATGAATGTTGAACTTGTGTCTTCCCATCCGGTATAATTTTACTCACACACACGTGCACACGCTGACACACACACACACATTCGCCCGCGCGCGCGCAAGCACGCACGCACGCACGCACATACATCCTTACTTTTGAGAAATTAAATCGGCAGGATAGACATCAGACGAATTTCTTGTACTGATGACACGGGATCATCAGGTTACTGAAATGCCATTGCCTCTGTAAAGAACTCTTCCACAAAATGACAGTAGCCTGCACTCAATTTTTCCATTACGTTTTTAGATGCAAACATATCCTCAAGGCTGTAATGTGTGTGTGTGTTTAGAAGAGCGAATAAACACACACACACACACGCACACACACACACACACACACACGCTCGCGTGTTTTAAAATTTATATTAAATAAATGTTCCTTTGTACGAAGGTGTTTAAGTTTGACGTTAATACTACACATATAGGCAGTCCTGGACTGAGACGCAGCATTAGCAGGAATATTTTCAATGACCTGTGGTGGCTCATACTCTTAAAATAATACATAGGCCCGAGGACATGCTGTGGAATGGCGAGTAAATATTGTCTTTAAATAAGAATTGTTCCGAACGACATTTTACGGTTAAGAGTCAAGGTCCCTCAAGGATATAAGGACGACACATCGAAAAACAACGTGTACTGGGATCTGATGGGCGGAATGGAGACGATCTCCATATGGCTAGTAAGAACTCAAACCTTTGGTCGTCCAGTTTGGCATATGCTGTACCAGAGTAATAACTCAATCACCTTATACTACCTTATATTGTAAGAGACTAATTACAGTACCTTATAATTAGCAATCTCTTTCAATTACAAATAAATCTTAGTTTAATTAGTAAAATCAAGTTTTCCTGTAACATAATATAAAAAAAAGTTAAAGCATAGGCACTTTTTTCGAAAACCTTTGAATGACAAATAAGAGGTGTCCATAAAAGTTTTAAAGAAAAGGTTTGAAAAGTAAAAAACAAGATAAAACCAAAATATAGTTGCTTGCGGGATAAAAATGAAGAATTGGTTCACTATTGTGTCAGTAAACAAAAGAATTTAAAAATAATAATGTTTGGAGCTTTGTCACGAAAAAGGTGTAACAACTGAAGGACTCCATTTTATAGATCGAGAGGCTCGATGTATTTTTATAATATTACAGACAATATTTTTAAAATGTTTACTGTAGGCAAATAAATACATACAGACTTAATAAATACAGTATGGAATGTAGTTAATATTAGTAGAGCTTAATATACGATAAAACAGTTTCCGTCTTGTACAAAAAGGCATACAATTTTTTGATTTTTCAGTACTAAATAAATTTTAGTTAATATGTTGTTAATTTAAAACTCCTGAGATTTGTAGTATATACAAGTTACCGCTGAATGTATTACCCCGTGTATTCAGTAAAACCATTTTAACATTTAAAATATCTAACACTGTGAAACCAGTGCACGAGTGGTTTTGTGTGTATTCCCTAAAGATACAGAGTTTATTCCAGTTTTGCAGTGAGGACGTTTACTTAAGACTTTAGTATTTGCAGAGTATATTTTTTAAAATTTCAATTTCAGTTTAAATTTAAAGTAAACCCTATTTTAAAAATAACCCTATAAAATAAACTGTAGGAAATGATGGAAAATATAGTCTTAAACATAGACTTAACAACATTCCACTAGATGAAAAAGACTACAAAGACGAACTAAACTCGATAAAATATCTAGCAGAATCCAACGGATACAACGGAACAATAGTCAATAAGCTCCTACACAAAACACAAAACAAACAACAGACAAAGACAGAAAACAACAAATTCATAACACTAACATACATCAACAATCAAACTGAAAAAATAGCCCACAAATTAAAAAAAGCAGGATACAGAATCACATACAAAACCACTAACTAAACAGAACACACACTATCAAAACACACACATAAAAGCACAAAACAAATTCGATCTACCTGGTGTTTACAAACTAAATTGCTCAGATTGCAACAAATTCTACATAGGCCAGACAGGACATAGTTTCAAACAACGATACATTGAACACACAAAGGCACTACACTCCACTACTGAATCCGCCTTTGCAAATTGAAGCAAACCACACATTCCACACATACAAAAACATCGACAATAACATGGAAATTCTACACGTACACACAAAAGGCCGAAAACTAGACATTCTAGAACAATTGGAAATATACAAACACACGAAAACACATAAAAACGACATCCTAAACGAAAAGACACAATTCAAATCACACGCATTATTCGAACATATCCCCCCCCCCACACACACACACACACAGCATCGATCTTTCAAAAGTCGATACCGTCGCCAACAACAAGACGGACAGTGCTCCCAACGGCAGCCTCTGAAGAAGCTTTTTAAAAGCGAAAACCAGTTCAGGCTATAAGGTAAAACTTTTACGTTTTTACCTTATGTGAAAATGCTTTGATATAATAAATAGTACAATTTTACAGCATATTAACTTATTACATTTTCCGGGGAATATGTGAACCATATGTAAAGAATTATCAATTTCCGCACGTGCATCAAATGTATAAGCAGGGGGTTCCGGCCAACAGCTGCTTGTCTTGTTGTGAACATTTCAGATTAAAATTTAAAGTTTTTTGTCTCTCGCTTTTTTCGCACAAGATCTAAAACTTTTGGTCCGTTGGGATTCATTAATCTACTTATCTTCTATTTGGCTTGTCAGTATTTTCTTTTCTCTAGATCTAAAAAACAGTTCTTTTTGGAATGCGTTTATGCTTCATTTAGAACACTCGGCCCACCCATCGGTTTCTATAATTTTTTGATCTTCTTTCTTAAATTATAAATCAGTAACCTCTCCCTGATTGTCTTCAAGTATATCCCTAGTTCTTACCTCTCCCTGATTGGTTCGTCTTCAAGTATATCCCTTGTTGTTACCTCTCCCTGATTGCTTCGTCTTCAAGTATATCCCTTGTTGTTACCTCTCCCTGACTGCCTCGTCTTCAAGTATATTCCTTGTTGTTACCTCTCGCTGATTGCCTCGTCTTCAAGTATATTCCTTGTTCATAATTTGTGATTATGGTCTCCAAGTCGCGTTATTGAAATAAAACTTATAGTTTTACCTTATTTCCTTTCCATCTTGCGACTTCGTTAATATCAACAACAAATCCATAAGTGCAATTAAGACAAAAATTATGTCTCAGGAATTTTGGTTAAAAGGAGAACTTAAACAGCTTTATATAAAGAAAATAAGTTTAAATCGTACTGTATATCGAGCGCATTTAGAAGTTTTAAATACATTGCACCCGGCTATTATCAACAACGTTATCGGAACCGTAAATACACAGATAACAAACACAACAAAAGTCATCATAGCCACGCACAATAAGAAATTCCCTAAATTACAACGCGAACAACATACACATAGAGACATCAAATATAAACATATTTTCCACAGACGAGTAGACAACCACACTAAAATGATTTTCAGCGAAGATGAGATAAAGTTATTATCAAAAGGATTAAATTATAACCTACCCAAATTTAATAAAAATAATTTAGTACGAGAAGTAACTAACGCCGAAGCTGCTCTAAAATACATTAAAAATCAAGGAACACAACAGGAGGCACGATCTATAATCAACAACAAACTAACGCGACTACTAAGAATCAGCAACAACGATATAATGCCTTCAAAATACAAAGAGGAGTTTAAGACAGCAAAAAGTATCAAACAAAAACTCGAATTAAATGAAGCAGTAATAACAAAAGGCGATAAAGGCAATACATTGGTTATCATGTATAATTCAGATTACATACAAAAGGGTTACGAGTTCATTACCTGCAACAACATTGAACGCCTGAAGAACGACCCCACTACAAAATACACAAAACGATTAAACTCCGTTATTAATGAATGCACAACGTTGTTTGACAAAGACACTAGACGTCAGATTAAACAGATGAAACCGCGGGCCCCCATATTCACTGGCTTGCCCAAAATACACAAAGAACACATGCCCATACGACCCTTAGTTAATTACACATCTGCACCTAGTTATATAGTAGCTAAAAAACTACAACTCATTTTAAAAAATAGTATCAAACTAACAAACGTTCATACCGTAAAGAATAGCCTGGAATTTATAAACAGCATAAGGAACGTCAATTTTGACCCGAACTATAAACTAGTCTCGTTTGGCATTACCAATTTATACACTAACATACCGGTAAATGAGACTATAAACATACTTCAAACCAACTTGATTAATGCCGCAGTTTTAAGCCAGCAGCAAATTCAAGAACTATTGTCATTGTTACGAGTCATATTACAACAAAATTATTTTACTATTGATAACAAGTTTTTCGAGCAGAAAGAAGGATTAGCGATGGGTTCCCCGCTCAGTGGTCTATTGGCAGAAATATACCTTAATTATTACGAAAATAAATATCTTTTGTCTGCTCATAACAAATTGCACGAACTTATCATTTCATACACCCGATACGTTGATGACCCCTTTATAATATTCAACGGCACAAATAGACAAATCGATATAATGCTCAAACATATGAACAATATAAACGGTAACATTAAATTTACTATGGAAACAGAGACATATAATAGCTTAAATTTTATGGACGTATGCATCAAGAAATGCACCGATTCTTTTAAATTTGGGATATACAGAAAACCCACAACTACAGACATGGTTATTCATGCAGTTTCATATCACCCATACACACAAAAATTGGCTTCCTTCAATGCTTTCGTACACAGATATTTGTCATTCCCACTAAGCCAAGAAGACCTGAAGGAAGAGATAAACACTGTCAAATTCATTGCCGTAAGGAATTGATATAAAGACACAATTATAGACAAACTAATTCGTAAACACAAATCCAAAGCAAATAAAGTGATTAAATCTAATAATACAGAGAACGCTTTCATCGCGACTGAATATACTAATCTTCTTCCACACATTATAAAAAACGTATTTAAAAAACTAAACATTAATGTATTTTTTAAAACCTCGAATAACTTGCGGAATTTCTTCAGCATAATAAACATTCAGAACTTGAAAATAACTCGGGTGTGTATAAAATTGTGTGCGATGATTGTGACATGTTTTACATTGGCCAGACAGGGAGAAAATTTAAAGATAGATTTCGTGAACACATACCGAAGGGCAGCATTAGATATACTACCTCCAACTTCGCGTTACATTTGATTAATAATAACCACAGATACACTAGTTGCGCCAAAAATTTGAAACCGTTACATATTTGCAACAAAGGGCGAATTATGACCGCTTTAGAAGAATTCGAAATCTACAAAGCATCGAGAACACAAAAAAACCTAGTGCTCAACGATCAATTGTCGTTTAACTCGAACAGCTTGTACGATACTGCGTTACAACATGTTTATCAGATTATAGACGAATGAGAAATCAACAGTTGCGATTATGAACCCGAACAGTGCGCACTGATTCTTCGCGCGGTACGTTATTAATGTAGTGTGTTTTTAATGATGTTAGTAAAAGTTTTTATTTACGTTGACAAGTTCTTCATGTGAGAGTGTATGACATATAACGAAGTCGGAAGATGGAAAGGAAATAAGGTAAAACTATAAGTTATATTTTATATTCCTTGTTGTTATCCTCAGAACTAACCATACAAACCTCATCTCAGGCTAGAGGACTCTACTAAATATAGTACTTAGGGTTCTTAATTAGGCGTAGGTCTTTCCTAACTATAGATCTTGGCCTCCACAATCTATTACCAAGTATTATGTTTTGAGGATTTGTTTCGAGGTTCCATTTCACATATTCTTCTGGAAGCTCCTTACGCATATACAATATCCACATCATCCTCGGCCATTATAGCGTGATAGTTAGCAAAATGTTACACGAAGAACCTCCTATCTCAAATCGGTATAGTCTACCCCTATTAAACATGTCTTCCTCCATGACGTTACTGCGTAATTCAAATAGATTTTAAACAGCTATGGAGTTATGCAACAACGTTGTTTCAAGTCTGTACTAATATTGATGTTGCTGGACACTTTTCCTCCATTTTAATAAAAACTGTGTAAAATCGGTTAATTGCGTTTACATGTACTGCTTCTAAAATTGAGAATATGAGAATTGCTAAAATTTGTAAAACAGGAAAAGCAAATTCGTAAAGAAATTGTCTGAGCAATACTGTTCTGTTAGAGAAATAGAACTTAATACGGGATCTAAATTAAAGAAATCTATAAGGGAATTTCTATATATTTACGTAGTTACATGTACTGCTTCTAAAATTGAGAATATGAGAATTGCTAAAATTTGTAAAACAGGAAAAGCAAATTCGTAAAGAAATTGTCTGAGCAATACTGTTCTGTTAGAGAAATAGAACTTAATACGGGATCTAAATTAAAGAAATCTATAAGGGAATTTCTATATATTTACGTAAATTCACCATCACACACTTTATACTGTACGATAAGAAGTTTTACAACATTAACACTTGTTTCTATCTACTCCGTTCCGTACTCTTGCTTTAAAATTATGGCTATATAATACTAAATAAAATGATTTTCGTCAATGAGAAAGACACGGATGTTTATATATTTATATAAAACAGATCAGTTTACAAATATTAAGAACCTGATCTTTTATAAACTTATAAATGTATAAGTTTATAGTGTACAGTACATTACTGAAGATAGGTTATGTGTGTCAATTTATGCTCCTATTAGCTAGCCGGCAAACATAAGTTTAACTAATTATTGTCTTATGCTCGCAAACATTATACGGTAACATCTTGACAGATATAGTTACTAAAGGCATAGCAGTTAGCGTACGCGCAAAAGATTTTATACAATTTCATATTCTACTATACCAAGCTGTGTAACATCTTGTGAATAAAGAACGTGTGTTGTTTACAAAATGTTCATTCATGTAAGAACAGATGTTTTCTCGAGGATACATTCCAGTAGCGTTCATACACTTACTGTCTTTACTAATAGTACTCGTCTTTACTATTTTGCGTTTTAAAACAGTTACGTTCGTTAACACTTTGAGTTAAGTTTGTTAAACATTTTACGTTTGATGATACATTAGACGGCGGCACAAACTGATTCGTTACGTAAATGTTCACACACGTCTGTTAAAACAGTTTTAAAACACTTCTGTCAACTCCAAAATCGTGTTTACACGGTAGCCATAGGGAACTGCCACAGGCATCACGGTTATTAAGGCAGTACCACATTCTGTTTATAGAATCTCTTTACACGTCATCGTAGCCTTTGTGTGATTGTCGATTTAACCTACATAAAACATACCTTCTATTCGATAAATTTATAAAGAAAATGTGGGGTGTGGGTCATAAAAAGAAAGCGGCAGATTCAGAGGGCTGAAATGCAGTTTCTTCGAAATACTTTAAATTATACATTGGAAGATAGCATAAAAATGAAGATATCAAAGCAGAACTCAAAGTAAAGAACATAAATGAAATTATTTTAATTTACAGAAGACAATGGTGGGATCATCTGCAAAGGATGACAGGATCGATTTCCGAAAGCGGCACTGAACTGTAAAGCCATTGGTAGAAGAGACGTGGGTCGTCCGAGGATGAGATGGGTGCCGGAACAGGTTTATATAACCTAATCCTTGAAGAGGAGAAGAAGATAATTTGTTGACCACAATGTTGATACTTTTGCAAATTCTAAACTTCAGGAGTATATCATAATTTGTATTAAAATTAAAGAAACTTACTTTAGCTGTCTCCCATCACTAAGCCAAATTCAGAAACAAGTTTTGGCTAAATTAAGATATCGTTATTCTATTTCATTTGCAAACTAATACTTAAAGAACATAAATAATAAACAAACAATATTCTGCCAGACAAGTGACCGAGAGCATTTAACCAAACTTCAGTAATGATAATGTGATGTATTTATTATATACACACATTTATTGTTTAGTAATGGTACCTATAATCTCAATTTTCTATTGTAGTGTATTTATTGTTCATAGCGTAAAGGTACCATAATATTTTAAAACAGTTATTCAATTTTTGAATGGTTGTTGTCGTCGTCCTCTATCAACATCATCATCATCATCGTCATAATTTTCTTCTTCTTCTTCATACGGCACCTTTAGTCTATGAACAATAAATACACTACTGTAGATAATTCAAACTTCAGTAGTGCTGTGCCATAATGTACTGTATTAAAACGGACATGAACCATTCTTGAATTTGGTTATTCAAATGTGAAAACACAACACTCAAATCACTATACACCTGTGATAATCTTCATTAACCTGCTCTCTGTAAGAGCGAAAAATACCTAAAAGTTTGCACATAAACAGATCGTCAATTAAAAAATAAAAAATAAAATATATACAAATTTAAAATTAACTACAGACTTCTACTTCTACTTAATCTTGACAATCAGTTGAGCGGAATCATTATGTATTAAACACCAAATAAATATCTATAAATGCTAAAGCAAATCATCAAACCAAATATTAAACATCAATTAATAAATGGATGGGATAAAACAAAAGATAAAATACAACACATAAACAAATACTAAATTTAAAAAAAGTTTTGATGTATTTAGATTGTATAAGAGATAAGAATGTAATTTAATTTAGATTCAGGTTGACAAAGAATTAAATTATTTATTTTATTTTGTTTGTTATTTGCCATTATTTGCACACTATTGTATTATAATCAAAATAGTGTCATTTGTAGTTACATCATAAATAAATCAGACAGAATTGCAATACATGGTTTACCGACACCTGTATTTCCCAGTATATACAGTTTCAGATATACACAATAGATATGTGTATATGTGTGTGTACACATATATTCAGTACAATGATTTGAAAAATCAAAATCCAATCCTTGTATGTGTTTAAACTGGGATAGAAATATTAAGTGTTCATGAAGTTAGGTGTTTTCGTTACTGATGGTTTTACCATTAATTAACTGATATTTGAAAAGGCAGAAGTCTTGTGTCTAACAGCAGTTCAGAATAAGGTGGCTACAAGTTTGAACGCATCTAGCAATGTCACTACGTTTACTGTAACATTAAACGTGATACGTGAAAAAAAATAATTTCAATAATACATCGAACAATATACAAAACAGATCAATGTTTAAGTGTGCAATTGCTCGGCGAATGAGTTTGTTGAACCGTCAAGAGCAAAAGACATTTATCTAGTCTTCACATCCAACATCATCAACACGTATCAGTTAGGTGACAGTCACGGAAGAGTTTCCAGATTATTAAAATTATAATTTATCAAGAAGCATGCAAACAGTCGTTGATAGGTAATTCTTTTTCCTTAAAATACAAACAATTTATATACAGCATATCAATCCGTTTTCTGATTCGTCCCACTAATCGCACTGCTTATCAAATTAAATTTTACATATTTGTTTTCCGTAATAACGTATTTATGATAATGATACTAATAATGATAAAGATATCCATGATCTTCCCGTAACACAAATAATAAATCTATATAACTCATAATTTTTGGTTCCTGAGTTTTTGGATTCTACAAGAATTATATTGCATCTTTTTCCGGAATTATATTTGGGAATAAAAACTTATTCTTGAATGTAGAAAAAGTGTATACACGGCATTTATTCATCTTGCAAACAAAGTTTGTTAAAATAAAATGTGAAAACTGTATATAGCAGTATACAAAAATGAATGGTAGATGGTAATGTATAGCTGAAGTGGAAATAGCGATGCTAGTTGTGTTATTCTATGGTATAGTATTGTTATGTTTATGTATTATATATATTATATATTGTTATGTTTAAAAATTTAATAGTATTGAATTCTCCTTTAAATGAGCAATGTGATACAACCAAAAATAACTACCATGTAACACAATGACAACCATGCGCAAATATCAAGTAGGTTGAAAAATTGACAGACAAAAGTGCTTTCGTATAAGTAAACAATATCATGAATAAGAAAAAAATTGCAGTTCTGTATTAGAAGAGGAATTTCAGATCAGTGTGCGATTCCTGCAACTAACAGAAACATTTGTAATCTACTGGATAGAGATACAAAACTGCAATCTGCACCCAAAATAGACACAATTTTGCAATTTAAAATCGACCACGCACATCCAGCCTCTGTGTAGACAAGAGTAGACAAGATAAATATAATGGTGTTAATACATTTTAAAATGTTCTGAAAAAGTATAATCTTTACGTACGAGTTTCACTAAAAAGGAACTTTGGTTTACAAAAAACCTTCTTAAATGATGGAGGGATCATTCTACAGTGTTGAAACTGGGCTATAGTAGTTTTAAGACGTAATCGCGGGCCAACATTTTGTCACACGCGAGTGTAAGTTCTTTGGGGTGTTCGTGTTGACTCTTCGGGTGTTATAACGCAGTATACGTTATAGGTTTTGAAGAGCTTTAGACATAGTTAACTCAAAGTAAACGCAAGTACTGTTTCTTTTAACAAGTTGGAGCAAATGTTTTACACGTTACGAGATTCGATGACCTACGAAAACAAAGCTTGTACAGAGCTTCAGAATCTTTACAATTTACAACTTTCGCTTTTTAAAATAAAAACATAAGACGTAAAACCTTACACTTCTGTTGAAATTATAAAGAATTTTTGAAGCGCTCTAGGCCACTGACCATAACCTTTACGTCAGGTATTTCTCAAAATTTAATAACAAACCTTTGTAGCCAGAATCGATTTCAGTAAAATTATCTTCTGGGCCGTCGTGTTGTGCTCCTTTTCTTAAAACACCACACGTTTGACTGCAGCTGCAACACACATCTTCATAATCTTCCGCCCCCGGCATCTGACGACGCGACACACCAGACAGTCGGACTTAGGTAGATGTATGATCTTTAGGAGCTACCTGATTGCCCTGTCCGAGAACATATCGAATTGCCAGAGACCACACTTTTACTTCGTTCGTATTGAGTTGTTACTGTGCTTGTACATGTTCGATCGCTGCCAGGTGCAGCCTCGTATAATGTCATTATAGCCTCGTGCTATTGTACACGTGTCCGGTCGAACACGGAACATCGTAGACTCCGCCCGAAGCCAAAGGGTCTCTCGCATTCTTACCTAACTTCAAATATTCCTGAATGATCCGCTTTGGTCTATAGACGCTATTTATCTCATGTCTTCGCAGTAACGTTCCCATCCTATCTGTCACTCAATTTACTTATGGAAGAAAAGACTTCCCTTACCACTAATTGACTGGTGCTTACACAGATCTTCTGATTTCAGTAAGCGACTATCCATTAGCTTACAAAGCATTAACAAAGAGTTCAAGTTCATCCCCGAGAAACTGCGGTTTGCAGACCAGTATGGCCCGGTTAATAAGGGTCTTAATGACCGCTCGTTTTGGTGCGGTTGACAGATGTAATCCAAGTGCAGCTAGCTGTCCGTGTGAGTCGGTTTCTATCCCGCGACCTAGCCTCCGGTCACTCTTCTTCATCACAAATATATCAAGAAAGGACCTGGTCATGGTGAAGTGAATCCTATGGATAGGTATCGTTCAGATGACCAGAAAATTACTAAGCTGCTTTTCTCATGATTCCAAAACACAAATGTGTCGTACACGGAACGGAACTAAAGTAGTAGCGGTTTCAAGTGCCGTCTGCTCAACTATGACACGCGGAAATTCGCAACAATGGGCCTCCCATGATGATCCCATCAACCTCTTTGTAAAACCGATCATCCCACTGAAAATAATACATTTTATGTAATTTCTAAATCACTATTGTAGGGTAATTGATGAGTTGAAGCTGTATTTGTATATTAAGTATATTGATATGCTCTTCACAACTGGGTCTTACAAAAGAGTACGTGAACGAGAAAATACAAGTCATTGTACATTAGAAATAAACAATGAGTTCGTAAAACTAAATTAATAACCCGTAGATTCATGGACCATCAAAAGCCAATACTCATAAAACGATGAATTTAAACATAGGTTTAACTTCCAAACTTACGTTATATCTTACGTTATTTAAATGTAAACAACGGCTATACAGAAACAGAGATGCCTTCACAGAAGAAATTCGACAGTGTACCTATAGTTAAGAATCTCCAGGAGCAATTAAATAATACTAGTTAAACGCTATAGGCTATCAATGCGGAATTAGAAGACAAAATACTTAAAAAAAGCGAGTTTTAGACATAAAAGTATTATGTGAGATATATATATTAGTGGGATATATATATTATCTCAACTAATTTGCCCATACTACGTTCATATTTTTCTTACTGAGCTAACTCAAAATAACTTAAATGTTTTGTATAACGATTGTCTACAGCTTTCTGTACATACACTGAACTATGTTTGACATTCTCCCAAATGTGGAGAGAATACGTATGCCCGAGGGATAGATAATTATCAAACTACAATCGAGAACGTAACGTAACGTGCAATAGAGACAAAATGGAAACTGTAATAGAATGTCTGTGTTTACGTAAAGTTGAATTCATCGTTACAAGCTTGATAACGTATCATGCAGGAAAGACGTACTCAATATTAACATTTGTATGTAGCAATTGTGTTTCTTATTATCATTTGACAAATATTTAATGATTTTCACGCAAAGTTAGAAAGACCCAGATTTTGTTTACTTACAACTAATAACCTGATAATCGTTAAGAACTTTGTAGTATATGAGAATACATATGCGCACATCTTGTTTATAAAATGTTTTTATAAAATTCTTGTAACCTAATTATAGCTTCGTTTTTTAAAAGACGTTTGATTTAATATTAAAAATTCCAGTCTCTTAATTGATGTACAGTGACGTGTGATTACAACGCTGAAACAATCAATACACTGAAAACTGCTAATTTCATACTGAAAACATCACGCGGACTGTAAAATCATATCAGGAATACAATAAACAAAATGTCTCTATCGCTTTTATTTAAATAAGCCTGTTACTCGCCACTCTCACGCTAAATCACGACATCGAAGTTTGTCCACAACACCATGTTACCACATTAAAAATGTTTTATGGAATCCACCGTCTTACCATTTATCACGTTCAATAAAATCCGAACTTATTTTATAGTGTACTCAATATTTACTACTACTTTTTAAATTGTGCCCCTAATCAGCCCCACTACAATACTAAATATTTGTCAAAATCAAACACTAGCACTTTTTATCTTAACTACTATCGTTCATTTCTTTTTTAATACGTTCTACCTAAAGTTCTCTTGTAAGTAGGACCTATTTTAAAAAATTTCAACAAGGCTTGCTCGAAGATGACATTTGCAGTTAGCGGTGTCGACACGAAGCGACGACCGACGTTTATCTATGCATTCCAGAATTTTTCCGGAGACTCTACCTTGAAATATGCTACTGAATCAATAGCAATATCTTAAAGTGAATGTGACAGGGGTTTTTTTCAAATGAATCTAATTATTACATATTTAAAAGCATCTCTAAAGACAAAGACTGTATCCACCCTCTTATTTGTGAAAATGAATGGACCTCCTCTCCGTTTATTTTATCCATCAAGGTACGTGGATTCGTGGCTGATTTCTGGCCACCATACTTCATTTGGACACAAAGAGTAAGGAAAGGTCAAGAAACAAACAATATGACGACACAATGATGAAACTATGAAAACTTTTTAAAAATATCCGAACCAATGAAAGTTTGATTGAGGCTCCGGGATGACGCCGTCATGAGTGACAAATTTTAGATTGTCGTGCGGCTAGCCTGACGATGAAGCTCTTTAGAAATATCAGTAAACTTTATTATCTTTTTAGAGACAAGTTTATACTTATGTTACATATTTTATAAGGCTTTAAAAATGTAGACCTTCTTTGTAATAACGTGATGTTAACTTATATACGCTAATATAAATTATAAGTATATTTGTGTCTGTACAACTTTTGAATTGATGCGTTCCGGCACCTATAATTTTAGAAATCAACCACTAAGCAACGTTTTAAAATTCGTGTTTAAACCGATTCAGCAAAACTCAAGCCGTCACACCTTTTGTAAAATACAAAGCCCTGCATACCGATAATTGGAAAAATGTTACAAAACTTATCGTCACTCTGAATGGGGTTAGAATACTACACATTTGTCGCGACAAATTATATTCCATGGCTATGGAATTTTCAGTTATAGAACATACAGAAGTTTTAGATGAATAGAATGCTAATCTGATCATAAGTTATTCCACTCAGCTTTGGAAACACGTAATTATACTTTAATAATGCATGGAGAAATGTTTTCTTCAAAGAGTTACGAAACACAATCGCATCTGTTACCGTAGATA
Source organism: Magicicada septendecula (assembly GCA_034769895.1). Taxonomy (NCBI): domain Eukaryota; kingdom Metazoa; phylum Arthropoda; class Insecta; order Hemiptera; family Cicadidae; genus Magicicada; species Magicicada septendecula. The sequence continues at coordinate 331,286,999 of CM068373.1, forward strand.
AATAAATCGCAGATTAATATGTCTATATGTAAAATATAAAGATATATGTTTGTGTTGTACTATTGAACAAAATTAAATGCGTAGCAACCAGGAAATGGTAAATGTTTAATGACGACCGACGAATTATAAAACACGCCTACCTTATGAATCACATAGTCTTATACCTACAAATTTATGTGCCTATACCAGTCTTTTCACATTGTTTCTGGAATACTCTGACGTAGATGGAATGTTAACAAAACCTTATTGTTATCATTCGAAATACCTCCTTTATTGCTCCACTAAATATTTAAGAGAAATTACGGCATTTGTCTGTTAGAAACTATAATAATCTTATTACAGAAAGAGGTTTGTACGTTAACACCCATAATAAGAGTTTTGCATTTTTTTCCGTGAGTTCAAAGATGTAATCTGTAGATTCGCATTTATGGAAATACACATGAACGTATCGTTGAATATAATAAGAAATATTTACGGATGTAAATACATAATAATGTATGTACTGAAACGTTTATGAATATATTCCTTTTTCTGTGGTAGTAAGAGATCAACACCGCGCATAGTAAAACAAACATGCACTGAAACGAAAATCCTTGAATAAAAATCAACATGTTTACTATGCACTACTCCATAAGCAGTCTACAACTTACGCAATAAACACCAACAATCCCAAGTTTTCAATTGTCTTTATCCTGCTGTTAAAACATATTACAATTTTAAATGAATTTATTCGAATAACAGCAAAGTAATTGTCATCGAAAATTGATTCCATCTACATTTACAAGTGTTAGCTCTAGATTTAGTAGTTTACAGTCAAGGGTACCACTACCCATAAAATAATCGGTTGTCGCCAACATATCACGATAATTAGCGTTATAGTCAATATATCTACGACGCTATAGAATACGCTACATATATCTACAGTACAAAGAGTACAAGCTCTTGACGATGTTGACTATAAACAGAGACTGCATTTTGTTTACTTTTCTACACAAAACTGCAATTGAACCGCACTTATGGTCTCTGTCATGCTCGCTGACAAAGCAGGATTTACACAACATGGAATTACTAGTGTCTATAATAATTATTACTGAGCATAAGACAAATCCCACATTAATTAATTTAAAATTATGCCTTTATTTTGTTATAGAATACTCTTACTGAGTTAGCTTGAAAAACGTATATCTTTTTGTAAATTTTTCCTATCCTGGAGCAATCAAAATCCGGTACTCAAAAAATCAAGTAGTGTGAATTTATGGGTAGCTTACTTTCCGCCATAACTCAATTATTTGTTATCAGCTATAAACAAACAAGATGTCATTGTGTTCACAGTAAAATGATTAACATTTTATTTAGTAAACAAAAATTTTCTACAATTAAAATTTACAGAGCTATTAGTGTTTTAAAAAATAAACCAACCGGTATTTTAAATTTTGAGATGTCAAATAACCGCGATTCTTGTGTCTTTTGAAGAACATTAGTATAAACATTAGTACCAGATTTTATTAACAAATCTCAATTCCTTCATGAGATATAAAGTTTCATTTAAAATAACAAAGAATTTCGGCCGAACGGAAAAAGACACATTTCCGGATTAATGTCTATAGGAACTTTTACCATATACTGACGCATGAAAACCGAGTTAGTATAGTGATTATACTTTTTATATATATTATACACTATACATCATCCAACCGGCGGTGAAAGTGATTTCCAATGGCTCAGCCCGCGACATATTTTTGCGGCCCACAATCTTATCTTTGAAAAACATTTTAATAATTATTCTACTTACTTTAATAAAGAAATGGATATTACAGTTTTTTTTTAACTGAACCTGGCTTTGCAGCAGAAAACTATCAAAACTGTTTCACTGATTCATTAATAAACATATAGTTGAATTCACTTTATTTGTTTAGTCGAATGCACAATGGCATCGTCAGGCCCTATGCTCAGGCAACACGTAAATAATTTATTCACATATTACAATGAACACTTATATTGTACTGCTGTAAAATACACCGGTACATCTTCTTTTGATGGTTCCTATCCTTTCCAGATGTTGGATATCATACAGGCTAATTTAACTTTCTGCACTGCTGTACGGAATAAGTCAGTTGTATTCATGTCAAACCAGGTCCTTAAATTTCTCAGCCATGATATTCTCGATCGCCCAACTCCTCTCTTTCCAAGTACTTTTCCCTGTAGTATGGACTGCAATAAGTAAAATCTCTGTTCATTTTTCATGAGATGTCCCAGATACTGAAGCTTTCTTATGATCACTGTGTTACTAACTTCCCAATCTTTCTTCATCTTTCTAAGAACTTTAACATTAGTTATATGTGCTCTCCATGAAATGCTTAGTATTCTCCACCAGTACATACTAAGGCCTAAAGCTGAGTAAAATTGAAAAACGTATAATTTACAAATTAATATTGTCAGCCATATTGAATATATGTTAAAAGCTTCAGACCAAGCTTTGGCTGACTATAATCATTTAAGTGTAAAAAAACTAATTGAAACCCAAAATTGTTGTAATTATTTATAAAACTCATTAATAGGTTGAAATTAATCAGAAATTGTTTTAAATAACATCGGATTAGTTTCGTTAAAAATTGTGTTTTGATAGAATGTCATAGAACAAATGAAACCTATTTGCGAAAAACTAATCAAGTGTACCTACAGTTTGTGAACAAATTTTATATTATAAAAAATTGATAAGTCAATCAGTATGTAAAAATAAAAAGTAAAAGGACTATAACTATGTAAAATTCAGTAAGGTTAAGTATATTTAGTGAATACAGGACATTAATAATTGCTAAATATGCAAAATTATAAAACTGATCGTTGGTAAAAAAACGTAAAGCTTTATATTTCCCGGACGCTTAATTATTAGGCATGGGTGTAGAGATGTGTCACTCTTGTTTCGATAATCATCGAGTGCAGACGTGTCGTAAAGAAGTGAAATAATAACTAAGGTGTTCGGAAACCTACGAGTAAATAAAGAGTGCAAGAGTCAAAATAAAATGAAATAATTAACTCAAAGAAAAAGAATATAACAACGGGAGAGAGCAATAAAAAGCTAAAATTAAATTAATAGTGAAGTAAAGTGGTGTTCACCTGTCAGGTAACATTACGTGTTTATAATAATTTCATATACCAACGAACTAACCTATAAACGTTCATGGTTTAAACAAAAGTGAAATTAATCACACAAACACACAGTTTAACCCACATCCTGTGTAATATAGACGAAAACAATTTTAACGATGACATGGTATTTATTTGTAGAACCTAACTACAGGCAAGTAAAGTTTAATGTATCTATTATTTAAGTAAAATACAATAACTAACTAGCGCACTCAGCGAGTGTGGATAGAATTAGACTGTGTTGTGCTGCTCCTGGTTGAAAAACTTAGAAACTGTAAGAATGTATAAAGAAATAATTTTTTCTTCTTCTTATAACTTGTTTAAAAAAGAAAAACAGTATATTTTTTAATAAATAACTTGGTTCTAAACTCTATGTACTTTTTATTTTTATGTACTGCATCCCTGAGATTATAAAAGTCATTATTAATTCATGCTATGAAAAAACAAAAACAAAGTAAATTTAATATTATGAGAGCCGTTAATTCATGCTTTAGAACAAAAAACAAAGTAAACTTAATATTATCGGACCCAGATCGAGAAAGGTCAGTACAATATGCATGGAACATTATATTCACGTGTACGTGCACGTGTATACGTGTAATTATTGTTATTCTTATTCTTTAAATAACGTAAGCGATATACACACATTAACACAATTAATACTTATTATATGCAAAGATCTATTAATTATTTCATTTTCGATGTACAGAACACATCTGTGTACATGTGCTTATTTGATAAAAAAGTTTTCCTTTATGAATCCGTGATAAGGAAAAACTGGTTTCTAGGTAATATTAAGGTGTATGAGGGAGACAAAGAATAAACAAACGTGTTTAGTTTAACGTTGTATAGTGTACTTTCTGCGATACTATCACATATCTTTGCGTATGTTACAGAAACGTAAAATTTTTAGGGGTGGTGAGGCTTTTTAAGAAATAAACTATAAATTAATAAGAATTCTATCAAGGTAATATTTTACCACATCATTTCATTGCTGCAGTCTAATGAGAATAAAAAGTAATGATATTATTGGTATCACTGGAAAAAGTGTCTGAATGTTTGTGATTTTATTGGCCAGTATGTATAGTAGTAGAGAACAAGAAGAATTATAAAAATAAAACGATACCTTAATTCGTACAAGTCTAAAAAACTAAACTGTTGTGAAGGTGTGAACAAAAAGAGAAAAAGTTGAAACGAACGCAACGAAGCATTTCTTAAAAATTTTGTGTCCGTTATTATATCTTTTTACATGTGTATACTGTGTTGAGTCACATTGTCCATGTAAATGGACACAACATAGTTAAGCCCCAAAGCTATCATATTAAAAACTTGCTTAAAAATCTTATACAAATATATGAAATTAAAATATTTAATAATTTAAAATTGTTTTAGTAAAATTGTAAATTTTTGACTGAACGGGTTAACGAATCTACCTAATCACGTTAGGAGAGCAACGCACGCATAATGTCTACATTAAAACTAATAGCAAATAGTTTGTACTGGTTTATTTTGTATTTTATCATTTTTCATGTATGTTTAATTATAACGTTAGGCAACCCCATCAGAGTAATAATTTGTATAAGAGAATCCGAAGTATGTTCCTAAACGCCGCATATTCAATAAACTAGAAGTCACAAGATGAATAAAAATAGGTAATACATTTAGTATTCATTTAACAACGTATTACTTTGATACTATTTGAGCGCGCATATGTGTGTCAAAGAGAGGGGAAGAGAGAGAGAGAGAGAGAGAGAGAGAGAGAGAGAGAGAGAGAGAGAAGAGAGAGAGAGAGAGAGAGAGAGAGAGGGAGGGAGAGAGAGAGAGACAACAGGGAGACAGACAGAGAGACAAACAGAGAGATAGACAGACACAGAAGAAAGAGACACTAAGTATCTCATTGAAAAAATACTAAATATCTCCATGAACAGAGTAGGTACTTTTATAAACTAAGTGTACCTTAAGTAAAATCAAATATTACCTTATAAATAAGTCTTTTAAAAACTGTATATCAACTTTCTGTATTCGTGAAAACTGTATTATATTAACTTTTCTATATGTAATTGAAATTTTACAAGAGGTCTACTATTGAACGTTACTGTTTTCAGAGAAACAATGCTTCCCTGCTGTATCTAGGAGTGTGAATAACGAAACTATTCTACGTAAAGCTTTTCTAAACATACTATTCTATTTTTTCTATATATTTTACTCATTCTGTTCCAACACAGGTACTCAAAGAAGTAAATTCTACGCAGATTGATATGTAATAAGTTCAATTAGAAAAGTGTCAGATAAAATTTTAAAAATTACAAAACCAAAATTTATTACGATATTAATTGATGACTCGTTGGGCACTTGGTGAAACATATTAATACAAAGGTTTTGTAAAATATATAAAAACACTTGGTAAGTTTCACAAATTTTTTAATTAACTCTGACAGCTGTTTCGACTAACTTAAGCCATTGTCAAAGAGCGAGTGAATGAAATACTGAAAACAGGATGTTAGTGGAGTGTAGGTGGTGGACATCTGTTTAGGGCGTATCTGGAACATCTGTGTCGTGATGGCGAGGGGGGGAGTGTGTGCATGAGACAAGGGAAGGTCAGGTGTCTTTAAAAACTAAATACAATCATGAACGCAAAATATAAAATTAACTGAACTAAATATAAACTGAATGCAAAATTTAAAATAATGATGAACATTCAAAATAATATAAAATAAACTAAACTAAATAACAGATTTTAATAAAGGGGATACATAAAATTCACTCTGTTCATTGGTTAAATTTTCGCCTTCTTATGTTCAGAAATCCGATGTTTCAGAGCACGGCCACATTGTCCGATATAAATAGCATCACATTCTGCACAGTGTATTTCATAAACTCCATTTTTCTCCAGTGTGTTAGATTTTTCTTTATTATTGACTAGTAGTGAAAAAAGATTACGTTTGTTTACTGATACCATGTTAAGATGATTTCATTCACTCGCTCTTTGACAATGGCTTAAGTTAGTCGAAACAGCTGTCCGAGTTAATTAAAAAATTTGTGAAACTTACCAAGTGTTTTTATATATTTTACAAAACCTTTGCCAAAATGTATTGTTTTATTAAACCTTACATCATAGCACCACTAAAGGAGAAATGAAGGTTGCGGGGTGGGGAGAACTTACATTGCATGAAATATTTATATCAGTTTTCAAGCATATGAGAGTAGAGATAAGAAGGCAAAGAGTGTAGTTAGCGAAATAACTTAAATAGACAAAAAATTAGAACAATTGATAAAATGTCTTTCTAAGACAAAGATAAAACTGCATAGGTGGATTAAAGACACTACAACAAAGACACAGTAAATGTAGTCTGTTTGAGTAGAAAAGCGTAGACCCTTTTTGTAGGAAGTGGTACGCAGAATGTCTAGTAGAGGCTAATGCAGAATATGTGTACAGATAAAGTAAAAGAGCTCTAATAACATTTACTACAAAGACTTGAAACAGCTCATTGAAAGAGTAAAAAATAAACTACGTCACCATTGGCTGTAAAGAAACGTAAAGTTTCTGGCAACAATCATTCGTATTCCGCTCGCATAAGCGAGGACTAATGGTTTAGGCGGTGATTGATGTTCTTACCGCTTTCACTGCGGAACTCCGAAGTACTGCGTTGCACGAAGCACTGATGAATTACTTTAGCCAATGGCAACAAACAGTACGCTTACACACAGTATGGTGGGAAGATTGTCTGTCATACAACTGGGTCGTGATCAGTAAGAAATATCGCAAATTATTTTTGCTAGGACAGAAGACAACTAACCTTACATAAGCAGTATCGGCCTACACGCAGTATTAACATCTCAACCTTATCTGTATTGCTCTGACATCTCTTTAGTGCGTTGTTTGCACTGTGGCTTAGTGCATCTTATCTTCCTCACAATCTAGTCCTCGTCTCCCCACATAACCATTTGCAGATTTTTTAAAAATTTATTCATTCTTATTTCATATGATCAACTTAGAACATCAAAATTTGTGTGTGTGTGTGTATTACAATGGACATTCTAATTTCATATGGAATATAGCAGACAATTAAGCATACGATAGCATATAGAGGGATGCTGTTTGAAGAAGTAGATATTGCAGATTTGAACACTGTAATTTAGTCGATAAAGAGTATTGTGAAAAATTATAATTTTGAGTATTTTTAAACTCATAATAAAACTTTAGTGAGATGATATGTAAGGATACTTAGCCGTGTGTGCGAGAGTGCGTAATTATTTACGGGATATTCATAAAAAAAACATTAATTTAGTTAGCTTTTGAAATATGGAAAATTTTTAGATGGGACGTATACCAAAATATGTAGGTATAATAAAAAACCGATCTGAAGACAGTAGTAATTTTTAATATTAGTAACTGAATGTATGCGTTTTTAAGTAAATATATTTTATAGCCCATAAAACCGGTCTTAAAATATTTCAGGTTAGTTGAACAAAAATTATTCTGTTCCGAAGCTTTCCTTGACAGGAAAGTTATTATCTGTTAAAAAGTCAGATGTCGGGATTACCGAAGAACCAATCAGACCATGGAAAATTTTGTTTCAAACATAAGACTTGGACTTACAAATAGGTTTCTCTTCTTAATCGATAACGTGTAAACGCCGCTTGGGTACAAGACGATTCATCTGCCTTATAGATAAGTCTTTTAGAAATTGTACATCAACTTTATGTATTGCTGAGAACTGTATTATATTAACCTTTCTCCATGGAATTGAAATTTACAAGAGATTTGCTATTGAACGTTATTGTTTTCAGATAAATAATGCTTCCCTGTTGTACGCAGGAGTGGGAATAACGAAAGAATTCTATGTAAAGTTTTTCTAAACATACTATTCTATTCCATTTTTTCTATATATTGTACTTATTCTATTCCAACATGTGCCTGTCGTTTAGACAGAAGTTAGAAAATTACTGTCGAGTTACTACGAAAAGTATTATAAGTGTGGTATTCCGCCAAAGTGAAAGATATTCCGACAACTGTATATAGACATTTCAACCTGACTGACGGTGTAGCCTCAATACACCAGTAACAATAACAGTATTGGTTCGCGGTGAAAATATATCTAACCGTGCCCGTGACAAATATCTACACGCCCGAAAGCGACCCTGAAGCCGGACGGAGTATATCAATCCAGGAGTATTCATCCTGATACGATCAACTCGTCGTTTGAAGGATCAGCAGTTGACTTTACTTAGAAGTAAACATATATTATTTATGTACAATATTATAAACAAATTATTTAAAAGAAAGAATCTATTACATAAGTAAAGACTTTGTAGTGAATAAAGCAAAAAAAAACTTTTAAATATTAATTAATTTCATTGTACAGAAATTAAATTTTAATGTGTGTTTCGTAGGTTTATAGAGAGAGGTATAAACTGTACAGTATTAAAAGCACAGTAGATTGTCAGAAAACAATAGTACTTTGGCACATGTGTTTTTAGTTACTGAATTCAATGTCAGAAGAAAATTATAAAAAGTATTTTACATAGCTATTTTAGCCGAGACACATATTTGTACAAAACTAGTAGCAATATTCCTTGAGATAACAAAAATTTTATGCACGGGCTAAATTAAATTCAATTAACTCCGTAATGAAGACAATAGTTCTTAATTTTTTTTAGGTTCCGAATTATCTACTTATAAAGTTTAAGTGTCAATGACTTTTTTAATTAATTTTAAATACACCTATTATATCCATCATCCGTTTTAATAAGCGAAGGCTTTCACGACCGCAGTCAATAAATATAAAACTCTCTGGGCCGTGGATGCTTGTTTTAAAATTCTCTTGCGAACGCTTTAGCTGACCCATATTTAACTGTGTAAACGGATAGAGTAGTTTAATCAATATCTTACAGCAGAAGGCAGATAAGGTACGCGCATATTCATTACTACATTGTTAGGACACTCTAAATGAAAATAACATCTAAATTTCTAAAACAGTGAACGTAGTAGTAAGAAAAGAGCCTCAGGAAACGCATATTAACAACAAATGTATTAAAGTACGTAATTCGATCAAGTTTCTTAGTGCGACGTTATTCAAACACAAGGCCCGCAACATGAACATATCTGATGTTCTTGCGCATGAAAATTCAAATAGGTATTCTGGAATAAAATAAAACTGTAGTATAGAATAATAAAATTCACGAAGAAGAAAATAACTATCAAAAAACAAGAAAACTAATGCATGACGGAAACACCATTTTGAGAACTTCAAAGCCTATTAAATGGAAAGAAAAGAAACTTGCAATACAGTTCTGGAGCGATGAGTTCAAAGAAACAAATGAAGAACAAACAGAAAAATTATTGACATCTCCGGGTAACTTGACTCAAGGAAAATGAGATATGGGTTGCGCTGCCAACGCTTCCCACAAAACTGCGCATCATCTGTTTAATACTTAATTGTGAAGACACTGCTTCTTATCTGAAACCAAAATGGTTCAGAAAAGAACAAGTTTTTTAATTTATTTATGTGTAGGCAAGGTGTTTATTTTATTGCATAAATTATTGCATATTTTACGTTTTAACTTTTAATATTTAATGTTTAAAGCTGTACTATGTTCTTACTTCCATTAATATTGTTTTGTAGACACTTGTATTCAGACTACGGATTAGTATAGTGTAGGACTATTATATTTTATGACAATTAGAAGTTGCCTCATAATAATTGTATTTATCTACTTACAAAGTAGAATTACTAGAGTTGGACAACAGAAACTAGATTTATTATTCCTAAATAAAGCTGTTAAAAATTAATTTCACGAAAAAGGAAATCAGGTAAATCGTAATAATACTTGTGTCACAAGTAATCTGTATGTATTCATTTACAAAGTCTCCTTCATTTTATAATTTACTAACAAAGTCTAAAATTGTGATAGGGTCCTTTTTTATATTTTGTCAATTTCTGAATTTGTCACAATGTCAAGTCGGTTATAATTTTGTAGAAATAATTTATGCCATACATTGAATTAGCAAAAAAATAATTTTTATAACCACCAATAGTATCAATAATGAAAGTAGTCATTTCATTAAATCCCAAATAGAATTGTGTCGACCTGGATCGATGGCTTCACAATTAGAGACTAAGTTTTTACTGATAAAATGCAGTGTATGAGTAATAAACCTATTCTGTATAACTTTGGGTAAGAAAATGTCTTCGACATGTAGGATTTGATACCGATGGAGACACTGACTAATACGAGGTATTTAGCGGTTCAACAATATTGGGGAAAAACGTATATCTTGATTACTCGTTGGGCACTTTGTTAAAAATAATAATTCTGTGAAACATATTAAGTGAAACTTACCAAGCGTTTGTATAATTTTTTAGAAACATTTGTAAACATATATCTGTTCAATCGTTGAAAACATTTGTTCAATTTAAATGTCTGTTTTAGTATGATACAGAATTTAATGTATTTGTAAAGTTAAATAATAGTCTATTGGTAGCAGTAGTATTTCCTTCTTTATTCTTTAGGGTCCTGTGTATGATACCACATATCCTCTGTCATAGTGACATCTGATCTTGTTTCATTCCCAATACTGATAACGAAAACTGTATACTTAAACTCAGAGACTTGTTTTAAAACTGTTTCCTTGAGAACACTTTCTGATCTGACTAGACACTTTTTCCACGAAACCGTAATCTTTGTTTTCTCATTGGATGTTTCAAAATTTTACTGATTGTAAACATACTTTAAGCAATGCAAAGAAACCTGCAGCTTATTCTGAGTTTGTTGTATTGACACTGCGTTATCAGCGTATAATAAAATATTCAAAGTAGTTTGGGTATTTTACAAGATATCTGTTACAAGATAAATGCAGTATGCAGTATCTATTGTCAAGCGACTAATTGCACTTCTTTCATTAGTGATACACATATTACCTTAAACTGTTTATTTAAAATAAAATGCTAGCAGATACTGTATATACAACATTAAAAAGACTGAATCCCCCTATAATTCTTATATTCTTTATGATTACTTTTTCTTTAAAGAGGAATATAATTTCAGCTGTTTTCCAAGTTTCTGTTCTGGAACCTGACTAGTTGCGTGGAACAAGTTTCATCATCCTTTTATAAAGTAATTCTGAGCTTGTTTTCCAACCACCTCGCCAAACTTATGAGTTCATCATTTTTATAAACGTGTGTGAAGGCAAAACAATTTTCAGATGTATGCAAAGATGAAATTACTTGGTGGCAGGTTGGGCTATAATTAGGATGACTAAAAATATTCCACTTGCGGTTCTGAAGTCTCGCGCGTGTGTCTGTGGTGTTACGCGGTAGTGCATATTTTGAAGCGGGACGACGCTGAAAGGCAGAAGGAGGCCCCGATGATTCACTATCGCCTTTCTCAGTGTTTATAATGCTCAGCAGTACAAGTAAAATTTATTGTGTTATGACGTTCCAGGAATTATTACTTAATTCGTTTGTTTGTGGATACATGGCACGAGTTAGGTTACCAACTACGATTTGTTATGAATGTTTGTACGGCCGTTAGATAAACACCGGATGACATTCCCGGACTATTGACTGTCACCATCACATTTGTGCCATAAATCTCAGTAATTAATCGACGAATTTCTGCCATGTTTAATTGACAAACAAACAAAAATTTTCAAAGCACGGCCTTTACATTCTGTGGAATTTTCAATTAAACTATGCCTTTTCTGTAATCTTACCGGCTGTCCACACAAGGCAGCAGTTTAAATACTTGAGTTTATTAGACTTGAAATGAACAAGACTAATATACACAAGTTCGAGTTAGATCATGTCATTTGTGCAGACGTTCTGGACAATCAGACCATATTTTCCGACTCAGCTTCGTGCATCAATGGAATATATAAATACAATTTAATACTTAAATTATTTCGAAACTTGGACAGCACGTTTAGAATGATAGCAGACGTACAGAAGTATAAACAGGAATGGAAAATATAACGTTTAATATAGCAAAGTCAGAAGAAAGGTCTTTCACTGGCAGACAGAATATTTCGTTATAAAATTATGCCTGGAGCAGAAACATGGACGTTGGATAGAGTAAGGTAAACTACCGTATATAGAATGTTGGGAGATGTAGATCTGGAGTAAAATGAAGGATGTTGACTTCGGTAAATTATGGAACGAGAGGTACTGGTAAAAAATATGGAGCGAAGAGAAAATTACTGAAATGTATTAGGGAGCGGGAATTGGTTCGGACACAAGTTAAAAAGAAACTGCGTTACTGGAAATATAATAAAAGTAAATATTGCGGTACGGTATGAAAGGGAAAATGAAAAATAACATTTATTTGTGATAGTTAAGGAAAGAATCTTCCTTTATTAGAGGGATATAATGCGTGGGATTTATAAATCTTTTTTATGGATAGAGCTGTGTGGGATAGAGTGAAATGGAAAGTAGACCCATAAAGTTAATTAACAAAACTTTACTCATGACATTGATTACAGTTCTAATAAGCAATGAACATACAAGAATGTCTGATATTACAACCCCCCAGCACACAATATCGCAACTAGTAGAAAAGTCGCCAATGACAAGTGTCCTACCACTATTGTAATAACCTGAAATTTAAGAAGGGTTTAATTTACACACAGACGTAACTTACACATCCGTCACATCCAAAATTAAAACAGTCCGCAAGCGGTTATCTGTCTGTTAATTAGCAACAGGACTAAGCCGACGTCAAATAGGACACCACACACCTAATCGCAAAACACAATATTTCTGGAGTACTAATGTTGAGAGATGGTTCCCCGATAAGTGGAGAATAATCACAGAGGTGAAGATAGACACTGAACCGAGAAAATTGTACGACTGGTGAAACTCTGTCGTCAGCCGACCTAGCGGACATTGCTGCAGATCAACGATGGATACGCCTGCCACGAAATTTGTCTGTCTCACAGATATTTACGTTCTAATATTTTTTTAGCTATTTTCTTAAGCCTCAACAAATAAAAATTATGGCATTGCTTATATAACTCTACAATTTTTGTATTAGCTGAGTTAATATCGTTTATTGAAATAAGTGTTAGAATATTACACTGCTTGCATAAAATAAATACACTCTTAATATGGTGAGAGGGAGAAAAGAGAGAGAGAGAGAGAGTGAGAGGGGGGGGACAAGGAGCGATGTGGATTAGTTAACTAAAGTTAATAAAGGCTACACTGCATTTGTTTCTAATCAATTATTCTCCTCCCCGAAATTATATAGGTTATTGTGACCTTTATTTATGGTTAGTTATATCGAATTTCCAAAACGTTAAATAAAAACGAAGATTCGTAAACGTTTAATGACATATACTCCGTTAATTTAATACTACTTCCATGGAGAGTTCTTTTGCCATCCGGAACAGGACAAACGTCTATCACAGCAATAATATAAGTTGAAGCGCACAATTTGCAGCCTGTACAAAGAAAGTCAAATAGCACCAATTTAAAGAAGATAAAAAGATTAGTGTTTGTTTTTGTCTGACAAATTGGTACATAACATTTCAGTTCTCTTGTAGTAGTTTGTTTGTTAGTTTTAACAGGTGTTATTATTTGCAGAGAAAAACGTAACATTTCAGACACTGAATAGGAGAAAAAATAATCTCTCACCAAAAAAACTTTAAAAATTAAAAATGTTTAATACCGCACTATAAAAAATTCTAGTATGATGGTAGCAATTATGTGCATATATGTATTATTTCTAAATATTGTATATGCACAATAAAATATTATTTCAATTAAGAGACTTTTATATACTTTATGTAACCTTACATTCCAAATGAATTTTTGTAAAAGTTTAATACATTTTTTGATTAGGGAAATTTGTCAAAACCTATATGTTGTAAATTAGACGCAGAAAACGATTATTTCTTAGGATTCTGTTTGAAATACTGTTAAAGTCAGCGAAGAGACCTTTGTCTCTACAGTTGTCAACACAACAGTTTTCTTACCTTCGACCTGTGAAACTAATAACATCCACCCAGTTTTATACAGTTCAAACGCTACATGTGTGTTGTAATATAATTAAAATATTACAAATAAAAATAAAATTGTAATTGAAATATGTTGATATGTGTTGATACGTGTTGATACGTATTGATATTTTGTTTAATATTTTGTTTATCACTGGATCAGTCTGACTCCTTAAAGTCTCACTGGTTAGGCTAGTCAAATGGTAATATAATTTCAAGTGTAATAATAAACAAGATATAAAGATATTGATGATAAGAATATGTTATAACTAAGTGTGTTGGATTGATAAATAACAAATATATCAAACTTTAAAAATTTTGCAAATATTTTTTCTTGTGCTTGTATCGAATTTGACTGAATAATTTAATTTAATTAATTGATAATTAATTAATTATTTGAGTTTGTAATTTCCTCCTATATCTATTCTCTCAATGTGAATTATGTTTTTGCTTAATAAAAAAAATAATAATAACATTAATAGTAGAAATAAAAACAATGCTGGTAACTGAATACTGATTTGCGTTTATTCATTCAAAATTGTGCGCCAGTCAAACTGCGCATGTCCCAGGCACTGGCTAATATTCGCCACAGTCGGCAGTGAGAAAGATTAACAAATATATTTTTTACAAGTTTAAATTTATGGTTCTTTTAACGAGTCGAAATGGTCAGAGGGCAAGGAACAAGATACATTTAACAGATATTCTTAAACTAAATGTTAACATCTGAAATAGAACAGAATTATTATTACAATTGTCAATTAGAAAGAAATTATTTAAAATTCGAACCAAGTCGAAGAAATGACGTCACTCTGCTCCAGGCAGCACTGGTCGATCGTCTGTATAGAAATTCAGCAATGGCCGCCGTCTGCTCGTTTTAACTGCTATGACGCCGTTGGAATTGAAGATCTTCTCCCACAGAAATAAAACGATGTTCCCTTTTTCTGCAAAGTGGTGTTGGTCCAAAATATTGTGTTGAATGTCCCCTCGTCGTCTGCGATGTCGAATTCTGGATGGATCTCTTGTGTAGTGTGATGTTCAAATATGTGTGTTGGTTCTTTGTGAATTCGTTCCAAAATTTGTTCAAATGGCTGTCGATTTCTGGCGTTAAGTTTTATGGTGTTATTCTGTGTTTTTGGAAACTTGTGAAGTGTTAGACATAGATAGATAATATTATTTCACTTGTTAGTTCATCTCCGTTACACGCCACATAACCACACTTGGTTTTAATATAAATTATTTGGTTTTCAAAACTCCACTAATACATTTTTCAACTGTTCAGCTTTGCGATTAACAATAGACTAAACGACGCAACGTCGTCGTTTTAGGGCAATTTGTGGTATGTCTTTTTCCTCTTCATATTGTTTAATTATAAAATATCTGTCTAAGACTTGTTTCACTATCTAACTATACATAACAAGTTTTCTTATTTTTTACTGTATTTCCAATATTTCTTAATTTTACATGAATCTAACTATTCAGTAATATTGATTATTTAATTTTACATCTTTTGATATATAGCTGGGTTTGTTTCAAACTCATTTAAGCCCAAAAATTACAATTTTATATAATAATTGTATTCCCCATATTTTGTACAAATTCAGTGTTTTACAGGTTTTTATTTGTTTTTTCGGTATAATATTTCCATGGAATACACCTAATAACTCCGTAATTACTTTGTTGTTAATAATTTGGTTATTAAAACATTTCAATATTGATTAATTTGCTGTTTAGTCTGATTTGATTACTATCATAAGCCTATTTTTGACTGTTTCCAAAAGAAGTTAGTTTTCTTTCTTTTGTCATTCTATTTGCTATTAACTGTATCTGTATTAATTATATTTTCAATTTCTGTATTGTATGTATTGAATTCTATTCCTATTACATAGATTAATTCTTTGATAGATAGTTTTTTTGGTTTATAGGCCATTCTGTGTTTACAAACATAGTGTCTTGGTGGGTCTGTTTGTACATTATACATGGTTTACTGATTTGAATAAAACTATTACATTTTTATGCCCTACTTGCCTCTCTGACTTACACAATGGAAAATTAAATGACATGATTTTAATTACAATAGAATATCTTGTATCTACTAAACTTTCTTTATACTAATAACATCATTGAACCATAACATGAACATCTTATGCCTAATTTTAACAAAAACATCTTATTATCAACTATTTTCCATATATCACCTAATTTTAACAAAAACATCTTATTCCTATTATTTTTTCCTGTATCATCAAATGATAACAACATAGCTTATCCTAGACATAATTTAATTAGAAAACATAAAAAACTCCTATTACTAGTAACACTGTCAGTCACTAACTGTCTTGTGTATGTATTATTCTTATGAAAACACTTTAACTGTGATAAAAAACCTCGTGTATCTATTTACACCTTACATCTAAAATATTATTTAATTAATAATAAATAATAAACATCTTAATATTAGGCATACCTTCAGTTATGAACTGTCCTTTGGTATTTTTGTCCTCACCATTTATTTAGTTATAATTAAAGAAAACATTTTATATGTAATAGTCCTTCTTATATCTAATTTAAAACTCTTATTACTAGTAATGTTGTCAGTCCTTAGACCGTCTTTCATTTCAATGGTTTTATTATTATTATTCTACACTCATGGTAGTCTTTTTATAATACTTAAACCTCATTGAAGATTTTTTCATAGATTTTTTAACTATGTTTCTCACTGTACACTCTGTAGTTCCTTAATTTTGTTATCTCACTTCACTTTATTGTATTCTACACTCTGGTAGTCTTTTTAGTGAGTTCTACTCTATGGTAGTCTCTTTTGACATATTTTTTGACATGTTACACTTACAACTAATATACAATTTGTTTTTATAGTATTGTATCTTGTAACTTGTTTGGGGTTTACCTATATCGGTTTCAATTTTGTCTCATGGTATTTATTATATGATTAACATTTTGTTTTGGCATATCTCTTCCTGTTTCTGGTCTCTTTGTTGGAATCTTGATATGTTTCGTCCCTTCTTCAAATATCACATTAGTAGTTTCCTTATTAAAATGGTTTCATGACAGATTATTTCCTTTTTTATGGTCCTTCCCTTTTTGTACTGCTTCCCCAATCTACTGGGTATACTGCTGGTTTAACTGGTTTTTTTCATAGTAGGTTATTTTAATTAATGGTTTTCTTTATTATCTTCCATTTTTATTAACATTTTATAGACTTAATTATACAGTTTCTAGTGTAATCCTTAAACAATTTATTCTTCTCACTCACTATGGAACTTTCTCTTTTATTTATGTAACATTAATTCAAATGTTTAGTGTGATAATTTTGTTATGTTACATATGCTCTCCTGTAAAAGTGATTAGTTCAGATCATACTCTGTATGGATGAAATAATTACTACTAATTCTTTTGTATTTACATTTTCTCCGTGATTACATGTTTTCACTTTATATACCTTCCTTTTCCACCATTGCTTCCTCTCAGCTGATGTGTATCTCCTTCATTAGTTTCTTTTTTCATTGATAAGTGATCTTCAATCTTGTGTATAACATTATCATTTTATATTCCTTCTTATTTGGTGCTTCCTCACCAGTATGTTTACTCCCTAACATTCCCTAACAAATTAATTGGAACAGTTCAGAGTGGCACTTTTGGCTTCAATCCCTGCTGTCCAATACTTCAATTGAGTCCAGAGGTATTATCATCTCTGCTCAACACATAAGACTGATGGCATTTTCTACATCCAGTCATAAAAATAAATAAACAGTAAAAGTAGTCATTTTTGACTAAAATAAACATCTTTAGATTCTTCACTTCATAATACGTTATATTAATTAATACTTTTATACACTTGACTCTTCTTCTCTCTTAAAGCTTATTCCATATTAGGTGGTTTAGGTATGTGGTATCATATACATTTCATCATGTTTACATAGTAAGTAGTATTTATATTTACTCTTTCTACCATCTGGTATCCATTGAGTTACTTTTATTGCTCATGGTATAACATGAATTAATTCTTTATCACTTTCACTATAACAGTGGTTGTTGTAACAGCATTATCATTATTAGTATCAGGTTTTTGTTTTTTGGTTTCTGGTCTCACTATTTGGTCTTTAGTGAGCTGGTCCTTCTTCATTGTTCCTTTTTTATTAAATTATTTTCTTTGTGAGTTTGGTTAATTTGTTCGATTAAGTCATATGACATTCTGGTTTCCTTTCTCCCTTAGAATTTTGTATCTCTTTCTTACAAAATCTTTTTTCATATTTCAGAGTTATTTCCCATCATTTGTATGAGTAATGATGTGAGTTTACTGTCTTTTAATTTTAGACATTTTTATTCAACTACATTCTTTCTTATTCATAGTTGTTTTTCAAATATTTTGGTATAAGTTGTACTTATTGTCGTTTTGAATTTTGAAATTATTATTCCTCAAAATTCTTTTTGCATTCATAATAGTCTTTGAATGTTTGTGTAAGTGGTACTTACTAATTATTTTGAATTTGGACAATTATTATCTGCATCCAAATTCTTTTTACTTGCATAATAGTCTTTGAATATTTGTGTAGCTTGTACTTACTATTGCTTTTGAATTTTGAAGCTTATTATGTTCAAAATTCCTTTTATTTATTCACAATAATCTTTTAAATGTTTTGTGTAAGTTGTGCTTACTAATTTTTGAATTTTTGTAATTATTTATTTATCAAAATTCTTTTTTTTTCATCATTCACAATTATTCGATTATTTGGTGTAAGTTGTACTTACTCATTTTTGAATTTTGTAGTTTTATTCTTATCAAAATTCTTATTTTGTTCATAATATTCTTTCTGGTATTTGGCGTAAGTTGTACTTACTCATTTTTGAATTTGGTAATTTTTTATTCTTACCAAAATTCTTATCTTGTTCACAATATTCTTTCAGATATCTAGTGTAAGTTGTACTTACTAATTTTTGAATTTTGTAATTTTTTATTCTTACCAAAATTCTTATTTTGTTCACAATATTCTTTCTGATATTTGGTGTAAGTTGTGCTTACTGATTTTTGAATTTTGTAATTATCTATTTTTATCAAAATTCTTATTTTGTTCACAATATTCTTTCTGATACTTGGTGTAAGTTGTGCTTACGATATTTTTGAATTTGGTAATTATATTCTTATCAAAATTCACAATTTCTTCATAATAGTTTTATCTCACAACTATGAGTCCTCCAAATATTTTTTAATGGATAACTGATTATAAGTTCCTTTTACTTTATTCGAAATGATATCCTTTAGTACATACGTATTGTTATTATTGTTTTTAACAATCAGGTATGGGCCGGTATACAGCAGTAATAACTTTTTGGTAATGCCTTCCAAAGTACTGGGTAATTTCCTGTTTTTCAGCAGTACCTTTTCTCCGACTTCATATCTTATTATTTTTTTAACAGCCTTTTGATATTTGTTCTTGCGCCTTTCCTGGTCTTCAGCCAATTTATTGTAGAATCTAATTCGATTGAATTTGTATTCTTGACTCCTGGGGAACTCTATTATGTCTTGTATTTCTCTCGGAGGTGGTCTTTCATACATTGCCGTGTATGGCGTGGTACCAATAGCGGTGTGATATGACAAATTAAGGAATTCTTCAGTCGCTAATAAATATTCTTGCCGCTTCTTTTGTTGATTATAGCAATAAGTTCGTAATATTCTTCCGACCTCTCGCAGTACCCTC
The DNA here is from genome assembly GCA_034769895.1 of Magicicada septendecula. Taxonomy (NCBI): domain Eukaryota; kingdom Metazoa; phylum Arthropoda; class Insecta; order Hemiptera; family Cicadidae; genus Magicicada; species Magicicada septendecula. The sequence continues at coordinate 331,306,853 of CM068373.1, forward strand.
TCCGCTGGATTGCTGCTGGGGTGGTAGACAGACGTCTTGTATGTCTTAATGCCCAATGTATTCAGAGTGTTTCTCCACCGCCAACCCTTAAATTGCGTTCCATGGTCGGTGATTATGGACGTCGGGCTCCCTACCTCTGGAATGTAATGATTTGTTATTAGGATATCATCAACATAGACAGTTGTGAATTGGAGCGCTTCTGGTCCTAGTATATGATCCATACAGGCGACAAAAACAGCTACTGAATTCACCAACCCGAAGGGCAACCTCTTAAACTGATAATTGCGCCCTTCGAAGATGAACGCCATATATTGCCGGCTTGCTGGGTGCAACTCCACTTGCCAATAGCCGCATACCGTATCCCAGGTGGTAATGAATCGTGTTCCATGGAACCTCTTCAAAATTTCATCAATTTCGCCAGGTGAGGTACGATCGTTTATTATCATCTTATTTATCTCACGAGCGTCAAGGCAAAGTCTTACCTTCCCATTTTTCTTTTGTATGGCCACAATTGGGCTAGTGTATGGCGATTGACTGCTCTCGATGATATCTCTACGGATCATATTCTGGATCTCTGATCGTACGGCTTCTTTCAAAGATTGTGCTATTGGGTATGACTTTCGGTTGAATTCTACCGGTTCTCTGAATCGTATGGAACATTGGTAGTTCCGGATCTTTCCAGGTTCGTCAGAAAATACAGCTCGATATTTCTCATATATTTCTACTAACTGATTCAGCTGGTTTTCCGTTAATTGCTCGTTCGCATTGTGGCACTGGAAGTTATGTATCTCTTGGATCTTTTGTTGCCATAGGTCTTCCTCCGAATCTTGATGTACTGGCTTGTTGTTTGTTGAGTGGTTAGATAAGTAATTCACCTTATTTTGGTGGTCGAGAAGTCGTTTGGAGTCTAAAGTCTTGTTATCAGTTAAATTGGCTATCCAGGTTGAACCTTCAGCAAAGAGTGATACCCTTCTTCGGCACAAGTCGATAATTGCTGAGTTTCGGCGCAATATGTCGCATCCTATCATGATGTTGAAAGGTAATCCGGCTGCAACAAGAAATATCATATCCACACTAATGCCCTGACTTTTGACATTGAGGGATACCTGCTTTCTTATGGTCTTGTTCTGTCGGCCGGTAGCTCCTACAAGTACAATGTTATTAATAGGTAGTACCGGTAAGTTTTTATGGCATTCCTGCTGTATCCGGTCCAATTCATTTCGATTTATTATGGAGACATTGGCTCCAGTGTCTATCATTATAGGAACAGAAATACCTTCAATTTCTGCGATTATGTATATTATTTCATTATCATTATTTTTAATATTAAGCTCACTTTCTTCTAATAGGTCCTTACGGATATCCTTTAAATAATTGCTGTATATTATGGTAACATTTTTTCTGTTTTTCTTCACATTCATACCTACTTGGTTAAACCCAGCAGATTGGAGCAGTAAAGGGTCATTAGATTTTATTACTGCCTCCGTTCGTTTAAATGTTCCGCTTCATTACGGATCAGGCCGTTGGAAGCGTCAGCTTGAAGTCCTGAGGCTGTTTCGTTTGGTTCTGCTCGATCGTCTGGTTGGGCTTCTGTTACAGGTAGTCTTCGCTGATTATCCATGCTGGAACTACGTCTGGGCTCGTACTCTCTGTACCTATTACTTCCCTGGCTCCCTTGGAAAGTCTCGTACTCGTAGTATCGGCTCCTCCGTTGAGGCTGGTATCTTCTGTGTCCACTGCCTTCTGCTCGGATGTAATTAACATTAGGTCGATATGCCCTGTAATTGTGGTTACCTCCACTTGGGTAATTTCGGTTATAATTACCATGATAATTATTATTATTAGAAAGGTTGGGGTTCCTCTGACCATTTTGAACATAGTTACTATTATTATTGTAATAACCGTTGTTATTTTGGGGACGGCTATTATTATTATTATTATTATTGTTGTGGTTGTTGTTATTATTATTATTCATACGAGGAATATTACTATTATTATTATTATGGTTAAGCCTCGGCAAATTATTGTTATTTCTAGGGTTATAATTGTACTCGGCATTATTCCGATTTGCGGAATTATAATTGTTATTATTACCCACATTCTGCCGATTATTATTATTATTCAAATTATTGTTGTTATTCCTTGGTTCCAGCTTTTCATACCTCCTGCGACTTTGACGGTAATAGTCTTCGTGCTCGTACATCTCTAAAAGCTCGGTCATGGCTTGCACCGTTTTTATTTGACTGTTTCATCTGGCTCTGATAATATCCTCCTCGTAGTGGTATGAGAGTTTGCTGACCAGGCATTCTTCCGGTATTCGGGGCTCTAGATGTTTGGCCACGCACACCTTTCCCAAAAAGTACGCCGTTAAGGTTTGGTTTCCATATGGGTTGTACTTCCCATGGCATATCCCGTCTCTGGCGATATTTTGCGTTGATTCCGACCAATATTTGGCTTTGAATAGCCTTCTGAATTGTTGATAGTCGGTCACCTCGTCTCTTATTGCCATCCACCAATTGTCTGCTATTTCTTTGAATGATTCGTCCAGCACCTCTTTGTTCTCCCTCCAGCGATTACCTCTGTGTTTGGCGAAGTATTCCTCAATTCTTGCTAGGAATTCCATGGGTTTATTTTTATAAAACCTGAAGTTAATCCCTTCACGATTTTCACTGTTGGGACAACTGGTAATGGTTGTCGGTCGACTATGGAATAGGTCTATATCTGTCTGGTTCTGTTGTACCTGACTGTTGATACTGGTCACAGCAGCTTCTATGCCGTCACATTTTTCTGTGATTCGGTCCTGCACTCGCTCCCAGTCTTCTCGTGTTTCCTTTAGTTTTTCCTCCAACGTCTTCCTAGTCGTTTCTTCAATGGTGTTAACCTTCGTATTTATTTCTGTTCTGATACTCCGTACTTCTTGTTCGGTTTGACTCCATTTTTCGTCAGCTCTGGTAACCCTTTGTTCGATTACCGTTATTTCCTCTTCTACTTTCTTGCTGATTGTCTCATTGTTTTCAGCTATCTTCTGGCTCAATTCTTCCTTCAATATTTCCATCCTTCCGTCTAACCGGTTCATGTTTTCTTGGTTCGTCTCCTTCAATTCTTCTCTCAATTGCTGACTATTATTCTCCATCTTTTTATTGGTTTCTTCCAGTTTCTGGCTTATCTGGGTCAATTCCTCCTTCGATTGCTTATTGTCAGTTTTTATTTCCTCCATTTTCTCCTCCATCTTCTGGATATTTTCCTCCATCTTCTCCTCGATTTTCTGAATATTTTCTTCCATCTTCTCTTCTATCTTCTTACTGTTTGCTTCCATCTTCTCCTCCATCTTCTTGCTAGAATCTCCAATTTTATTGCCCAACTCTTCCTTCAATCGTTGGTTATCATTCTTCATTTCCTCCTCCATCTTCCTACTATTCTCCTCCATCTTCTTACTATTTTCCTCCATCTTCTCCTCCATCTCCTTACTATTTTCCTCCATCTTCTCCTCCATCTTCTTACTATTTTCCTCCGTCTTATTACCCAACTCTTCCTTTGTCGTTTTAAATTCTTTGAGTAACATCTCCATCATTTGATCAAATTTTGTATCTTCCTTTGCGGTGGATTTCTCCGGTTGTTCCTTCTGTGGTGCAGGCTTATTTAGTTCTGCTGGCGGTAACATTAACTCCACATCTTCCACTGGTGTCGCTTCTTTATCCTCCATGTTTATCTCCTGCTCGGCCTCCATAGCCCTTTTTCTTGATGTAGCTCTCCTGTGCATCTCGCTCCCTCTTCCGACCTGTTGACTGTTGCCAAGCTAAAAATAGGAAATTGGACAATCGTCCTTATTTTACAACACTATTATCTCCTATTTAAAGCCCCTTAAGTTGGACGCCAATTTGTAATATAATTAAAATATTACAAATAAAAATAAAAATAAAATTGTAATTGAAATATGTTGATATGTGTTGATACGTGTTGATACGTATTGATATTTTGTTTAATATTTTGTTTATCACTGGATCAGTCTGACTCCTTAAAGTCTCACTGGTTAGGCTAGTCAAATGGTAATATAATTTCAAGTGTAATAATAAACAAGATATAAAGATATTGATGATAAGAATATGTTATAACTAAGTGTGTTGGATTGATAAATAACAAATATATCAAACTTTAAAAATTTTGCAAATATTTTTTCTTGTGCTTGTATCGAATTTGACTGAATAATTTAATTTAATTAATTGATAATTAATTAATTATTTGAGTTTGTAATTTCCTCCTATATCTATTCTCTCAATGTGAATTATGTTTTTGCTTAATAAAAAAAATAATAATAACATTAATAGTAGAAATAAAAACAATGCTGGTAACTGAATACTGATTTGCGTTTATTCATTCAAAATTGTGCGCCAGTCAAACTGCGCATGTCCCAGGCACTGGCTAATATTCGCCACAGTCGGCAGTGAGAAAGATTAACAAATATATTTTTTACAAGTTTAAATTTATGGTTCTTTTAACGAGTCGAAATGGTCAGAGGGCAAGGAACAAGATACATTTAACAGATATTCTTAAACTAAATGTTAACATCTGAAATAGAACAGAATTATTATTACAATTGTCAATTAGAAAGAAATTATTTAAAATTCGAACCAAGTCGAAGAAATGACGTCACTCTGCTCCAGGCAGCACTGGTCGATCGTCTGTATAGAAATTCAGCAATGGCCGCCGTCTGCTCGTTTTAACTGCTATGACGCCGTTGGAATTGAAGATCTTCTCCCACAGAAATAAAACGATGTTCCCTTTTTCTGCAAAGTGGTGTTGGTCCAAAATATTGTGTTGAATGTCCCCTCGTCGTCTGCGATGTCGAATTCTGGATGGATCTCTTGTGTAGTGTGATGTTCAAATATGTGTGTTGGTTCTTTGTGAATTCGTTCCAAAATTTGTTCAAATGGCTGTCGATTTCTGGCGTTAAGTTTTATGGTGTTATTCTGTGTTTTTGGAAACTTGTGAAGTGTTAGACATAGATAGATAATATTATTTCACTTGTTAGTTCATCTCCGTTACACGCCACATAACCACACTTGGTTTTAATATAAATTATTTGGTTTTCAAAACTCCACTAATACATTTTTCAACTGTTCAGCTTTGCGATTAACAATAGACTAAACGACGCAACGTCGTCGTTTTAGGGCAATTTGTGGTATGTCTTTTTCCTCTTCATATTGTTTAATTATAAAATATCTGTCTAAGACTTGTTTCACTATCTAACTATACATAACAAGTTTTCTTATTTTTTACTGTATTTCCAATATTTCTTAATTTTACATGAATCTAACTATTCAGTAATATTGATTATTTAATTTTACATCTTTTGATATATAGCTGGGTTTGTTTCAAACTCATTTAAGCCCAAAAATTACAATTTTATATAATAATTGTATTCCCCATATTTTGTACAAATTCAGTGTTTTACAGGTTTTTATTTGTTTTTTCGGTATAATATTTCCATGGAATACACCTAATAACTCCGTAATTACTTTGTTGTTAATAATTTGGTTATTAAAACATTTCAATATTGATTAATTTGCTGTTTAGTCTGATTTGATTACTATCATAAGCCTATTTTTGACTGTTTCCAAAAGAAGTTAGTTTTCTTTCTTTTGTCATTCTATTTGCTATTAACTGTATCTGTATTAATTATATTTTCAATTTCTGTATTGTATGTATTGAATTCTATTCCTATTACATAGATTAATTCTTTGATAGATAGTTTTTTTGGTTTATAGGCCATTCTGTGTTTACAAACATAGTGTCTTGGTGGGTCTGTTTGTACATTATACATGGTTTACTGATTTGAATAAAACTATTACATTTTTATGCCCTACTTGCCTCTCTGACTTACACAATGGAAAATTAAATGACATGATTTTAATTACAATAGAATATCTTGTATCTACTAAACTTTCTTTATACTAATAACATCATTGAACCATAACATGAACATCTTATGCCTAATTTTAACAAAAACATCTTATTATCAACTATTTTCCATATATCACCTAATTTTAACAAAAACATCTTATTCCTATTATTTTTTCCTGTATCATCAAATGATAACAACATAGCTTATCCTAGACATAATTTAATTAGAAAACATAAAAAACTCCTATTACTAGTAACACTGTCAGTCACTAACTGTCTTGTGTATGTATTATTCTTATGAAAACACTTTAACTGTGATAAAAAACCTCGTGTATCTATTTACACCTTACATCTAAAATATTATTTAATTAATAATAAATAATAAACATCTTAATATTAGGCATACCTTCAGTTATGAACTGTCCTTTGGTATTTTTGTCCTCACCATTTATTTAGTTATAATTAAAGAAAACATTTTATATGTAATAGTCCTTCTTATATCTAATTTAAAACTCTTATTACTAGTAATGTTGTCAGTCCTTAGACCGTCTTTCATTTCAATGGTTTTATTATTATTATTCTACACTCATGGTAGTCTTTTTATAATACTTAAACCTCATTGAAGATTTTTTCATAGATTTTTTAACTATGTTTCTCACTGTACACTCTGTAGTTCCTTAATTTTGTTATCTCACTTCACTTTATTGTATTCTACACTCTGGTAGTCTTTTTAGTGAGTTCTACTCTATGGTAGTCTCTTTTGACATATTTTTTGACATGTTACACTTACAACTAATATACAATTTGTTTTTATAGTATTGTATCTTGTAACTTGTTTGGGGTTTACCTATATCGGTTTCAATTTTGTCTCATGGTATTTATTATATGATTAACATTTTGTTTTGGCATATCTCTTCCTGTTTCTGGTCTCTTTGTTGGAATCTTGATATGTTTCGTCCCTTCTTCAAATATCACATTAGTAGTTTCCTTATTAAAATGGTTTCATGACAGATTATTTCCTTTTTTATGGTCCTTCCCTTTTTGTACTGCTTCCCCAATCTACTGGGTATACTGCTGGTTTAACTGGTTTTTTTCATAGTAGGTTATTTTAATTAATGGTTTTCTTTATTATCTTCCATTTTTATTAACATTTTATAGACTTAATTATACAGTTTCTAGTGTAATCCTTAAACAATTTATTCTTCTCACTCACTATGGAACTTTCTCTTTTATTTATGTAACATTAATTCAAATGTTTAGTGTGATAATTTTGTTATGTTACAGTGTGGCAAACACATACACACAAAAAACCACAGCTACACCAACATAGCTGTCACCAACATAATCTTGAAATATTACACTACTTACCCAAAGGTCGAAAACTTAACACAGCAGAACAATATGAAATATACAAACACCACACAACAGAACCAAACAACATACTTAACGACCAATTACAGTATAAATCACACACACTTTTTGACACAATTATACATAAAACTAACAATAATTTGGATCCCCGCGCCAATCCCCTTCCTCCACACACCACCCCCACTATACCTTTCAAAATAAAAACCGTTACAAGTTAATGGCAGTCTGTCTCAAAGCTGACGAAGGCGAACACCACGCCGAAACGCTTACGAGAAGAAAAGACAAGTAAGTTTTACAAATTGAAAGTTTCAATATTCTATAAAGTTTAGTGCTGTGAAAAAAAAACGATGAACACTCAAAACAACATATTTAACGGCAGAATGTTACGAAAAATTATTATGAAAAAATTAGATAAAATGAAAGAAAGGAGATGAGCGAGGCGCGTGATGCTGAATGTGCTAATCCTACTTGCTGTGTAACAGCAACCCAATAATAGCCACAGATTACGTGAAAACGGACTTGTCAGTCGGGGGTGTAATGCCTGACACGGACAAAGTAACAGCTCACAGAAATCCCTAGTTTGTGTGCGTAGTCAATGCCCATGCTAATTTCCCTGCCCTTTGTTCTAGCAGAGACACAATACAACGTTCCTCATGATTCCGCCTACGTGAAACTGAAGCCGAAGCCTGAGCTGGAGTAAAATCTGCTATGATTCATGATCACGAACTTATGTTTTACGGGAATCCTAAATTCAGTGGATCGAGATTTTAATATCAAATTTTAGAACTAATAATATACAGTATTTTAAGCCTCTTATCCAGGGTAATTATTTTAGTTGTTTCTGACCAACAACAGTTTATTATTTGCTTCTATGAGTAGTAATCTTACAAATTACTTGCGTAGTATTCTATTCAATAAAAGCATCCATACAACTGAATATACCATAGCTTAAGCAGAGAATGATTTCGAAAGCTTAACCAGAAAGAACATAACCGGGTTCAAACATAAACCAGATATATAATTACAACCTACATTTTTTAATCGTTATTAGTAACTTTTATTAAGTAACAATTACTAAACATCTTTTAATTACATATAATGTGTATATGCCGCTATTAAAAAAAATTAAAACACTATTTTTGTTGCTCGTTTGTTTTCTTATATGATTATATGTTTATTTCCGCTTATTTTTATAAAGATACTGTTTGTATGTTTAGAAAATGACAGGAATATCCAAACTAGTAATTTATAACATGGAATAAAGTACAAACTTTAAAGTAATATTTTAGAAAATAAAAATGTTTTTCCTATCATACTTCTCATTTATGTTTTGAAAACGTAATCTCAGTAGTAGCGCCTCTTATTAAAGAATGTCACTGACAGTGGCATTTCACAACAGTAATCTATTAATTACAATTTAAAATAAGCCTAACGGACTGATAATGAGTATCATAAGATAGTGCGTATAGTTTTAGAAAAGTTTAATAACTGACAACAAAATTTTAAAAATCTTCAGACAACAAGAAAAATAAAAAAATATGCAAACTAAAAAAACTTTATGGGCGACAATAAGTCGAAAAGCAAATCTTCAAATATCTGTGGGGGAAAAAGTCAACATCAAGTTGGATTACAGAAGTCCAAAAGGATTTAGAAAAAATAATATACATGCAGAAGAAGCAATTGAAGGAGACGTTTTTCGGGCAAAAATGTTAAAAATGGAGGGAGTCTAGGGTAGGAGAGAGAAAAACGCAGTTCAAAGTGGACTGAAGACAGGAAGAAGAGACACAGTGAGAAGATGAAAGAATATTGGAAAAAAAGGAAAGAAGAAAGAGTAAAGAACTGAAATTTCCATGTGGTCCTTAGATGGCCGATACGAAAAAAAAACGTTTAAAACAGTGAGAAAAAGAAGACTATTATTTTTTGAACAATTATATAAAATAGAGGACAATAGGTTAACAAAACAGATCTTCAAATATCCGTGGGGAAAGTAGTCAACATCAAGTTGGATTAAGGAAGTCCAAAAGGATTTAGAAAAAAATAATATAAACGCAGAAGAAGCAATTGAAAGAAAAGTTTTTCGGGCAAAAGTCTTAAAAATGGAAGGAGTCCAGGTTAGGAGAGATAACAACGCACGTTTAAGGTGGACTAAAAACATGGAAAAAGGGACATAGTAAAAAGATATAAAAATATTAGAGAAAAATAAAAGAACAAGGAACAAAGAATTCAAATTGGCTTGTGGTCCTCAAACTAGCCGATACAAATTGAAAAAACTATAAACTACTTTGTTAACCCTAAGAAGCTGTGATAAGAAAAGAAATTTTTAAGGGCACTGATGAGAAAAACAAATAAAGACGTAAAGAAGAAACTTAATAGAAAATAGTAATAAATACAAGTGTATAAAACGAAAGGAAGTGAAATAACGTATTAATACAGGATCGAAATAGTTTCAATAAAAAAAGATATTGATATGCGAAATGAGGGAAGATAAGTTAAGAGGGAAATAACAGCTGAGAAAGAGATGAAAAAGGTTGTACAATATTTTTACATCAACGTTTACATAGAGGGCACATCTCACTAGAAGAATGGAAAATAATCTATTCTGCCTTAATAATAAACAGATATTTCTGAAGATAGTGTAACCTACAGACTACAGACTACAGTATAATATAATTTATTTCTAGAAGAAGTGTATTTGCATTATAATAACCTAAAACAACCGGGCCAAACGAGAAGTATGAAAGTGTTATAATATATTACCATTGAAGAATATGTTATAAATAGTTGTATAAAATTTACGCATTTTTGAGGAATGCAATAAGTATGAAGACGTTTACACAAAGGGACGAAGATGTAGGCTGAACACATGACTAGAACTGTCGCGCTCACGTTTCTGGACGTAAAAATTACTAGAATAGGGATAAAATTTAAAGTATTAAACCTAAAGTTTATAAGAAAAGAATAAAAAAAATTTAATTTTATAAAACAATACAACTTGACAATTCTATAAAAAAATACAGAAATTAAATAGTATAATATATATTTTATCAAATTATAGAACTTTTACAAGCAGAATGCTCTTATTTTTATAGTTTTACATCAACCTAACGCACATTTCACAGAATGGATATGTACATTTAGTTCTTTAATGCATGAGCAAATATTACCACTCGATAGGTCTTTTATATATGGGTATTCTGATGTAAGCCTCATGTCAAAACTTTTATTTTCACAAAAGCTATTTAGCTTAATATGTTTTTTACAATTATCCCGTATCATAGTTACATATTCTCGCACACGCGCACTCGCTATATACCAGCGCATATTTTTGCACCACTTCACAACACTAATTTTTTTATGATTGGATAAAACTTCCGGGCTGAAAGGCCGTGGTCGATTGCTTGATGCATTGGCGCTATACGTTTCGGCCGCACCACCGGTGGCCATCTTCAGTAGCAAAACTTGTTCGAATAGATGTACGCCGAACACGTCCCCAATGTACTGGGAACAAGCAACAGTGAGTTACGGCTACGAATCCTCTATTTATAGCTTTTTGGCCGCTTCAGGTGTATCGCGCGGACCAATGAGAAGCCAGCTCATCATTCTTGATTCTGATTGGCCATGGAAAATAGACCATGCCAGACACTATTTAAGGAGATGCTTTCTCCTCGGCGGTTCATAGCGACAGACGCATTCTTATGAATATGGATGGACTCCAGATGTAGGCGAGTGAAGTAACCCCGGACAGAAGACAACACGCGGGCTTCATCAAACATCACCCGGTGATCGTCGTGGGAAAGAGCGTGTTCAGCAACTGCGGACTTTTCCGGCTGGCCCAGACGGCAATATCTCCGGTGTTCAGAGAGGCGCGTCCGGACACTACGCTTCGTGGTGCCTATGTAGACCTGGCCACACGTACAAGGAATACTGTACACCCCGCACGACGAGAGTGGATCCCTGGCGTCTTTCACCGGTCGCAGGAACTGTTGGATCTTTTTGGTTGGCTTGAAGATCGTCCTGACGCCCCGCTTACTCAGCAACTTCCCGATGCGGTCAGTCACGCCACGGATGTAGGGCAAGACAGCAGAGCCAACAACCTCAGGCGACACCGACTCGTCCAGCCTACCAGATCTTCTCGGCCGGGCAGCTCTCCTAACCTCCGCAGCAGAATAGCCGTTGGACTGCAGTGCTTCCTCGAGATGCCGAAACTCATCTTCGAGATACTGGGGCTCACAGATTCTTTTTGCCCGGTCTACCAGAGTCTTCAGCACCGCCCTCTTCTGCCTAGGATGATGATTGGAGGCTTTATGCAGATATCTGTCGGTGTGCGTTGGCTTCCTATAAACTTTATGTCCCAAGCTGCCATCGGTCCTTTTTAGGACCAGCACATCCAGAAAAGCCAATTGTTCATCCCTCTCACGCTCCATCGTAAACTGTATGCGCGGGTGCACAGCATTCAGATGTCCAAGGAATCGCTCCAACTCTTCGTCCCCATGGCTCCAGACCACGAAAGTGTCGTCCACATACCGTAACCAACACTTCGGCTTGAGAGGCGCAGATGAAATTGCCAACTCTTCAAATTTCTCCATATAGAAATTTGCAACCACAGGGCTGAGAGGACTTCCCATCGCGACGCCATCCAACTGTTCATAGAAGCCGTCATTCCACTGGAAGTAGGTCGTTGTTAGGACCTGCCGGAACAAAGCAGTGATGTCCGCCGAGAACAGGTCACCCAAATACCCCAAGACCTCCTGAACAGGAACCATGGTGAAAAGAGAGACCACATCAAAACTGACGAGAACATCGCCAGGCTCCAGCACCAACTCCCGGATCCTCCGGATGAAATCAGAAGAGTCCCGGACGAACGAATCCCTCTGCCCGATGTGCGGCTTGAGCAATCCCGTGAGGTGCTTTGCCAAGCTGTAAGTAGGCGAGCCAATAGCACTGACGATGGGCCGCAGCGGAACGTCTTCCTTATGGATCTTCGGTAAACCATAGAGACGAGGGGGAAGGGCCTCCGAACACCGGACGGCCGTCTTCACATCAGGCGCCAGAGAAGATTGCTTAATCAAAGAATCCGTTTTTCTTGATTTCTTGAACCGGTTTTCTTTAAGAAAAACGGATTCTTTGATTAAGCAATCTTCTCTGGCGCCTGATGTGAAGACGGCCGTCCGGTGTTCGGAGGCCCTTCCCCCTCGTCTCTATGGTTTACCGAAGATCCATAAGGAAGACGTTCCGCTGCGGCCCATCGTCAGTGCTATTGGCTCGCCTACTTACAGCTTGGCAAAGCACCTCACGGGATTGCTCAAGCCGCACATCGGGCAGAGGGATTCGTTCGTCCGGGACTCTTCTGATTTCATCCGGAGGATCCGGGAGTTGGTGCTGGAGCCTGGCGATGTTCTCGTCAGTTTTGATGTGGTCTCTCTTTTCACCATGGTTCCTGTTCAGGAGGTCTTGGGGTATTTGGGTGACCTGTTCTCGGCGGACATCACTGCTTTGTTCCGGCAGGTCCTAACAACGACCTACTTCCAGTGGAATGACGGCTTCTATGAACAGTTGGATGGCGTCGCGATGGGAAGTCCTCTCAGCCCTGTGGTTGCAAATTTCTATATGGAGAAATTTGAAGAGTTGGCAATTTCATCTGCGCCTCTCAAGCCGAAGTGTTGGTTACGGTATGTGGACGACACTTTCGTGGTCTGGAGCCATGGGGACGAAGAGTTGGAGCGATTCCTTGGACATCTGAATGCTGTGCACCCGCGCATACAGTTTACGATGGAGCGTGAGAGGGATGAACAATTGGCTTTTCTGGATGTGCTGGTCCTAAAAAGGACCGATGGCAGCTTGGGACATAAAGTTTATAGGAAGCTAACGCACACCGACAGATATCTGCATAAAGCCTCCAATCATCATCCTAGGCAGAAGAGGGCGGTGCTGAAGACTCTGGTAGACCGGGCAAAAAGAATCTGTGAGCCCCAGTATCTCGAAGATGAGTTTCGGCATCTCGAGGAAGCACTGCAGTCCAACGGCTATTCTGCTGCGGAGGTTAGGAGAGCTGCCCGGCCGAGAAGATCTGGTAGGCTGGACGAGTCGGTGTCGCCTGAGGTTGTTGGCTCTGCTGTCTTGCCCTACATCCGTGGCGTGACTGACCGCATCGGGAAGTTGCTGAGTAAGCGGGGCGTCAGGACGATCTTCAAGCCAACCAAAAAGATCCAACAGTTCCTGCGACCGGTGAAAGACGCCAGGGATCCACTCTCGTCGTGCGGGGTGTACAGTATTCCTTGTACGTGTGGCCAGGTCTACATAGGCACCACGAAGCGTAGTGTCCGGACGCGCCTCTCTGAACACCGGAGATATTGCCGTCTGGGCCAGCCGGAAAAGTCCGCAGTTGCTGAACACGCTCTTTCCCACGACGATCACCGGGTGATGTTTGATGAAGCCCGCGTGTTGTCTTCTGTCCGGGGTTACTTCACTCGCCTACATCTGGAGTCCATCCATATTCATAAGAATGCGTCTGTCGCTATGAACCGCCGAGGAGAAAGCATCTCCTTAAATAGTGTCTGGCATGGTCTATTTTCCATGGCCAATCAGAATCAAGAATGATGAGCTGGCTTCTCATTGGTCCGCGCGATACACCTGAAGCGGCCAAAAAGCTATAAATAGAGGATTCGTAGCCGTAACTCACTGTTGCTTGTTCCCAGTACATTGGGGACGTGTTCGGCGTACATCTATTCGAACAAGTTTTGCTACTGAAGATGGCCACCGGTGGTGCGGCCGAAACGTATAGCGCCAATGCATCAAGCAATCGACCACGGCCTTTCAGCCCGGAAGTTTTATCCAATCATATTGACACCGGCCGTGAAAGCCTACGTACTAAAATTAAGAACCTCTACGGGGAGGAGGTTTTGAAGAAAATTAAAAAGTTGGAGACGTTACGGAAGAAGAAAGCCAGTCTGCTGTGTTCCTTGGCCTTTTTACTTAGATGTAGAGACACGGGAACCGTGCCCAGGTTCCTACGACAAAGACATATTTTTAACACGCCACAGGCCAATAGGATTTATAGAAGAACTGAAAATGCCATGCTGCGTGAGCGCATACACCATACGAGGAAAGAGTTGGCACTTAATGACCAAGAACTGTTAAAACTGCATTTACATCTTAGCAGTTCCCTCCAACAACATGATTGGGAGATGTTGGATGGGCTTACTTACAATGCCTTCGAGTCGTGTTATGCCAGTACCAGCCAGAGACAGCGTGACAAATTCGAGCGGTTTGGTTTCCAGAACATCGGGGGAAGAGGATTTGATCGTGACAGGATGGACAGGATGGTTGTAAATCTATCGAGCCGCCAGCTAACACCACATGAGACCTCGGTGTTAGCCAAAGGTGAGAAGTTTGCAGTTACCCCGAAGACAGTACCGGTGGAGGAAATAGTTGCGAGCGTGGAGGCAGGCATCCGAGGACTACCCCGAGACCAAGCAGATGAAATCCGATTGGAAGCTTCTAGGGCCCTTAGAAGGGCCGCTCCGCCAAAATGCAATCTTCTGTCGGCGGAGTTGCGAGCCTTGAGAGAATTGAAGAGGGATGACTCCATTGTTATCGTGCCTGCGGATAAGGGGAGCGCCACTGTGGTCTTGAACACCGAAGACTACCAGCGGAAGATTGAAGGTATATTAGATCCAGCCACGTATCGGAGGCTGAACAAAGATCCGACTACTACAGTTCTAAGAAAAACGGATTCTTTGATTAAGCAATCTTCTCTGGCGCTTGATGTGAAGACGGCCGTCCAGTGTTCGGAGGCCCTTCCCCCTCGTCTCTATGGTTTACCGAAGATCCATAAGGAAGACGTTCCGCTGCGGCCCATCGTCAGTGCTATTGGCTCGCCTACTTACAGCTTGGCAAAGCACCTCACGGGATTGCTCAAGCCGCACATCGGGCAGAGGGATTCGTTCGTCCGGGACTCTTCTGATTTCATCCGGAGGATCCGGGAGTTGGTGCTGGAGCCTGGCGATGTTCTCGTCAGTTTTGATGTGGTCTCTCTTTTCACCATGGTTCCTGTTCAGGAGGTCTTGGGGTATTTGGGTGACCTGTTCTCGGCGGACATCACTGCTTTGTTCCGGCAGGTCCTAACAACGACCTACTTCCAGTGGAATGACGGCTTCTATGAACAGTTGGATGGCGTCGCGATGGGAAGTCCTCTCAGCCCTGTGGTTGCAAATTTCTATATGGAGAAATTTGAAGAGTTGGCAATTTCATCTGCGCCTCTCAAGCCGAAGTGTTGGTTACGGTATGTGGACGACACTTTCGTGGTCTGGAGCCATGGGGACGAAGAGTTGGAGCGATTCCTTGGACATCTGAATGCTGTGCACCCGCGCATACAGTTTACGATGGAGCGTGAGAGGGATGAACAATTGGCTTTTCTGGATGTGCTGGTCCTAAAAAGGACCGATGGCAGCTTGGGACATAAAGTTTATAGGAAGCCAACGCACACCGACAGATATCTGCATAAAGCCTCCAATCATCATCCTAGGCAGAAGAGGGCGGTGCTGAAGACTCTGGTAGACCGGGCAAAAAGAATCTGTGAGCCCCAGTATCTCGAAGATGAGTTTCGGCATCTCGAGGAAGCACTGCAGTCCAACGGCTATTCTGCTGCGGAGGTTAGGAGAGCTGCCCGGCCGAGAAGATCTGGTAGGCTGGACGAGTCGGTGTCGCCTGAGGTTGTTGGCTCTGCTGTCTTGCCCTACATCCGTGGCGTGACTGACCGCATCGGGAAGTTGCTGAGTAAGCGGGGCGTCAGGACGATCTTCAAGCCAACCAAAAAGATCCAACAGTTCCTGCGACCGGTGAAAGACGCCAGGGATCCACTCTCGTCGTGCGGGGTGTACAGTATTCCTTGTACGTGTGGCCAGGTCTACATAGGCACCACGAAGCGTAGTGTCCGGACGCGCCTCTCTGAACACCGGAGATATTGCCGTCTGGGCCAGCCGGAAAAGTCCGCAGTTGCTGAACACGCTCTTTCCCACGACGATCACCGGGTGATGTTTGATGAAGCCCGCGTGTTGTCTTCTGTCCGGGGTTACTTCACTCGCCTACATCTGGAGTCCATCCATATTCATAAGAATGCGTCTGTCGCTATGAACCGCCGAGGAGAAAGCATCTCCTTAAATAGTGTCTGGCATGGTCTATTTTCCATGGCCAATCAGAATCAAGAATGATGAGCTGGCTTCTCATTGGTCCGCGCGATACACCTGAAGCGGCCAAAAAGCTATAAATAGAGGATTCGTAGCCGTAACTCACTGTTGCTTGTTCCCAGTACATTGGGGACGTGTTCGGCGTACATCTATTCGAACAAGTTTTGCTACTGAAGATGGCCACCGGTGGTGCGGCCGAAACGTATAGCGCCAATGCATCAAGCAATCGACCACGGCCTTTCAGCCCGGAAGTTTTATCCAATCATATTGACACCGGCCGTGAAAGCCTACGTACTAAAACTAATTTTTTTACTTTCAAAAATTTACTTAAAACTAACAAATTTAACATCTATCTTATTGTCTATAATACAAAGTCTAAATCTACAGCCTTTAGTTAGACAAATTTGTATTGCATCATGGTGTCATACGATCAGAGTTAAATTACTAATTCATATGTAAACTCTACCTATTGCAATATAATATAATAATCCTGCAACAAATTTAAGAAGTCACTTACAAAGAAGAAATTTGAATCATACATATATTACTATAAATAGTAAGTTCATTTAATTATATTCATGTGTAAATTACGATTTACAAAGAATATTTACATATATTTTTGTCCATAATGTATTATAAGTATTATGTGCCAACGCGTCAAATTATTGGAGTCTGCAAACATGTTAAAATACAGACACCTTAAACCCAGCTTTATTTTGTCTTTATCAACAATACGTATGTCAAACAAATACAACATGTAAGCAGAAAATGGAGATATGTTCGACATTTCTAAATTTGTATGCACTGTAATTCTTGTAAATAACCAGATATTCACATTAGTTTCTAAAAGTTTGTTTTATGAGTATGTACGCTCAAAAATATTTATCAAGGTTTTACCTAACTACCTTTATTCAATTCTTTGATGAGGAATATTTCTTTGGAGAACTCAAATTAGGTCAAAGTGCACATCAAAGAGTTTCTGTAGTAACAATAACAACTCAGCTAAAGGGTTTTGTGAACATGAACGTACTCGTCAATAAAATTACTGTACAAGGAAAAGCAGTACTAGGAACATCATTAGTACAACATTCTGTGTACGCCTTTTCTTTAATGACGATAATAACAACAACAACAACAACAAAAATAATAATTTAGATTGTATATTTACAATAGCCCAGCTCATTGAAAAGGGTAGAGAGTATCACCTGCCCACATACATAGCTTTCATCGACTTAATTGATCTCACAACATCTAATCAGAGCAATACAGAGTCTTTATGTAGATAATAAAATCTTAATAGAAGCAGGAAAACCAAAAACAGCTTCTAGAGTTGGCCTGATCAATTGTGGATTGCAACAAGGGTGCCCATTATCACCGTCTCTCTTTAATTTATATATTGAATCGTCATACAAAACTTGCAGATGTGTCTTCCAAAACATTTTATGATTGGTCACTCTACAATTGCCACTTTGTTGTTTGCGGACGATCAGGCTATTCTGTCCGACTCTGAATACAGATTGCATATGGGGATACATTTGTTAAATTGAATCTGCAAAGACTCTGGATTGCAAATATCAAAACATAACACCAAGGTGATGGCTTTCCGTGGAACTGATCCCATAGGGGCAAAAATTGTTATAGATAGCATTGTCCTGGAACAATTAGCAATTTTGAATACCTGGGCTACAGTCTTATAATGCATCCAACGACGTTGTGAATAAGTTGCATAAGTTCAACCTTATGTGCGGAACCATTTAGCGTACCCTTAAGTCATCAAGTAAAGGAACACGCCTAAAATTATACATGCCTTTTCCCAAACTTCTTTGTGGATCTGAGAATTGGTTGGACTTTAGCGAAAGGCCAGGCTAGTGTCATCCAAGTGACTAAAATGAGATTCCTCAGGCACGTAGCAGGGTGCATTCTCCATGATCGTAGAAGAAACACAGGTATACGGCAGGAACTGAATATTATGAGTATACTCGACAGGATCGCCCAGTATCGGCTGAATTGGTGGAAACATCTTTGCCGAATGGATGACTCCCTCATCCCCAAACAAGTCTGGAACTATAAGGCGAGGGGAGTGACAGGCGTGGAACGTCCGAGGAACCGCTGGAGTGACCAGCTTTAATCTTAACCTAGTTGAGACCGGAACAAACCATCCTTGGTTTAATCCGTAAAGATGATGATAATAATAATAATAGTAGTAGTAGTAGTAGTAGTAGTAGTAGTAGTAGTAGTAGTAGTAGTAGTGGTGGTAGTAGTAGTAATAGTAATAATAATAATAATAAAAAAATAATAATATCAATAATAATAACAATAATAATAATAATAATAACGTCTAGTACCGAAGGGGTCATTAAATAATAGTAACATAATCATGTTTTACTAATAAATTCAATTTGATGCGTTAGTAAGCATTATGTGTACATGGTTTTAGAACCTAACTGTTTTAATCTACTAGAACCTTCTTTCAAATTCTTGCTTAGTACATTATAGATATGTCTATAATAATACTTCCTTAATACCAGTAAACCAAAAATATTCAACAAATATTTTTATTTAATTTTCCAAATTATTTTTTTTTTAGAATCCTTTTTTATCACTGGACATATTTCCTTGTTTATATTAATAACAGTAACGCTAACAATTATAATGTAATACGTCATTTACCTCAATTATAATAACTATTTCATTTATGTTTCTATACATGTACAGAATATATTATATGAAAACCTTGTAAGAATCTTGTGTTTAAGTGTATATTATTTAACTTTAATTGTTAAAATTAGTGCCAAAATTTAAGTGTTAAACATGAAATTAATATGATTTCTCTTTATAGTAAGGAGTATTTTCATGTTAACAATTTACTTTACAGGTAATACGAACACGATACGAATGCAGTAAAACCTAAAACTGAAAAGAGATTTATCCAACCTTTCCCAGTTTTCTGCAATATTGGCTAGTGAGTTAGTCCAAACGACAGACTCTGTGCATTACATAAAATAAATAGCAGACTGGTCAAAAGCTTCTTTTTGTTCTACTGGCGTTACAACCCAGTATGAGTTTTAGCCTTTTCAACAATTTTGTATGCTCAGCCTTCTGATCACAGTCTTCTCTATCTTCTTACCCCTATATTCCTAAGTTCCTCCTGAACATCCTCGATCCATCTCTTCCTTGGCCCTTCTTTTGACTTTCTACTTCTGCTCTATTCTAGAATTTTCCTAGGAATTCTGTGCTGTTCTGTCCTCATTCCTTCGTATTCTTTAGAGCCAGTCTGATAAACAAAGTAATATTTGGTTACTTTCATATTTTCTTTAAATTTTTGGAATTTTTTATTTTATTTAGTTTTAAAGAGACTATAAGAAAACTTAGTAGATCACATAGATTTTTAAAAGTATTATTACTAAAAATTGTTAATGTATAAATGTTTGCCTTGTTATATAAATAAAAACAAAATTCCATGGCATACTAAGATGGAATGGTAGTTATTATGATGCTGACGTTCACTGATGAATAGATAAAACATTGGGGTTTTCAGCTGTCCACCCACATCACGCTATGTAGTTTAGCAAAAATTATTTATGAAAGACTTTGTTCTATTTCGGATATTCAACCTATTGACAAACATGCAGGTTTTCATAGGGGCCGACCTTGCACTGAAGACGTTTTTTCATTAAAAATAATGACTGAGGAAAGAATGGAATTTAATTTTCAGATACACTTTGCCTTCATTGACGATGTGAAAGCGATTGATAGTGTTAACAGTTCCACACTACGTGAGAGGTTATCTAAACCTCTTATAGATGTTATAAAAAGGGGCATGTCATCGTATTAGGATAGACTTGACTAAAGGAGAAGATTTGACAGAAAAGATTTACATTAATCAGGGAGTTTTTCAAGGCTGTAGCATATCTCTGATTTAGTTAGTATCTATAATGATGAAATCATTAGAGAGTGAAAATAAAAATAAATAATAGAACATAATATGTATGTAGAGTACAGTGTTTTTTGTGAATAATCAAGATCCAAAACAATGAATGCAAGCTCAAGAATTCGATATTTCATTTATAACGAGTCTTTTCAAATTACAACATAAACATTTCTGTGCAGAAAATAAAATTCTTGCTTTTGTGGGCAAATACCCTTACGAACTTACATGTGAAATTACGAAGTTTTATAGATGATGAGAGCAGGTGTCACATTTCTACTGTTTTTCGTGTTAAATTTCTTATTTTGCAGATCACTATGTCGATGATAAGTTGGCCAATTTGCAGTCAATATGTGAAACAATTTGTGAAGCGTTATCAAGAAAAACAAGAAAAGAGGCTGAGCTAAAGTTTTATAAGGTATAAGTGATGTGTTACCAGAGTTGTGTTATGTTTTTGAAACTTCGGTTTCGATGAAGAAATACTTGAAGAGGGTGCAGACATTGGAAATGAGATTCTTGAGATGTGTTAAAGACCACATACGAAGAAATATACTCTATAGTGAAGATATGCAAATAGTCAAAATTTTTTTGAAATCTGAAATCGTATTGCAGAAAAAAATAAGTTACGGATTGCTAGTATGAATATTATGCCAGGAAGTTTATCTAAGGAAGTAAACCTAAGGAAGTTTACCAGGAAGACCAGGAAGACCTAGGAAACCTAGGAATCGAGGGCAAAGTGTGTGTGGTTTTTGGAATTGGAACAGATACGCTTACTAGATTCGCTTACTCCTTGATGAAAAATAAAGGAGCACTTTCCTCTTTAGCTATAAATATCAGCACAAATTGCCTGGCTAAAACAACGTAATCATGTAGGCCTTTACGCTAATTATGGGCTCTACGGCTTGCTTTTCGTCGAGTATCTGTCTTATTCGACGAGAAGTACAGTTTAAGTGGAACTCAATATAGAAACTTAATCTTGCCCTTCACCTAACAAAGTTAGTACTCACCCGAGCATCATATAGCAGAGACGTTCTTAACAGTATAAATTAGTTAATAATTAAATGCAAAACGTCGTAATCTGAATGCCAAGGTATACCGTAGTACACCTAATGTAATAATAATTACAAGTAACAAATATAGTATAATTTAGACCTTAATTACAATTATAAATATTCATGTCATTGCAAAAAAAAAAAAAAAATACATAAAAACAATATGGAAATATCTGACAATTTCTAGTGAGAAACTCTCCTACTTGTTAGACCTGGCACGTTATATATCACGTATTGCATCCACTATGGACATTTTGCGCGGTTACGCAAATAATTTAAATAGTTTTTATTCCTGTAACAGATGAAATATATAGCAGGAATCCCAAAAATAAAATAGAAAAATAACTGGAAGTTTCTAGTCTACTAGCGTTTGTGCCGTTGAGAGTCTTAGAAGCATCATCACTGCAGTCCGACGTTAGTATATAAGGTTTGATAACAAGTTCATGCAACATCCGTGCACTTAAAAAATTACATTATTGTTCATCTATATTTATATCGGCAACTTTTAAATATTCTCTATGGGATGTAGCGCACTTATGGCAACAATATTTCCAGTTCTGTCTGAGGCTTTCAAGGCCGGCTTCAATGATATGAGAACTTCGGCTTGGCGGGCTGTAAGGCCGTGGTCCAGTGTTGTTTGATTCAAACGTTGGACGTCAGTGAACGATGTCAGAGACCCGCTCTCGTTGTGCGGAGTGTATTGAGTTCCTTGCTCATACGGCCAGTTGTACATCGGAACTACGAAACACAGTGTCCATCCCGCGTTGACGAACACAGCCCCTACTGTCGGAAAGTCTCCTATAGCGGAGCACGCACTCGCCAATTCCGACCATCGCATACTCTTTGAAGAGACGAGGCTTCTGCCGTCGGTGAGTGCGTATTATCCTAGCCAGCATATGGAGTCTGTCCAGATTCGGAAACACCCACCTATTGCAATGTATCGGCGGGTGAGTCCCTCTCATTAAGTGGTATTTGAACGCGAGTTGTTTGGAACCAACAAGAGTTTGCCTTTCTTCTGATTGGCTGGTGGTGTCAGACAACAACATCGTGCGGACAGCAAAAGTTTATAAACATGGGTGTCCTACTCACAGCCACTAGCCTTAACCACATTTTAGTGGTCACTGACTACGAAACCTTTGTCAGTGTTTTGCAGCCTTCTGCATTAAAGATGGCCGTCGACGGCACGGACAAAACGTTTGCATCAAACAACATTTGACCACGTTGTTACAGCCCGGCTTTCCAGTATTCAGTTCATCTATGGAATGCACGTTTATTGTTAAAGACGTTTCGCGAGTTAGATTTGTATCTTTTTGTGTCATCAGCTCGCTTAAAAAAGTTGTCATTTTATACATTTTTATTCTTAACAAGGGTAAATGTCAGAGAGCTAAATCTGGCAAATACGTATAGTGGCTATAATATGATTGCGGTGTTACTTTCAACTCAAGTAACTTGGACAAGCAATGACGTGTCAACTGCTTGATTAACGTGAAACAATTACCAATTCCTCTTCTATATTCTACGCAAAGATTCATTCAAGTTTCTTAAATGCATAAACTTTTATTTATTTTATGTCTGAATTTATTTCAGTTAAAATGCCTGACACATAAAACCAAGTATCTTTATGGTACTATCATCTTCAGTGTTGCGACCGACAATATTATAACTGATTCATGTCAGTGCTAAAATAATTTGTACTATTCATCCACATTAATTTTGTTTTATTAGTATATGAATGTTAAAGGCAGTTCTTTTACATGCTTTGTAAAATTAAAAATTGTTCAACATAACAAAATATTACTTACTCAATTAATTGTTAAACCTAAAACAATATTAACTTTTATTAACGATATTTCTTTCGGTTGACAACCAGGCTTTATTGATTTTTTTGTTAACATCAAACTTTTAGCTCATTCTGTATATGCCCTATCTATACTGTATTAGGCCTATATGGAATCCTCGGTGGTAAAGTATGTTAAATGCTGTACTCAGTAGCATCCTCAATGGCATCTTCTATCCTTGTAAGTTACAAATGGCGCTAAGTATTGTTGACCTAATAAGAGGAGTACTTTGCTTACGTGTTAATTGTCTTAAATGTTCTTTACCGGTAACTATCAAACAAATATTTTTGATTAGGTAACTTATGGCTAATTTATAAGCAACAATTGTAAAGTTTATGAACTTCAAAGTCATAGCTGTTTGTAATTGTCATCATTATTTACACGTGCCAACTGAACAAAAGCGTCATATGATTTCTTCTTTTCCCGCACCAGTTACATTAATTTTTCCTTCTTACTCCCTTTCAACGTTCAACTGTTTACATCCCGTTATCATTTTTCATATTTCTTCTATTGTTCAGACAGAAATGTGTATCTCTCTTTTAAACTGTCAGCGATGTTAGTAATTATTTTTACCTTTGCTTGTGGGCGTTACAACGGAATGATATTTTGTTTGGAGGGTGAAACGTAAACAGCGGGTAAAATATTTAAGATAACGTTTTACAATTTTGCCGATAAAACTTTAGTTGAGTAATGCATTATTCATGTATTCTGATTACAAATAAAGATATAACATGTTAATAAAATTTAGGTCTCTTTAATGGTATAACACGAGGGAAGACACTTTACAATCACCTTCCGTTGGTAAAAGCTTTATAAAACAACCTCATAAAAACTTTTTAAAAACACTGCGTTGCTAAGAATGCTAACATACTATGCAGCCCAGAGTCCTTGAAGAGAAAAACTAGTGAAACAGAAAGGTCTGTTAAAAATTACTTAAGCACTGCTTTATCCATAGCAGAACAAACGATAAGCTTTCAATTATAAAGATTATCTACATACATTAAGTTATTTCCTTACAGCTTTCGTAAAAATTGGAACATATAAATGTAAAATTGGAAACTACTATTACTAAAAATAGAAATCTCTTACTCTATTATTATTATTTGTTGTTCTGAACTAAGGCAGATCTTCAAATGGTAAAAGCTCTTCAAGCTGTCCTATCGCATACCAGTCTTTTCGTTTCTTTGTAACACCCTCTGATTTTAATGCTATCTATTAACTTCATTCTTCTACGCCCTCTTCTTTTTTCTCCTTCTATGACACTCTCCATGGCAGTTGTAAGCAACTGCTTCTTAAACAATGACCGAACCAATTCCTTTTTTTATTTTCTATTACCTTCAGGTACTTACTCTGTGTGTGGCTGGAAAGAGATCTAGTACATCGAAAATCTCTATTATTTATTACAAAACATGTCCATTATAACATATCCCATAACCTGGTTAAATGCCATTAAAAAGTAAATAATCATATTCAAGAAGTATGTATTGAATGTAATAATTAATAGACTCTGTTTTACCATCTAAATAACATCTACAATGTATAGAGTAGATACACGAGGAAAACAGCACAGCACTACTGTGAGTGATTTGGCAATCTTCTATAAGCATAAATCTTAGAAGACTACATTGTAGAAGTGTATTTTCGTACTATATTACAGTACGGAGGTCAATCGACAAGGCTGAATCTGGTGGTTTGCAGGGCTGCACTACTGAGTGTGCAAGTAACTGCATAAAAAATGTGGCAACCGATTGCCGTTATGAGTTGCGATTATGAGCCGAGAGCGCTACCACTGTGCGTCCGCGCCACAAAATGCATTTTTATAAGTACTGTATTATTAGTGACTGGACAAGAATTTTCTCTGCTTATAGCTGAATAGAGAATGGAGTAAGTAGTATGAATGTTAAACGTATCTCTAACATCTCTCACTTTATTTTATTTTCATTAGCGTACATTGGTTTCAGTGTTCTGCTATGTTTCAAATTTCTTCCTTATAGAGACGTCCTTCCATTACTTTGTAATTTTAATTCGTTTATAAGACAACTGAAACTACTGGTATTTTTATATGTAACTGTTGTAAAAGATAAAAGAGCTTCGAGATAGCTAAACTTGCTTGTAATAAATATTGTATTATTCAAACTGTAACACTGAGTCAGGAAATTCGTTTCTCCAAATCCGAATTCAGGGTCTTCTCTGAATCGCCCTAAATTACAATGTCAGAGGTCAGCAAAGTGTGGAACCTCCGAGGACAAGATGGTATCCAGAATACCCGGAGTAGTCTAGGACATAAAGTTGAAGAAGAGAAGAAGAAGATATAACACCTACGTAGAAAAGTAGTACTTTAAAAAAACTTTGTAGAGAAACTATGAAGTATTGACGAGCATGTGAGAAAGGAAATAGCGACAGTAATAAAAAAGAGAAAACATCTTACTTGGGGTATACATCGCCTAGAAACTGCTGAGGCTAGAGGGAAAAAACTGAGGAAATGAAAGAAGAAAGGTTAGAATGCATGTACATAAAAAAGTAAGGAGCTATATGAGCTGAATGAAATGCACAGGACTGAGAAAAATGGTGAGCATCCAGTTATATTATATCGCAGATGTCGTAGAATAGTATCTACCTCATCACTGCAGTGAATTAGTGGACACCGTGCCAATTGATTCCGACACTGAAAATGGTCTTCGACAGTGGGACCGAAACGTCTGTCCAAGCATACAATTTGCCACAGCCTAACAGCCCGGAAAATGATGTTTTCAACACGTCGTAGACAGTTTTACAAAATAAAAAGAAGAAGATCAAACAGCATGTCTGTAAAATCTAACAGACACTACTTTTATTAATCTATATTAAGTATTAAAAACGCAGATATGGAAAATAGTATTTAATTTTATAAAAAAAGTTTGTTTACAGTGTACAATCCATTCGCAGCATATGGCGATCGATTTCAGCTTACAGTTCTCTTGTTTTTATTTCTTGTGTTATGAACACGTGCATTGTGAATGCAGGTTTTCCAGTCCTTCCTTTGCTTTGCATAACTCAATTAGATTCACACGTACAAGAAGTTTTGTATGCAAGAAATCAAACACGTATGACAAGCAGCCTGAGCAAAAGTGTTTTGTTATGCTTGAATTAGATAACAACCATGACATCATTCTGTTCTACATTCGTCGGAATAGATAATGTTTTAATAATAAAGTGCTACGGTTGTGAAGTAGCCTATATTGTGTCCTTAAAATATTAAAATAAATTATTATAGAACAGAGAAATCTGTACTCAGTTTCATGAACACTCGTATGAAAAAATCACTCCCGCGTTAAATTCAATCTTATCTGTTTTCAGCAAATCGATACGCAAAAAATATAAATGATAGTATCAACCTCTGAATTATTAAATAAGAATAATGCAATACAATTAAACATGCAATACAACACTTGTACCAACACCGCTATATAATAGCTGTAAAATAATTCTCAGAAGTTGCTTAGAGAACTGAACCCTTTCTGCTTTGTACAAAGGATACCAGTAACTCATTCACTGCATTGTAGACGAGAAACGCCTACACATATTTAATACCAGTAACAGTTGTTAGAATCAAATATTGATCAGTTACGACACATTAATGTATACCTATTGTCACATTCCGCTGGTGTTAAGCACGTAAGCTCTTTTAGGGCTACATATTGCAATATTACAATTTATATATTGGGTATCTAACGAGTACTCCGCGTAACTAACAAATAAACTACCATCTAGGTTGTAGCATTGCTGTGTTCGTTACGTAAAGTCCTTTTTGTTACACAATAAATTTTTATCTAAGAAGAGAGTAGGAAGATTTTGTGGGGTGGAATAATTACAGAACAGTCTACGTGTTTGTCGAATGTTCCAGAAGAAACTCGCTTTAATGTGTGTGGCGTACGTGATTCTCGGCGCATTTACTAGACTGTACCAGAATTCGCGCGGCCACACGAACTGTGTCAAGGCCGCAATTAATTTCGTCGTACTAGAAATAATGCGCAGTATGGAATATACTAGTATCTCTGCGGGGTATAAATACAGGCACGCAGGGAAGCTCAGTTCAGTTATTATCGGGCGATATTACTCTGTGCGTTCAAGTGGTTATTATTGAAGTGTTGTGTTTAATAATCGGGCGGTATAATTGTAATACAATTGTGTTTTATAGAAGTTGAAATTTTATTGCGTGTGAACAATTTTTATTTGATTCGTTGTAAGAGACAATGTTCTTAATTATGAACTGTTTAACTGTAAAAATTAAAGCTGGTGATTAGTGACTTAATTGGTGTCTTGTATTTTGTTTTCCACTGTACCTACCACGATCAAGTAGACCGTCGTAACAGTGGTGTCAGAAGTGGGATAGAACCGTTAACAGTGGAAACAGTGGAAACTTTGTAAAGGCTAGTGTAGATTCGTAATTAATCTGTAAACATGGTTGCTAGTCAGATGATGGAAGCTTTCCAAACGCTGCTACGGCAGACACAGGGAGAAGCAGAAAGATGACAAAAAGAAGAACGAAGACAAGAAAGAGAAGAAACAGATAAACGACAGGATGAGAAACGCAGACAGGAGGCGGAAGAAGCAGAAAAACAACAGGATGAAAAACGTAAGCAAGAAACAGAAGGCACCAAAGCATTAATACAGGAGCAAACACAGTTGCAAGAACACAGTACCGCAGAATTGGGACTCCTACGAGGTGAGCTTAATAAGCAAGTTACTAAAATATCGGAGGTACAAGAAACAATGACATTAAAAATAGCGGAAGTAGAAAAATCTGTCTCGATTGTTGAAGAATCGATGTCTACAAAAATATCTGTCATAGAAGAATCTGTGTCAAATAAAATATCTGCAGTAGGAAAATCAATGGCAAACATAAAGAGACAAATTAAAAGTGAAGTTGAGCAGTGCCTGAAGATACAACCAAAACAACCTTGTGAAAACAGACTGTACCAATGACAAAGACACAAAAAGACGCAAAAAAAAAAGTTAATAGAGGAAGTTACTTTGCCTGCAGTAGGGACAGTTGATTTCAAAGCTTCAACCTTTGACGGAAGCAGTCACTGGGCAACGTACCTCTGCCAATTTGAAGCTGCTACATGCGCAAATGATTGGACAGAGGAAAACAAGGCAGTTTCACTCGTTCTTCCATTAAAAGGACCTGCGGCAGAATTACTACAGAAAGTGAAACCTGACAGCCAGAACATCTATGCCGAGTTCTAAAAGCTCTAGAATTACGGTATGGTGATAAATATTTACGAGATGTGTACTGCACCCAGTTGAGAGCAAGGCGACAGCATTCTGGGAAGAGCCTTCAAGAGTTTAAAGCAAGTATCGACAGACTAATTAGACTGGCTTATTCTGAAGCGCCAGAAGATTTTCGAACTAGTTTTTCGATGCAGACATTTACTGCCGGTGTCCGAGATAACGAACTACACCAAGTGTTACGAATGGCAAGACATCAGAACAGTGCGGACGCTCAGGTACATGCTTTGCAATTTGAGGCCGCCAAATCAGCGTCTGGTTGGACAAGTCATAAAGTGCGCGCTAAAAGATCGCGACGGCACAGACGATGAGGAAGAAGAACAAGGAACAGAGACTGGGCGGTCGGCGCCACAGAATAACATAAAAAAGGATAGAAGACCGAAGTGTTATAGATGTGGGAAACCTGGACATCTACAACGAGATTGTCGGGGTAGAATTCAGCAGCAGGGAAACGAGCAGCAGTTGGTGCAATGGGCAGGTGCTGACTAACTGGAGGAACGAAGCCCCTAGACAATACGCAATTTCTACACTTCAGAAAAACAGCGGGAGCTTGATGGTTACCGAATTCGTTCAAGAAAGGCCAACCTAGATTAAAGTTGACACAGTTTCCATTGTGCGGGCCGACGTGGTGAAAGATCTCAAACCAATCTGGTGCTCTTGCAGCTTGCGAACAGCTACTGGACGGCCTGTAAAATGTTTGGTAAAGTGGAGACCTACGCCTTGAGTTTAATCATCAAGTACTTGTTGCAGATATTCTCGATGAAGCAATTCTTGGTGTGAACGTTATGAACGCGTACGGGTTTATAGTCGACTTCAAAAACAATGTCTTAAGAATCGGTGAAGAAGAGGTAATGCTCTTCACAATAAATACATCAGAAAAATCGATGGACGTGATAAACCAAGTGGCCGTAACTGTTCCGCCAAACTCCGAAAAGATCAAAGATCTGCGGATGTTAGCATGGATCCTAATAAAGTAGACACCGTATGAGACTGGCCAGTGCCGAAGAGTAAACACAAAGTTCGGAGTTTCCTAGTTTCATGCTCATATTACAGACGTTTTGTGAAAGGCTTCACTAATATTGCTAAACCACTACACGAGCTAACGGAAAATAAACGAAAGTTCCAGTGATCGAGAGAGTGTGACCAAGCATTTAGGACTTTGAAGATTGAATTATGTTCGCAGCCATTCTCGTTTTCAGCTTCCGAAGGGTGCTGGTCACGAGCACTGTATTTCCCATCGTGACACAGACGCAAGCAATACTGGTCTAGGAGCAGTTTTGTCTTTAGCGCAGAACGGTGAAGAACGAGTAATAGCGTATTACAGCAAGACATTTTCTAAACCAGAGAAAAATTATTGGGTTAGAAGGAGAGAGTTGTTGGGAATTGTCATAGCTTTGGAGCATTTCCATAAATACCTCTGTGGGAGAGAGTTTTCACTACGTACCGACCATGCCGCGCTTGCATGGCTCTTGAGATTTAAAAATCCAAAAGGACAGTTGTCAAGGTGGCTCGAACGTCTGGAATAGTATAACTTCAAGGTACAACATCGGCAGGGGCGCCTGCATGGTAATGCGGATGGCTTATCACGAAACCGTGCCCGGAAGACTGCCGACATTGCCACAGAAAGGAAGAACAAAACTCAAGCGAACATGTTCAAGCCATCACTGTAGATTCCCTGGCAGACGGTTGGACGACACACGACTGTCGACAAGAACAGATGACTGATGAAGACATTGGACCGATCTTGACAGCAAAAAAGGAAGGTCGACGCCCGAATTTGCAAGAGACCTGCCATGGTTCCGAAGTGCTGAAGGGCTAATGGCCACAATGTGAATCCCTTACCTTGGAAAACGGATTGCTGAAAAGAACCTGGGAAAATGCAGATGGACGAGACGTGGTCATGCAGTTGATAGTTCCCCGAAGGAAAGTGCAGTCAGTTTTGAAGGACATGCATGATGGAACATCTGGAGGCCATCTTGGCGTTAGCAAAACCCTTGACAAAATACGGAAGTGATTCTATTGGCTTCTTCTTCGCCACGACTTAGAGGAATGTGTTCGGACGTGTGAAATATGTGCTTCAAGCAAGCGCCCACAAATTAGAAGCAGGGGAAAAATGAGACAGTATAACGTCGGACTGCCTTTCGAGAGAATTGCCATAGACATTGCTAGGACATTCCCAGTTACTAACAATGGAAACCGGTACATCATGGTTGTAGGTGACTACTTTACTAAGTAGGTGGAAGCCTACGCAATTCCAAATCAGGAGGTTATCACTGTGGCAAAGGAATTAGTTCACAACTTCTGTTGCCGTTATGGAGCCCCTATGGAAATCCATACGGATCAAGGGAGAAATTTCGAATCAGGAGTGTTTAAAGAATTATGCCGTTTACTCGGAATTCGAAAGACCAGGACAACGCCTCTGCATCCTCAGTCGGACGGGATGGTTGAGAGATTCAATAGGACACTTGAGCAGCACCTTTCGAAGGTTGTTGACGAGAACCAAACAGCCAGGGGCCAATGTATACTACTATTCCTCATAGCGTATAGATCATCAGTACACGACACAACCGGCATGACTCCAGCCAAATTTGTAGTTGGGAGGGGGGGTCCGTCTTCCTGGGACGAATCAAGTAGACCGTCGTTACAATACTAATAAAACCACTGATTAAAAAAAATTCTTTAAAGATTAAAAAGAAATATGTGTTAAAAGTAACTTTTTAAAAGAAGCTGTTCTACAAAAATTAGGCTTATTATGCACATTACAAATCACACATAAATAATATAGAAACGACAAAAATAAAACACATTTATGTACATGTATATAATATAATGGTTGAGTTACTTTGGTGTCTTACATAAAAATTTAATTCAAATAATTAATTAAAATATTGCCAGTCACATGTAAAAACACTATTTTTATATTTATTACTTACAAATAAAAAGTTTAATTTTAGTACGTAGGCTTTCACGGCCGGTGTCAATATGATTGGATAAAACTTCCGGGCTGAAAGGCCGTGGTCGATTGCTTGATGCATTGGCGCTATACGTTTCGGCCGCACCACCGGTGGCCATCTTCAGTAGCAAAACTTGTTCGAATAGATGTACGCCGAACACGTCCCCAATGTACTGGGAACAAGCAACAGTGAGTTACGGCTACGATGCCTCTATTTATAGCTTTTTGGCCGCTTCAGGTGTATCGCGCGGACCAATGAGAAGCCAGCTCATCATTCTTGATTCTGATTGGCCATGGAGAATAGACCATGCCAGACACTATTTAAGGAGATGCTTTCTCCTCGGCGGTTCATAGCGACGGACGCATTCTTATGAATATGGATGGACTCCAGATGCAGGCGAGTGAAGTAACCCCGGACAGAAGACAACACGCGGGCTTCATCAAACATCACCCGGTGATCGTCGTGGGAAAGAGCGTGTTCAGCAACTGCGGACTTTTCCGGCTGGCCCAGGCGGCAGTATCTCCGGTGTTCAGAGAGGCGCGTCCGGACACTACGTTTCGTGGTGCCTATGTAGACCTGGCCACACGTACAAGGAATACTGTACACCCCGCACGACGAGAGTGGATCCCTGGCGTCTTTCACCGGTCGCAGGAACTGTTGGATCTTTTTGGTTGGCTTGAAGATCGTCCTGACGCCCCGCTTACTCAGCAACTTCCCGATGCGGTCAGTCACGCCACGGATGTAGGGCAAGACAGCAGAGCCAACAACCTCAGGCGACACCGACTCGTCCAGCCTACCAGATCTTCTCGGCCGGGCAGCTCTCCTAACCTCCGCAGCAGAATAGCCGTTGGACTGCAGTGCTTCCTCGAGATGCCGATACTCATCTTCGAGATACTGGGGCTCACAGATTCTTTTTGCCCGGTCTACCAGAGTCTTCAGCACCGCCCTCTTCTGCCTAGGATGATGATTGGAGGCTTTGTGCAGATATCTGTCGGTGTGCGTTGGCTTCCTGTAAACTTTATGTCCCAAGCTGCCATCGGTCCTTTTCAGGACCAACACATCCAGAAAAGCCAATTGTTCATCCCTCTCACGCTCCATCGTAAACTGTATGCGAGGGTGCACAGCATTCAGATGTCCAAGGAATCGTTCCAACTCTTCGTCCCCATGGCTCCAGACCACGAAAGTGTCGTCCACATACCGCAACCAACACTTCGGCTTGAGAGGCGCAGATGAAATTGCCAACTCTTCAAATTTTTCCATATAGAAATTTGCAACCACAGGGCTGAGAGGACTTCCCATCGCGACGCCATCCAACTGTTCATAGAAGCCGCCATTCCACTGGAAGTAGGTCGTTGTTAGGACCTGCCGGAACAAAGCAGTGATGTCCGCCGAGAACAGGTCACCCACATACCCCAAGACCTCCTGAACAGGAACCATGGTGAAAAGAGAGACCACATCAAAACTGACGAGAACATCGCCAGGCTCCAGCACCAACTCCCGGATCCTCCGGAGGAAATCAGAAGAGTCCCGGACGAACGAATCCGTCTGCCCGATGTGCGGCTTGAGCAATCCCGTGAGGTGCTTTGCCAAGCTGTAAGTAGGCGAGCCAATAGCACTGACGATGGGCCGTAGCGGGACGTCTTCCTTATGGATCTTCGGTAAACCATAGAGACGAGGGGGAAGGGCCTCCGAACACCGGACGGCCGTCTTCACATCAGGCGCCAGAGAAGATTGCTTAACCAAAGAATCCGTTTTTCTTAGAACTGTAGCAGTCGGATCTTTGTTCAGCCTCCGATACGTGGCTGGATCTAACAAACCTTCAATCTTCCGCTGGTAGTCTTCGGTGTTCAAGACCACAGTGGCGCTCCCCTTGTCCGCCGGCACAATGACAATGGAGTCATCCCTCTTCAATTCTCTCAAGGCTCGCAACTCCGCCGACAGAAGATTGCATTTTGGCGGAGCGGCCCTTCTAAGGGCCCTAGAAGCTTCCAAACGGATTTCATCTGCCTGGTCTCGGGGTAGTCCTCGGATGCCTGCCTCCACGCTCGCAACTATTTCCTCCACCGGTACTGTCTTCGGGGTAACTGCAAACTTCTCACCTTTGGCTAACACCGAGGTCTCATGTGGTGTTAGCTGGCGGTTCGATAGATTTACAACCATCCTGTCCATCCTGTCACGATCTAATCCTCTTCCCCCGATGTTCTGGGAACCAAACCGCTCGAATTTGTCACGCTGTCTCTGGCTGGTACTGGCATAACACGACTCGAAGGCATTATATGTAAGCCCATCCAACATCTCCCAATCATGTTGTTGGAGGGAACTGCTAAGATGTAAGTGCAGTTTTAACAGTTCTTGGTCATTAAGTGCCAACTCTTTCCTCGTATGGTGTATGCGCTCACGCAGCATGGCATTTTCAGTTCTTCTATAAATCCTATTGGCCTGTGGCGTGTTAAAAATATGTCTTTGTCGTAGGAACCTGGGCACGGTTCCCGAGTCTCTACATCGAAGTAAAAAGGCCAAGGAACACAGCAGACTGGCTTTCTTCTTCCGTAACGTCTCCAACTTTTTAATTTTCTTCAAAACCTCCTCCCCGTAGAGGTTCTTAATTTTAGTACGTAGGCTTTCACGGCCGGTGTCAATATGATTGGATAAAACTTCCGGGCTGAAAGGCCGTGGTCGATTGCTTGATGCATTGGCGCTATACGTTTCGGCCGCACCACCGGTGGCCATCTTCAGTAGCAAAACTTGTTCGAATAGATGTACGCCGAACACGTCCCCAATGTACTGGGAACAAGCAACAGTGAGTTACGGCTACGATGCCTCTATTTATAGCTTTTTGGCCGCTTCAGGTGTATCGCGCGGACCAATGAGAAGCCAGCTCATCATTCTTGATTCTGATTGGCCATGGAGAATAGACCATGCCAGACACTATTTAAGGAGATGCTTTCTCCTCGGCGGTTCAGTCTACCTCTAGCTGTTGCCAGGGTAGGCTGTGTCCGTTTGCATGGCGTTTTTGCCAAGTGATTTATCAGTTATTTGTGCATATTTCAAAGTGATTTTTTCCTCAAGTGAAGTAATAGTGTTGAGCTTGTGCTCTACTTAATTATTTTTGTGAAATCTTCTAAACTAGTGAGTTATTGGCAGTATCTTTAGTGCAGTGTAGTGCGCGGCCGTTTTTGTGTTTGTGTGCTGTGCGGCTTCTGGTGAGTACGTGTGTCAGTGCCTGTCAGTTAGTTTAATCAGTGCTGGTGTGTTCCTACTCCTTTAACCACCTTTGACGTCCATTTCGGGCTTCCGAAATGGCGTCAAATGCCGATCTACCTTTGCCGGAACCGTTAAGCTCTCTCCTGGGAGCTTGCGGTTCTGCTCCTCTCTCTTCACCTCTCCCCCGCGATAATTGTGAAAGTGGCAGTGACAGTGATATTTCCGACGTGCAAATGGGGAGTGCTGGGTCGGGAGATGAAGAGTTTTCGCTTGTGAATGGCAAGCGCGCCAAACGCAAGCGCAAGCTCGCCGCCAGTCAGTCTCCCGCCTCACCAAACCAGGTCGCTGATTCAGGTAACAGCGGCCGGCAGTCTGTCAATCTTGCTTCTTCTTCCTCTAAGCCTGACCCTTCTACCCTTAAGTTTCCTCCTATTATCATCCCCGATAATAGGAATTACTCCCAGCTTTTAGCCAACCTTCGTTCTGCCCTTCCTTCGACGTCCGTGGAGGCGAAATGCTCCGGCAAATCGCTGAAGCTGGTCGTCAAAACCATTGTTGACTTCCGCGCTGTTCAGCACTTTCTGTCAGCGCGGAACATTTCCTTTCACACCTTCGCTCTCCCTGAGGAGCGTGAGGTTAAAGTCGTTATCCAGGGTATTCCTTATCATACCCCCTCCGATGCTATCGTGCAGGAACTGACGTCTCTTGGCTATACGCCAACTGCTGTGTCGGTTTTGCACGCCGGCAAAGGGGACACCAAGCATCCCGTCAATACTTTCCTCGTAAAGTTGCTCAAGACTGGAAATTTCGAGGAGGTCTATGGCCTCCAAACACTTCTTCACCTGCGGGTGACAGTCAGGTCATTTGACCCGCGCCCAGGCCCTGCCCAGTGTTTCAACTGCCAGGGCTTCGGGCACTCATCCCTGTTCTGCCATGCGCCCCCACGTTGCGTGCGGTGCGGCGACCCTCACCGTGGCTGTGATAAGCCTCGTGTGCCGGGTTTTGTCCCGTACTGCTGCAACTGCAAGGGCGCCCATCCGGCTAGTTACCGGGGTTGTATTAAATATATCGAGGCGGAAAGACAGCAGCGATCTGCGCGCCCTGGCGCGCAGCGTCGTGTAGCTGGCCCGGCCCCTAATCGGCGAGAGGTCTTCCCCCCTCTCTCCGGTACATCTGTTAAGGCCCCGGCAGCGACTCCTGTCGCTCCCGCGGTCTCAGTCCCGCCTGCAGGCGTCGCTCCGGCGGCGCCTGTGACGGCTCCACTCCCGGCGCCTGCCGGAGCGCCCGGCCCTTCCTACGCAGCGGTTGCTGCTAAGCCATCATCGTCAACCACTTCCGCCCGCAAGGGCACCAAAAAGCGCTCTCGTCGCCGGACTCCCGGCCGACGACATCAGCAGGCTCGTCCTGCCCAACCTCAGCGGGACTCTCCCGCCCCTGTCATCTCCCAACCTCCGCGCGAGCAGACCAAAGTTCAGTCCGCTAACCCAGCGCCATCTGTAGTCCTGGCCGAAGTTCCTCAGGAACGTCCGCGCGGGTCCCGGGAACTTTCTCGGGCTCCAGCGGATCCCCTGACGGCTTGGGCCACTCAACTTGTTGAAAGCATCAGGTCTGCTCCTGACACCTCTACCGTGCTAATGTTAGTATTCCAATCTCTCTCTGCTCTCTTCCCTCTCCTCCCCCTCAATGGCTAGATCCCTGCGGATCGTCGCTTGGAACGCCGATGGCGTTTCCTCTCGTCGATCTGAGCTGGCGGCTTTCGTCGTGGAGTACGACGTTGATGTCGTGCTTCTCTCCGAAACCCATCTAGCCCCCTACCATCGATTCTCACTTCCTTCTTACACTTGTTATCGTCAGGATCGTCCCCGACAGCCGCGCCAACCCCCGAAAGGGGGTACGGCGATTCTGGTCCACAGGCGGATATCCCACAGGCCACTACCCCCCCTAACTACTCGACTCATCGAAGGTTGCGCGGTGGCGGTGGACGCAGGCAGCTCGGAGTTGCGCATTGTTTCCGCGTATCTCCGGCCTGGCCTGAGCCCGCCGCCCCCGCCTGAGGAGTGGAACGCTCTCCTCGACCACCCAATCTCGACACTTGCAGCCGGCGACTTCAACGCCAAACATCCTTCTTGGAACAGTAGGGCTACCAACGCCTACGGCAGATCACTCCGCCGGTTCGTCCTAGACGACCCGGATACGCACGTCATCGGCCCTGATGATCCTACCCACTTCCACTACGCCGGTCACAGACCGGACGTTCTTGATGTAGTTGTAGTCAGGAACGTGGCCCATAACATCCAGGTCTCGTCAGTGTCAGACCTCTCGTCTGATCACAATCCCCTTCTAATAACTGTTCGAGATGTGTCGGCTTCACCCCGACTTCCCGCTGGTCCTGCTAGGAGGGTCAACTGGCGCTCCTATCACGACGAGCTGTCTCGAAGGTTACCATCTGTCCCAGCGGACCCGATCGCCACTCGTGACGATCTGGATCTCCGTGCCACTCATCTTCAGGAGTTGGTCCAAGGTGTCATGGATCGACACACATACAACGTGGAGGTGAATCGTAAATCGGCCCTTCAACCGGAAGTTATCCACGCCATCTGGCTTCGGCGCAAGCTCCGCCGCAGATGGCAACGAACCCGAGATCCCGCCGTCAAACGACGGTTTCAGGCCCAGTCTCTTTACGTCCAGCAACTTTTGCGGGACGTAAACTCTGATCAGTGGGACTCATACCTTGAGTCCCTTGAAGTCGACCCAGCCTCCGTCTGGAGAGCGACGAGTCGCCTTACCCGCGAGAAGCGTACTCGCAACCCGCTTAACACCCCGAACGGCATTGTTTCTTCACCGGAAGGCAAGGCAGAGGTCTTCGCCGACTGCATGGAGACTCAATTCACCGTTCATGGAGG
The DNA here is from genome assembly GCA_034769895.1 of Magicicada septendecula. NCBI lineage: Eukaryota > Metazoa > Arthropoda > Insecta > Hemiptera > Cicadidae > Magicicada > Magicicada septendecula. Next base: position 331,344,460 of record CM068373.1, read on the forward strand.
CGTCTCGGACCCTGCCTTCTCGGTAGTGGTTCGAGACTTCCTATCTGGTTATTTTTCCCGCCCTCCACCTGACCCTCCCGCTCTCTTCGACAGGGACGAACTAGTTTCGTCTATCTGTCGACTAAACCGACGTCGCGCCCCTGGTCCTGATCGGATCGGGGCCGCAGCTTTGCAACATCTCCCGGCCTCGGGCGTTGAATTGGTCCTGGATCTGTTCAACTCCAGTCTCCGGCTGCAATACTTCCCCCGCCTGTGGAAAAATGCCAACATCAGCATGATACCCAAGCCCGGCAAGCCTCGAATGCTTGCAGGCAGCTATCGCCCCATATCATTGTTGCCAGTAATCTCAAAGGTGTTTGAGCGTCTCCTACTCGCCCGCATCTGGCCGCTGCTGGATAATTTTATTCGGAGCGAACAGTTCGGGTTCCGTAGAGAGCACTCGACAACTTTACAACTCGTCCGAGTTGTCACAGCATTGTCCGACGCCGCCAACAAGAGAGAGTCTACGGGCGCTGTCTTGTTGGACGTGAGTAAGGCCTTCGACAAAGTCTGGCACGAAGGTCTTCTCTACAAACTTGCTCAGTCCCCCATCCCACCGTCCATTGTGCATTTCTTGCGGTCATACCTCAGTGATCGTACCTTCAGGGTTAGCGTCGAAGGGTCCTGTTCATCAGTTCGACCCGTCGCCGCTGGCGTTCCGCAGGGATCTGTCCTCGGCCCCGTTCTGTACCTAGTGTACACGAACGACCTGCCTGTTATTCCTGGAGTCACGTTATCTCTATTCGCTGACGACGCAATGTATTACTGCAGCTCCCTGTCCCCGCGAATTGCGTGTTCAAAGCTGCAGCGTCAGTTGAATCTGCTTCCGGCCTGGCTAAGGAAGTGGCGGGTGCTGATCAACGCGGAGAAATCCGAGGCGATCTGTTTCACCAGCAAGTCCACTTCCCGATGCCAGGCCCTCTCCCTCGAAGGGAGGCCTATCGCCTGGCAAAAGTCGGTGAAGTATTTGGGCGTTCGGCTAGACCAGCGCCTTAGCTTCAACGGCCACGTGACTGCTACCCTCAACAAAGCTCGAGGCGTCCGAGCCAAAATATTTCCCATGCTCTCGTGCCGCAACCGCCTGGCTTTGCGCACTAAAGTTACTATCTATCTTTTGTTTCTCCGGTCAATATTGACCTATGCTGCTCCCGCATGGTGGTCGCTTGTGTCGACCACTAACAAGTGTAGGCTGGAAGCTTTCCAGGCCCGTACCCTCAGATCCTTGTCGGGGTCTCCATGGTTTGTGAGAAATGATGTCATTCGTGGAGGCCTTCGAGTTCCTACCCTTGCCGATTTTGTCCGGTCGCTTGCCGAAACTCTTTTTGCTTCTGCAGCGACCTCCTCCTTTCCTTATCTCCGATCTATCAGCACGTCTGAACCACCTCCCGCTATACGTGTTAAACGCCCTCGGGCGATCTTAGACGACCCCCCGTAATTCTGTTTGCTCTAATTTAGGTTCCCGAGCAATTCTATCTCCTTGTTACCATCCCACCCAGTCAGATACCTTCCCCAAGTAAGTTGATTTTCAGACTGCTTGGCGTTGTTACCGATGCCAAAGACACGGCGGATCCCTGCCTCGCGGGGACCGACCGGCGCTACAAGGCGCCTGCTCGCCGGGCCGGGCGCGTGCGGCATCTGCCGTTCGCCCCGCGATCGGCAGCAGTGTTACCATGACACGTTACCTCCATAAATATAAAATTGAAAAAAAAATTTCCGCCGCCTTCTCAGTTAACTGGTTGGCGTGTCCCTCCCGCATATTTTAGGCCACCTTCTATTGAAAGTCCAGCACTGTTTTCTTCTGGCAGCCATCGGGCACGTCCCGGAAGCTGCAATAAGCCACGGGTGCAAAGACGCCCCACTATTTAATGCAAAATGCAAAATCGGCGGTTCATAGCGACGGACGCATTCTTATGAATATGGATGGACTCCAGATGCAGGCGAGTGAAGTAACCCCGGACAGAAGACAACACGCGGGCTTCATCAAACATCACCCGGTGATCGTCGTGGGAAAGAGCGTGTTCAGCAACTGCGGACTTTTCCGGCTGGCCCAGGCGGCAGTATCTCCGGTGTTCAGAGAGGCGCGTCCGGACACTACGTTTCGTGGTGCCTATGTAGACCTGGCCACACGTACAAGGAATACTGTACACCCCGCACGACGAGAGTGGATCCCTGGCGTCTTTCACCGGTCGCAGGAACTGTTGGATCTTTTTGGTTGGCTTGAAGATCGTCCTGACGCCCCGCTTACTCAGCAACTTCCCGATGCGGTCAGTCACGCCACGGATGTAGGGCAAGACAGCAGAGCCAACAACCTCAGGCGACACCGACTCGTCCAGCCTACCAGATCTTCTCGGCCGGGCAGCTCTCCTAACCTCCGCAGCAGAATAGCCGTTGGACTGCAGTGCTTCCTCGAGATGCCGATACTCATCTTCGAGATACTGGGGCTCACAGATTCTTTTTGCCCGGTCTACCAGAGTCTTCAGCACCGCCCTCTTCTGCCTAGGATGATGATTGGAGGCTTTGTGCAGATATCTGTCGGTGTGCGTTGGCTTCCTGTAAACTTTATGTCCCAAGCTGCCATCGGTCCTTTTCAGGACCAACACATCCAGAAAAGCCAATTGTTCATCCCTCTCACGCTCCATCGTAAACTGTATGCGAGGGTGCACAGCATTCAGATGTCCAAGGAATCGTTCCAACTCTTCGTCCCCATGGCTCCAGACCACGAAAGTGTCGTCCACATACCGCAACCAACACTTCGGCTTGAGAGGCGCAGATGAAATTGCCAACTCTTCAAATTTTTCCATATAGAAATTTGCAACCACAGGGCTGAGAGGACTTCCCATCGCGACGCCATCCAACTGTTCATAGAAGCCGCCATTCCACTGGAAGTAGGTCGTTGTTAGGACCTGCCGGAACAAAGCAGTGATGTCCGCCGAGAACAGGTCACCCACATACCCCAAGACCTCCTGAACAGGAACCATGGTGAAAAGAGAGACCACATCAAAACTGACGAGAACATCGCCAGGCTCCAGCACCAACTCCCGGATCCTCCGGAGGAAATCAGAAGAGTCCCGGACGAACGAATCCGTCTGCCCGATGTGCGGCTTGAGCAATCCCGTGAGGTGCTTTGCCAAGCTGTAAGTAGGCGAGCCAATAGCACTGACGATGGGCCGTAGCGGGACGTCTTCCTTATGGATCTTCGGTAAACCATAGAGACGAGGGGGAAGGGCCTCCGAACACCGGACGGCCGTCTTCACATCAGGCGCCAGAGAAGATTGCTTAACCAAAGAATCCGTTTTTCTTAGAACTGTAGCAGTCGGATCTTTGTTCAGCCTCCGATACGTGGCTGGATCTAACAAACCTTCAATCTTCCGCTGGTAGTCTTCGGTGTTCAAGACCACAGTGGCGCTCCCCTTGTCCGCCGGCACAATGACAATGGAGTCATCCCTCTTCAATTCTCTCAAGGCTCGCAACTCCGCCGACAGAAGATTGCATTTTGGCGGAGCGGCCCTTCTAAGGGCCCTAGAAGCTTCCAAACGGATTTCATCTGCCTGGTCTCGGGGTAGTCCTCGGATGCCTGCCTCCACGCTCGCAACTATTTCCTCCACCGGTACTGTCTTCGGGGTAACTGCAAACTTCTCACCTTTGGCTAACACCGAGGTCTCATGTGGTGTTAGCTGGCGGTTCGATAGATTTACAACCATCCTGTCCATCCTGTCACGATCTAATCCTCTTCCCCCGATGTTCTGGGAACCAAACCGCTCGAATTTGTCACGCTGTCTCTGGCTGGTACTGGCATAACACGACTCGAAGGCATTATATGTAAGCCCATCCAACATCTCCCAATCATGTTGTTGGAGGGAACTGCTAAGATGTAAGTGCAGTTTTAACAGTTCTTGGTCATTAAGTGCCAACTCTTTCCTCGTATGGTGTATGCGCTCACGCAGCATGGCATTTTCAGTTCTTCTATAAATCCTATTGGCCTGTGGCGTGTTAAAAATATGTCTTTGTCGTAGGAACCTGGGCACGGTTCCCGAGTCTCTACATCGAAGTAAAAAGGCCAAGGAACACAGCAGACTGGCTTTCTTCTTCCGTAACGTCTCCAACTTTTTAATTTTCTTCAAAACCTCCTCCCCGTAGAGGTTCTTAATTTTAGTACGTAGGCTTTCACGGCCGGTGTCAATATGATTGGATAAAACTTCCGGGCTGAAAGGCCGTGGTCGATTGCTTGATGCATTGGCGCTATACGTTTCGGCCGCACCACCGGTGGCCATCTTCAGTAGCAAAACTTGTTCGAATAGATGTACGCCGAACACGTCCCCAATGTACTGGGAACAAGCAACAGTGAGTTACGGCTACGATGCCTCTATTTATAGCTTTTTGGCCGCTTCAGGTGTATCGCGCGGACCAATGAGAAGCCAGCTCATCATTCTTGATTCTGATTGGCCATGGAGAATAGACCATGCCAGACACTATTTAAGGAGATGCTTTCTCCTCGGCGGTTCGGCTTAATCACCCTGCGATTGGAAGGAGCAACATCTCCTGGAAGCTCTCTCTTCATGGGAAGTTGTCAGTTTTCTAGAGTGTTCAGTTTCCGGCTATTTTCAGTTCTCCGTTCTGTGCAATAGTTAACAGTTTGTGTTCAGTGTTCATCATCTATACAAGAAGATAATAGTGCAGTGTAGTGTTCAGTGCAGTGTTGTGTTCTTGTGCCGTGCAGTGTTTCGTGTGTGTTTCGCTGCTGCCTGGAGCTTGTTGGTAAGTGATCTGCTTTTTGTATTTTGCTTACCGTAGTGCTTGGTCGTAGTCCTTAGTTCCGTTCCGCCTAAGGCGTAGGCTTCGCCTCGCCGATGGCTACCCTCAACCCGTCTTCCGTCGGCCCTTCTCAGGGCCAACCTGCTTCCGTCGGTCCTTCTCAGGACCTCTCAATTCCTGCTCGCGCTCTGGCGCAACCACTCCCGGATGGCCCTTCTCAGGACCACCCTACACCTACCTCCTCGGGGGAATCTCACGATGTGGACTCGGCCATGGATACTGATGGTGCATGGCAGGCTGTCAGCCGGAAACGGCGTGTCAGTGCCACCTCCACAGAATCCGGTCGGGCTTCGCGTCGAGGCTCAACCGCGGGGCAATCCACCATGGCCTCACAACAACAACCTGACCAGCCCCGGCGTATCCCGCCTCTGATTTTCGCCCGGCCTTCGGATTGGGCTAATTTCATGCGTCGGATACACCGGTGCACTCCTTCTGGCACCTTGACTGCTTCGGCTCAAGGTGATAACTCCATCCGCCTCAACCCCACGACCGTGGAGAGCTTTCGTGTAGCGCAGAAGTTCCTCACGGACGCGGGGATCCCGTACCACACCTTTGCCTTGCCGGAGGAGAAGGAACTCAAGGTACAAGTCATAGGTATCCCAGCAGGTACCTCGCCCGAGCTCATTTCCAATGAACTCACAAGTTTGGGCTTTAGGGTTCACAACGTAACGCCTCTCTTCTCCCCCGGCAGGAAACTCGCGCGAAACGCATTCCTGGTGAAAATCCGAAAGGTGGGTGATTACCAGGCCGTATACGACATCAACATGCTATTCTACTTGAAAGTTAGGGTAGAAGCATTCGACGCCCAAGCCGGACCGAAGCAGTGTTACAACTGCCAGCGGTACGGACATTCATCGGCATTTTGCCACCACCCCACCCGCTGTTTGCGCTGTGGCGATAGCCATCGGAAGGACACTTGTCCTCTCGCTCGTGCTGCCGCCACTTGCGCCAACTGCGGGGAACCTCACCCGGCATCATCTAAGTCCTGTCGCTTCTATGCTGCGGCTTTGAAGAAACTTTCAAAGTCCTCGCAGCAGCGCGCTACTGCGCCTCCCGCTAGGCCCCAAACATCAAGGCCTGCCGCCTCGGCGGCACCTACTCCCGCTGCGGCACCGGCACTTCTGCCTGCCCCAGCTCGTCCGGCGTCTACCGGGGCGCCCAGCTATGCGGCTGCAGCTGCTTCACAGCCTGCCGCACAGCCCGCGGCCCAGCAACCTAAACCTGCTGCGCCGTCCAAGAAACGTACAAAACCATCTCCCCCAGCTTCCTCGCAGCACACGCCCGCTGCACCACAGCCAGCATCTACTCCAGATGTCCGAGATCCTAGGCAGCCGAAACAAAAGGCCCCTGCCCAGAATGGCATCATGTTCCTGCACCCGGCGCCCAAGCCTCAGGCGGCACCGGCGTCTGCCGCGTCCTCGGACGTGACTTTCGCCGCCCGCGTGCATGCTTGGATCAACGCCTTGATCCCGAAAATTATCGCTGCCAAGGATGTCCAGTCCTTAATCGTTATCATTCTCACCTCCGTGACCTCGCTTCTCCCTCTCGATGGCTAGGCCCTTTCGGCTGGTGGCTTGGAACGCATGTGGCGTTCTATCTCGCCGTGCCGAATTGGCCGCCTTCGTCACCGAATATGACATAGACGTCATACTCCTTAGTGAAACCCACTTAACTCCCGCTCACTCTTTCCAGCTTCCGGCGTACACGACGTACCGCACAGACCGGCCTGGCCAGAACCGGCGTGTCGCATCTGGCGGCACTGCCATTCTGGTTCACAGGCGCATCGCCCACCGCCCCCTGCCGCCTCCGGCGACTCGTCGCTTGGAGGCGACGGCGGTTGCTCTCTGCATCGGGGATCGGGAGGTTCGACTGGTTTCAGTCTACCTCCCCCCTCGAGGTGGAACACCGCCCGACGAGAATGAATGGGACGCTCTCTTAGAAGACCCGTTACCTACCATCGCAGCCGGAGACTTTAATAGTAAGCATCCCCTCTGGAACAGCCGTGTCTCTAACCCTTATGGCCGCTCTCTGTACCAATACGTTCAACGTCATCCTCATGTGAACGCTCTTGGTCCTAGATCACCGACCTACATCCCCAATCACCGGGGACCTCCTGACGTCCTTGACATTGCTGTTGTCAAAGACTTGGCCTACCCTATCGCAATAGAAGCCGTGTCAGACCTCTCGTCTGATCACGACCCGGTATTACTCACTGTTCGGCCCACGCTGGACACACCTCTCCAGCCTCCCCATCGTTTAACGAGAGTCAACTGGCGATCGTTCCACGATGAACTGGGTCGAACAGTACCATCTGACCCCCAGGTCGACATCTCCAGCTCGGAGGATGTAGACCGCTTGGCCGACTATCTTCAAGAAGTCGTCACGTCCGCTATGGACAATCACACCTATGAAGTCCCTGCGCCCAACAGACGGTCGCAGTTACCTGAAGAGGTGATTCTGGCCATCCGCAACCGGCGCCAGCTCCGCCGGAGATGGCAACAAACCCGGGACCCTGCCGTCAAACGCAGGCTAAACGCCCAATCTGACCATGTCAAGCAGCTTCTGCTTGATGCCACTGCTCATCGATGGGACTCATATCTTGAGTCTCTGGAAGTCACGCCACAGTCCGTTTTCCGGGCTGCGCGCCGACTCACTGGCGAGAAAAGGACCCGCTACCCCCTACGTTCACCGAACGGGATTGTGTACTCCGCGGCCGACAAAGCAGAAGTCTTTGCCGATACCATGGAGGACCAATTTACCGTTCATCGAGGCGTCTGTGACCCCGGCCACTCGGCAGCGGTCGCAGACTTCCTATCTGGATATTTTTCCCGCCCTCCCGCAGACCCGATCGACCCGTTCGACGAGGCTGAAGTTGAAACGGCCATTAGTCGACTGCGCCCCAAGAAGGCGCCTGGCGAGGACCGTATTGGTGCAGCGGCCCTACTCAATGCCCCAGCAAGTCTCGTTTCCCTCATCCACGTGCTGTTCAATGGATGTCTCCGGCTCCATTACTATCCCAGCCCTTGGAAACGAGCCAAAGTCATCATGCTACCTAAGGCTCGCAAGCTGCGTACTCTCCCGGAGAACCATCGACCCATCTCTCTTTTGCCAGTACTATCGAAGGTGTTCGAGCGCCTCCTGCATCGCCGAATTACTCCCCTGCTGGATAATTTCATCCGGCAGGAACAGTTCGGCTTCCGCAGGCAGCATTCGACCACTCTTCAACTTGTCCGAGTTGTCACGCAACTCACTGACGCCATCAACAGGAATCATCAAACTGTCGCCGTCCTTCTGGACGTGAGTAAGGCCTTCGACAAAGTCTGGCACGAAGGCCTTCTCTATAAACTAGCCACCTCCCCTCTCCCTGCCTCATTTGTACATCTGATGCGGTCGTATCTCTGCGACCGCAAATTTAGGATCTGCGTCGACGGGACGTACTCTTCTGTCCGCCCCGTCGCCGCTGGCGTTCCTCAAGGATCTGTCCTCGGCCCCGTTCTGTACCTAGTGTACACGAACGACCTGCCAGTATTGCCTGGAGTCACGCTCTCTCTCTATGCGGACGATGCGATGTACCACACCAGTTCTGCAAACCTTCGTTTTGCGACTGACGTGGCGCAGCGCCAGCTCGCATTACTTCCGGCCTGGCTAAGGAAATGGCGGGTGGCGATCAATACGGAGAAATCCGAGGCGATTGCCTTCTCCCGTCAGCTCACTTCCCGATGCCAGACCCTCTCCCTTGAAGGGAGTCCAATCGCTTGGCAACGTACTGTGAAGTACTTGGGCGTCACTCTTGATCGACGCCTAAGCTTCAGAGCTCACGTATCCACAGTGCTCCAGCGCGCCCGAGGCGTCAAAGCCAAACTCTACCCATTCCTATCGCCTCGAGGGCCACTGCCTGTGCGCACGAAGCTCTCGATTTATCTGCTCTTTTTACGAGCCGTCCTTATGTACGCAGCGCCTGCATTTTGGACCCAACTCGCCCCCGACGTCGTTAAACGCATGGAAGCCTTCCAAGCCCTTACCCTTCGCCTTATCTCCGGCTCTCCCTGGTATGTAAAAAATGATACTATCAGACGAGGGCTGAAGATTCCGTCGCTCGATGGATTTGCGCGAACTCTTACGTTCAACCTCTTCCATCGAGCATCCATTTCAGACTTTCCCCACCTCCAACATCTTGATAACGATGATGGACCACCACCAGTCAAACGCCGCCGCCCTCGAGCTTTGCTCGACGACCCACCGTAATTTTAAAATAAATTGCCCTCTCACCATCTGTCCACGCGCCGACCAATCGGATCTCACCACCATCCTTCCAGTCAAATCCGGTCCGTTGCAGGCCGACAGATTGGTCGAGCGTTGTGCCGGCTTTAGGTGTGCCTAGCGCCACCTTCAGTCGGCAACTTCGCCCCTCCAGTCTCTCGCCTGCCTCGGTATCGCCATAAGGCAGTCTACCGGACTCTTACCGGGCTGGCGGAGGTGTATCGACCCGTTGTGGGCGAACAGATCCCGCCAATCCGTGCTAAGCGTTCGTGTAGGCTTCCCTCTCAGGCCATTGGTGGATCGCGTCAGCGGTTCAGCCAATCACAGCCCATCTCCTTCACCTCCGCCAAAATAAAAAAAGGGGGTACCTATCCTCGCTGCGACAAGTCTCGCTCCAAGCACCGCAGAAGCAACAGGCAGTCATCGGGCTCGCCCGGACGCTGCCGTCACTGGGGCACGCACTGTGCTGTGCCCTACTCAACTTGGACTTGGACTTGACTCGGCGGTTCATGATCGTGACGAATTCTGCACTCAGCATTGGAAGAGATCGGACGTCACAGAAGAGCATCGCAGAAGAGGATAGCCTCGTCCTCTACTTACTGCCATGAAGAGGCCATCAGCACAAGCTACTGCGGCGGCAGTCAAGAAGAAACCGCCAGACCAAGAATCGCCTCATCGCCAGCGCCAACATCAGAGAGCTGCAGCGATGGACATGGACGTTGACCAACCGCCTTGCCAGCAAGACGACGCCAAGCAGCACACAACTGGGACCTGCCGCGCAGTGCCGGTAAGTGTGCTAGGTAGCGCTGTCCAGCGGAACCCGGGGAGTCCGAGAGTAGGGCTCACAAATAGAGATGCGGGTTGCGCCGCCACTGTGACGGTGTCACAGTTCGGCCCCCGGGTACCCGCTGGACAAAGAGCCGAGCTAGTCGGCAGTAGCCCCGCTGTTAGTGTCCCCAAAGCACTGTGCGGCAGCATCGAGCCCCCCGGCCGGCCACTTGGGCCAGCCGGGAACCCTACGACTTGCGCGGGAAGCCCTGCTGAACCCGCGCAAGTACGTGAGCAAAATCGGTCCTTATTAGGGCCGACCAAGCCCGCTAAGGCCGGACCTTCCGGCTGCACGGCCGCTAGTAGGCCAAGCAGCCCGAATCCTCTGCCGGAGTCTGACTCCCCAGATATGGAGACCTCGGCTTCCACCGACTGGGTGGCAGTAGGGCGCGGTGGCAAGCCGCGAAAGTCTCCTTCCCTGACCTCCTTGAGTTCGGCCACGGACTCGGCGGCACTCCAAGCCTCCGCTGAGGTTGCGCCTAGTCGCACCTCCGAAGGAAGGGTCCCGCCGGTGTTCGTTACGAACGTCAGGGACGTGATCGGCTTCGTTCGCCGACTCCGTAAGTCCGTTGCGCTGGCAGATAACGCATCTGTCAAGCTCCTTGCGAGCGAGACTGTGCGCGTTACCTGCCGCAGCGCATCGGAGCACTTCGGAGTGGTCCAGTGGCTGGAACGTGAATCGTTCCAGTTCCACACATACACACTGAACCGCACCAAGCCTGTAGCCCTCGTCCTTCGGGGCCTGGACATACAGGCGGATCCGCAGGTCGTCGCTGACGAACTGTGCGACGCGGGTTATAAGGTTGTGGGAGCCTCTCGGCTGTACACCACTTATGGCTCGCGTCGACCACTCCCATTAATCAGACTCCTGGTGGAGAAGGGCGACTCCTCCCAGGCCTTATTAGAGTTGAAACGGCTTTTCGGGCTCTGCGTAAGCGTAGAGCCCTGCCGTCAGACCGGGCGACTTTCCCAGTGCCACAGGTGCCAGCGGTTCGGCCACAGCAGCTTCGGTTGTCGGAACGCGCCGACCTGCGTCCGCTGTGGAAATGACCACTTGACGCAGGCCTGCGCTGTCCCGGACAACCACCGATATTGTATCAACTGCGGCGGCGCCCATGCTGCTAATAACAGGCGCTGCCCAGTCTATAGCGAGCAGCTGGACAAGTTGAAGAAACCAGTCCAGCCTAAGCCTCGACATGATGTTAGACAGCCAGTCAAACCGGCCAAAGCCGCTGAACCTGTGGTCCGGAAACCAGCCCCTAGGTCTGCTCCGGTTCCGAAACCCAGCAGTACAGTGAGCCCGAGCGAAGCTCCAAAGGCCAAACCCATCATCGCGCCCCCGGAACCGGAACGCGAAATACCCCACTTCACACAAGTCCCGCTGCCGGACAACGAGGAAATTGATCCTCCATTGCCGCCGCCACCCAAGCCTAGATTCCCCAGATCGGGCAAGAAAGTTAGGAACCAGGCCAAGAACACGGGCCAGCCTAAACCACCTGCCACTGGACCCAAGCCCGTCCTCCAAAAGCCAGAGCGGCCACCCGCTCCAGTACCAGCCCCCAAGGCTTCCTCCGTCTCGCCCCGCCGCAGCTATGCAGCTGCCGCCAAGCGTTCTCCCCCGGCCTCATCTTCCGATGATCTCGCCGTCGTTTCAGACTTTCTGGCAAGCTACGACTTGCAGAAAGTGGCCCAGACTTTCCTTAAAATCAAGGAACGCTTGGCAACAGCCTCGCCCCAGGACAAGTTCCTCCTCTTGGTGGAAGCCTGCCGTGTTACAGGTCTGTTATGAACGGACAACCACGGCAATCCCTCAAGCGAGACCTCGAGCTCGTGGCGTGGAACGCCAACGGCCTCGCTTCCCGGCATTCTGAGCTCTTAGAGTTCGTTGCCCGTCACAAGCCCGATGTGCTTCTTCTTGGCGAGACGCACCTGACCCCGCATCGTCGTTTCCGACTACCCAACTACGTGTGCCACCGGGATGACCGGTCGGGTCGCGCAGGAGGGGGCACAGCCATCGCGGTGAAGGCGAGTCTTCGCCATCACCGCGTTGTCCTGCCTCAGCGGCGGAACCTCGAGTGCACCGCGGTCGAGCTCCATGGTGCTCTCGGCGGTCTACTCGTGGTTTCCGCCTACAAGCCTCCACACACGGAGCTCCTGTCGAACGATCTGGAGGCCGTCTTTGGAGCACACAGGAGGGTAGTCCTGGCGGGCGACCTGAACTGTAAGCACCCCGATTGGGGGAGCCGCTTGGCGAACCCAAACGGGACCCGCTTACGCAGGTATGCTGATGCGGCTCGGGTCACAGTCATGGGTCCTACCGGGCCTACATACTATCCCTCGAGGGCTAACTCCCGCCCTGACGTATTGGACATTGCCGCGGTCAGGGGGGTTTATTGCCCGGTCCACGTCTCCGTCATTTCGGAACTGTCCTCGGACCATTGCCCTATCAGTGTGCATATAGCTACCCAGCACGCCACCGTCCGCGACGAGCGGCGGGTAATCGAGTGGGACCGCTTTGGCCCGGCGTTCAGTCGCCGCCTACCAGAGCATATCCCGCTCGACACTACCCAGCATGTCGAAGAGGCAGTTGGCTTATTCGACACAGCCGTAGTCTCGGCGGTTGACGTGTCCTCCCGGATGGAGCCGGGGCTCACGCCCGACTATCAGCGGATCCCCGAAGAGGTGTCTCAGCTCGCTTGCGAGAGGAATCGCCTCCGGAGACGCTGGCAGAGGACTCGTGACCCGGCGGACAAGGCTGCGTTCAACAGAGCGTCCGGCAAGTTGCGTCGTGACATGCTGGCGTTCCGTAGACGCAACTGGGAGCTAGCTGTAACACAGATGGATGGCCCTGCTGAGGACCGTAATGTCTGGCGGATTCCCAGTGCCCTAACGGGAAAGCGCAAACGCGCGCCTCTCCCCGCGCTGGCCGGACCTGGCGGTCAACCCCTTGGCCGCCCCCTCGAAAAGGCCGAGTTCTTGGCTGACAGTTTAGAGCGTCAGTTCGCTCCCAACCCATCCAAGAACCCGGCCTTCACTGAGCACATCTGCCGCGAGGTAGAGCGCTTTCTATCGGCCGGTATCACAGTCCAACCGGAGCCCATCTCCCCGGAGGAGGTCTCTGAGAGGATTGTTCAGCTCAAGCCCCGGAAGGCGCCTGGCCCGGACGGAGTCATGAATTCCGCCCTCCATCGCCTTCCGGAGCGAGGAACCCAGTTCCTCACTGACCTGTTCAATTCATGCCTCAGACTGGCCTATTTTCCGGTGAAATGGTAAACGGCTACCGTCATTGTGATACCGAAGCCGGGAAAGAATTCTTCTCGAGTGGAAAACCTCAGGCCCATCAGCCTCTTGTCCGCGACGTCCAAGGTTTTTGAGCGTCTGATCCAGCGTAGGATCCGCGACCATCTAGAAAGACTAGACGTGCTGATCCCCGAACAGTTCGGCTTTCGTGAGCTGCACTCCTCGACTCATCAGCTGATGAGACTCGTGGAATGCATAACCGAGGCTGGCTGCCAGGGCAAACAGACGGCTGCGATCTTCCTAGACGTAGAGAAAGCCTTTGACCGCGTGTGGCACGAGGGTGTCCTCTACAAACTCACGGAGGTCCTTCTCCCAGACTGCTACGTTCATTTGATCGGCAGCTTTCTGCGAGACCGTAGCTTCCGAGTGAGAGTAGACCACGCTCTCTCTTCGGAGAGGCGTATTACCGCTGGTGTCCCTCAGGGAAGTGTCCTTGGGCCTCTTCTGTTCTCGTTGTTTGTCAACGACACGCCCCGAGTTCCTGGAGTGAAACTGTCGCTGTTCGCGGACGACACTGCGGCTTTTGCCTCAGAGCCGAACGCGAGTTATGCGGCCGTTAAGCTCCAGCGCCAACTCGACGCGTATGTCGGGTGGACCGATGACTGGAGAGTTGCCGTTAACGCTTCCAAGAGCGCCGCGGTAATATTCTCGCGACAACGCAAGCGGCCTCGGCCGCTTAAAGTAGGCCCCGTCGAGGTGCCCTGGACCAACAGCGTCAAGTACCTCGGGCTCCACGTGGATTCCCGACTCACCTGGCGAACCCATGCAAATTACATCCGACAACGCGCTTCGGCGCAACTCAGTAGACTCTGGCCCGTGCTATCTAATCCGGCAATGACCCCCCGGCTAGGTAAGCTCATAGTCAACACGTACGTGTTGCCGGTGATTACCTACGCCTGTCCTGTTTGGGGATACCTGGCTCGTGGTCATAGAATCACGCTCCAGCGCGTACTCGACCGGGGACTGAAGCTCGCGTGCAAAGTCCCCCGGAGGTACTCTTCTCGTCTTTTGAGGAGAGGACTCGGTGTCCGCTCTCTTGATGACACCGTGAGACGCCTGGCGCGACGATTCTATGTTCGTTCCGACAGAGTGACCCACAATTCCCTCATTGCCGGACTTGGTAAATACACCCCGCGACCAGGTGAGTCCTGGAAGCGACCTCGTTTGCTAGTACCGGTGGTATAATCCACCAATCGCAGGTCGTTTCAGACCCCCCCCATAAGTAGATAACAGTATATATTGAACTCCAACAGACCCAGTGGCAGGAGTCCTTTCTGAGACTCGGGACACTGTACAACTCGCGACCCGCGCTTCGCGCGGGCCGCGCAACCCCCAGTTGTGTGTGTCGGCGGTTCATAGCGACGGACGCATTCTTATGAATATGGATGGACTCCAGATGCAGGCGAGTGAAGTAACCCCGGACAGAAGACAACACGCGGGCTTCATCAAACATCACCCGGTGATCGTCGTGGGAAAGAGCGTGTTCAGCAACTGCGGACTTTTCCGGCTGGCCCAGGCGGCAGTATCTCCGGTGTTCAGAGAGGCGCGTCCGGACACTACGTTTCGTGGTGCCTATGTAGACCTGGCCACACGTACAAGGAATACTGTACACCCCGCACGACGAGAGTGGATCCCTGGCGTCTTTCACCGGTCGCAGGAACTGTTGGATCTTTTTGGTTGGCTTGAAGATCGTCCTGACGCCCCGCTTACTCAGCAACTTCCCGATGCGGTCAGTCACGCCACGGATGTAGGGCAAGACAGCAGAGCCAACAACCTCAGGCGACACCGACTCGTCCAGCCTACCAGATCTTCTCGGCCGGGCAGCTCTCCTAACCTCCGCAGCAGAATAGCCGTTGGACTGCAGTGCTTCCTCGAGATGCCGATACTCATCTTCGAGATACTGGGGCTCACAGATTCTTTTTGCCCGGTCTACCAGAGTCTTCAGCACCGCCCTCTTCTGCCTAGGATGATGATTGGAGGCTTTGTGCAGATATCTGTCGGTGTGCGTTGGCTTCCTGTAAACTTTATGTCCCAAGCTGCCATCGGTCCTTTTCAGGACCAACACATCCAGAAAAGCCAATTGTTCATCCCTCTCACGCTCCATCGTAAACTGTATGCGAGGGTGCACAGCATTCAGATGTCCAAGGAATCGTTCCAACTCTTCGTCCCCATGGCTCCAGACCACGAAAGTGTCGTCCACATACCGCAACCAACACTTCGGCTTGAGAGGCGCAGATGAAATTGCCAACTCTTCAAATTTTTCCATATAGAAATTTGCAACCACAGGGCTGAGAGGACTTCCCATCGCGACGCCATCCAACTGTTCATAGAAGCCGCCATTCCACTGGAAGTAGGTCGTTGTTAGGACCTGCCGGAACAAAGCAGTGATGTCCGCCGAGAACAGGTCACCCACATACCCCAAGACCTCCTGAACAGGAACCATGGTGAAAAGAGAGACCACATCAAAACTGACGAGAACATCGCCAGGCTCCAGCACCAACTCCCGGATCCTCCGGAGGAAATCAGAAGAGTCCCGGACGAACGAATCCGTCTGCCCGATGTGCGGCTTGAGCAATCCCGTGAGGTGCTTTGCCAAGCTGTAAGTAGGCGAGCCAATAGCACTGACGATGGGCCGTAGCGGAACGTCTTCCTTATGGATCTTCGGTAAACCATAGAGACGAGGGGGAAGGGCCTCCGAACACCGGACGGCCGTCTTCACATCAGGCGCCAGAGAAGATTGCTTAACCAAAGAATCCGTTTTTCTTAGAACTGTAGCAGTCGGATCTTTGTTCAGCCTCCGATACGTGGCTGGATCTAACAAACCTTCAATCTTCCGCTGGTAGTCTTCGGTGTTCAAGACCACAGTGGCGCTCCCCTTGTCCGCCGGCACAATGACAATGGAGTCATCCCTCTTCAATTCTCTCAAGGCTCGCAACTCCGCCGACAGAAGATTGCATTTTGGCGGAGCGGCCCTTCTAAGGGCCCTAGAAGCTTCCAAACGGATTTCATCTGCCTGGTCTCGGGGTAGTCCTCGGATGCCTGCCTCCACGCTCGCAACTATTTCCTCCACCGGTACTGTCTTCGGGGTAACTGCAAACTTCTCACCTTTGGCTAACACCGAGGTCTCATGTGGTGTTAGCTGGCGGTTCGATAGATTTACAACCATCCTGTCCATCCTGTCACGATCTAATCCTCTTCCCCCGATGTTCTGGGAACCAAACCGCTCGAATTTGTCACGCTGTCTCTGGCTGGTACTGGCATAACACGACTCGAAGGCATTATATGTAAGCCCATCCAACATCTCCCAATCATGTTGTTGGAGGGAACTGCTAAGATGTAAGTGCAGTTTTAACAGTTCTTGGTCATTAAGTGCCAACTCTTTCCTCGTATGGTGTATGCGCTCACGCAGCATGGCATTTTCAGTTCTTCTATAAATCCTATTGGCCTGTGGCGTGTTAAAAATATGTCTTTGTCGTAGGAACCTGGGCACGGTTCCCGAGTCTCTACATCGAAGTAAAAAGGCCAAGGAACACAGCAGACTGGCTTTCTTCTTCCGTAACGTCTCCAACTTTTTAATTTTCTTCAAAACCTCCTCCCCGTAGAGGTTCTTAATTTTAGTACGTAGGCTTTCACGGCCGGTGTCAATATGATTGGATAAAACTTCCGGGCTGAAAGGCCGTGGTCGATTGCTTGATGCATTGGCGCTATACGTTTCGGCCGCACCACCGGTGGCCATCTTCAGTAGCAAAACTTGTTCGAATAGATGTACGCCGAACACGTCCCCAATGTACTGGGAACAAGCAACAGTGAGTTACGGCTACGATGCCTCTATTTATAGCTTTTTGGCCGCTTCAGGTGTATCGCGCGGACCAATGAGAAGCCAGCTCATCATTCTTGATTCTGATTGGCCATGGAGAATAGACCATGCCAGACACTATTTAAGGAGATGCTTTCTCCTCGGCGGTTCTAAGCCAAACGCAAGCGAAAATTGGTCGCCAGCCCGCCACCGGCCGCTGCTACGCATCGGGTATCTAGTCCCGGTAACAGCGCCAACCATCCGACTCAGTCTCCCTCTCAATCTGTGCCCAAGCCTAAAATTCCTCCGATTGTCATTCCCGACAATCGCAATTATAGGGAAATTCTTCGTTCCCTCCAGAATCTGCTTCCTTCGGCCAAACTCGAGGCCAGGTGCCAAGGCTCCTCGCTTCGAATTGCGGCCACAACAGTCCCGGACTTCCGATCGGTCCAACAGTTTCTTACCGATCGGAAGATCTCCTTCCATACTTTCGCGCTTCCTTCAGAGCGCGAAATTAAAGTTGTTCTTTCCGGACTTCCTTCCTGGACCGCCCCCGATACCATCAGGCAGGAGCTTGTCGCCTTAGGCTATTCGCCGACGGCGGTAAGTGTACTGCATGCTGGCAAGGGGGAAGATCGCCGTCCTGTGAATAGTTTCCTAGTGAAACTACTCAAAGTAGGCCAGTTCGAGGAGGTCTATGGCCTCCAAAACTTCCTGCACCTTCGGGTGCAAGTTCGTACTTTTGACCCGCGGCCAGGCCCCTCGCAGTGTTTTAACTGTCAGAGGTTTGGCCACTCCAGCTTATTCTGTAATCACCCTCCGCGTTGCGTGCGATGTACTGAGCCTCATCGTGGGTGTGATAAGCCCAAGACGGGGTTCACGGCCATTTGCTGCAACTGCGGCGGGGACCATCCGGCTAGTTATAGAGGATGTAGGGACTTTATATCAGCCATGAAGCTGCAGCGGACTCCTGCTCGCCCTGGCGCGCAGGCAGGCCGTGTTGCAGGTCCCCTCCCTAACCGCAGAGAGGCCTTCCCACCTCTCTCCGGAGCATCATCTCAGGCCCCGGCAGCAGTTCCGGCTGCTCCCAGGGCCCCAGTTCCGCCTGCAGTCGACGTTTCGGCGCCGCCTGCAGTCCCTTCTGTCCCGGCGCCTGCCGGAGCGCCCGGTCCTTCATACGCGGCTGTGGCCGCTACATCAGTCCCGCCTTCCGCTCCTCGGAGCCACAAACCAAAGCGCACTCGTCGCCGTCAGCGACAAGTTCCACAGGCCTTGCCTGTAAAACCTCAGCGGGCCCCGCCCGCCCCCAGCCATCAACCTAAGCTCCCAATTGAGCAGACCCCACGTCCGTCCCCGAGCCCTGCGCCATCTGCAACACCGGCCGAGGCCAGCCAGGTCCGTCTTCCGGAATCTCGGGAATCTTCCCGGGCCCCGGTGGACCCCCTGACTGCCTGGGCTGAAACTTTGGTAAACAACATCAGGTCTGCTCCAGATACAACCACGGTTCTCGCCCTGGTGTTTCAATCCCTGTCTACCCTCTTTCCTCTTCTTCCTTTGAATGGCTAGGAGTCTTAGGATCGTTGCGTGGAATGCCCATGGGGTAGTCCCTCGACGATCTGAACTGATGACTTTCGTAACGGAGTACGACGCTGATGTCGTCCTCCTTTGCGAGACTCATCTGGCTCGCTACCATACCTTCAACCTGCCATCTTACATCTGTTTTCGTCAGGATCGTCCCCAACGGCCTGGCTGTCGCCCCTCGGGGGGGACAGCCGTCTTAGTCCACAGGCGGATATCCCACAGGCCACTACCCCCTTTAGATACATCTCTTGTTGAAGGTTGTGCGGTGGCGATAGACGCTGGCGGATCGGAGTTGCGCGTTGTTGCGGCGTATCTCCGGCCCGGCCTGCGGCTACCTCCACCGCCCGAGGAGTGGGACGCTCTCCTCGATCATCCCCTACCAACCATCGTAGCCGGCGACTTAAATGCCAAGCATCCCTCCTGGAACAGCAGAGTAGCCAACGCCTCCGGAAAATCTCTGTATCGGTTCGTCTCCTACGACCCGGTACTTCAAGTTATCGGCCCAGAAGACCCTACTCACTTCCCCTTTTCCGGTCATCGACCGGACGTCCTTGACATTGTCATAGCCAAGGACGTGACCCATCACATCCAGGTCTCGTCAGTGTCGGATCTCTCATCCGATCACAATCCCCTTTTTATAACTGCCCGTGAGCTGTCGGCCTCACCCCGACCTCCCGCTCAGACTGTTAGGAGAGTCAACTGGCGCTCCTACCATGATGAGCTCTCACGGCGGTTACCATCACTCCCCGCGGACCCGGTCGTCACTTGTGACGATTTGGATCTCCGAGCCACTCATCTTCAGGAGTTGGTCCAAGGTGTCATGGATCGACACACATATACTCTCGAGGTGAATCATCGTAAATCGGCCTTACCTGCGGAAGTACTCCACGCCATCTGGCTACGGCGCAATCTCCGCCGCAGATGGCAAAGAACCCGTGATCCCGGCGTCAAAAGGCGCTTTCAGGCCCAGTCTCTTTACGTCCAGCAGCTACTGCGGGACGTAAACTCTGATCGATGGGACTCATACCTTGAGTCTCTTGAAGTCGACCACGCCTCCGTCTGGAGAGCGGCGAGTAGACTGACCCGCGAGAAGAGAACTCGCAACCCACTTGAAACTCCGAACGGGGTTGTATCTTCATCAGAAGGCAAGGCAGAGGTCTTCGCCGACTGCATGGAGGTGCAATTTACTGTTCACCAAGGCGTCTCGGACCCTGCCCACTCGGCAGAAGTCCGTGACTTCCTATCTGGACATTTTTCACGCCCTCCCGAAATCCCAGCCCTCCCGTTCGACAGGGATGAACTAGTTTCATCTATCTGCCGACTAAATCGCCGTCGCGCCCCCGGTCCTGACCGGATCGGGGCCGCTGCTCTACAAAATCTCCCGGCCTCAGGCGTTGACCTCGTTCTTGAGCTGTTTAACTCCTGTCTCCGGCTACAGTACTTTCCCCGCCTGTGGAAATCTGCCAACATCGTAATGATTCCGAAGCCTCGCAAGCCGCGCATGCTTCCTGAAAGCTATCGTCCAATCTCTCTCTTGCCAGTCATCTCGAAGGTGTTCGAGCGTCTCCTGCTGGCTCGCATCTCGCCGCTGCTAGATGGTTTCATCCGCAGCGAACAGTTCGGGTTTCGCAGAGAGCACTCGACCACGCTTCAATTGGTCCGCGTTGTTACGCACTTGTCAGACGCCACCAACAGGCGAGCGGCTACGGCCGCCGTACTGTTGGACGTGAGCAAGGCCTTCGATAAAGTCTGGCACGAAGGTCTTCTCTTCAAACTTGCCAATTCCCCTCTACCATCGACCATAGTGTTTTTCCTCCGGTCGTATCTCAGCGACCGAACCTTCAGGGTGAGCGTCGACGGGTCCTGTTCTACAGTTCGACCCGTCGCCGCCGGCGTACCACAGGGATCTGTCCTCGGCCCCGTTCTGTACCTTGTGTACACGAACGACCTGCCTGTCTTGCCCGGAGTCACGTTGTCTTTGTTCGCTGACGATGCTATGTATCACTGCAGCTCCCTGTCCCCGCGATTTGCGAGTACAAAGCTGCAGCGTCAGTTGAACCAGCTTCCGGACTGGCTACGGAAATGGCGGGTGACGATCAACACGGAGAAATCCGAGGCGATCTGTTTCACCCGTAAGTCCATCTCCCGATGCCAGCCCCTCTCCCTAGCAGGGAGACCCATCGCCTACAAAGAATCGGTGAAGTATTTAGGCGTTCGACTAGATCGTCGCCTTTGCTTCAACGCCCACGTGACGGAAACCCTTGCCAAGGCTCGCGGCGTCCGAGCCAAATTATCTCCTTTCCTCTCGTGTCGCAGCCGCCTGGCCATGCGCACGAAACTTACCATCTATCTACTATTTCTCAGGTCTGTATTGACCTATGCGGCACCCGCCTGGTGGTCTCTTTTATCCACCACCAACAGATGTAGGCTGGAAGCTTTCCAGTCCCGAACACTCCGATCCTTGACGGGGTCCCCTTGGTTTGTAAGGAACGACGTGATTCGAAGGGGTCTCCGTGTTCCTACCTTGACTTCCTTTGTCCGGTCGCTGGCTCTAACTCTCTTTGCTAAAGCCTCGACCTCCACCTTCCCGTACCTACGAACCATCAGTGCATCAGAACCACCACCGCCCATTCGGGTCAAGCGCCCTCGGGCGCTTCTTGATGACCCGCCATAACGCCATCCTCTTTAAATTAAATACAAACAAGTAATCATCAGTCCTAGACCAGAGTATTTCACCAAACTGTCCTTCTCTCCTTCCTGTCCACCTCCTAGCACGCTGAGCCGGCTGCTTGTCGCTGTCATCATTCACTGGCACGGAGGCTCTCCGCCTCGCGGGGAGCGACCGACGCCCTCAGGGCGTCTGCTGACTGGACTTGAAACGGGCAACATCTGTTGCTCGAATCGGTACCAGCGGCAGTGCATTAAACAAATAACAGTTATACTCCCCCGCCTTCTCAGTTAACTGGTTGGCGGTTTCCTTTTCCAGTCTTAGGTAACCAGTCGACATGTACCAGCACTATGTTTACTTCTGGCAGCCATTGGACACGATCCAGATGCTGCAATCAAGCCACGGGTGCAAAGACACCCCGCATCCATAATGCAATGCAATCGGCGGTTCTTATGAATATGGATGGACTCCAGATGCAGGCGAGTGAAGTAACCCCGGACAGAAGACAACACGCGGGCTTCATCAAACATCACCCGGTGATCGTCGTGGGAAAGAGCGTGTTCAGCAACTGCGGACTTTTTTTCGCATACAGTTTACGATGGAGCGTGAGAGGGATGAACAATTGGCTTTTCTGGATGTGTTGGTCCTGAAAAGGACCGATGGCAGCTTGGGACATAAAGTTTACAGGAAGCCAACGCACACCGACAGATATCTGCACAAAGCCTCCAATCATCATCCTAGGCAGAAGAGGGCGGTGCTGAAGACTCTGGTAGACCGGGCAAAAAGAATCTGTGAGCCCCAGTATCTCGAAGATGAGTATCGGCATCTCGAGGAAGCACTGCAGTCCAACGGCTATTCTGCTGCGGAGGTTAGGAGAGCTGCCCGGCCGAGAAGATCTGGTAGGCTGGACGAGTCGGTGTCGCCTGAGGTTGTTGGCTCTGCTGTCTTGCCCTACGAGAGCATCTAACCAACTTTGACGTGCTGGTCCCCGAACAGTTCGGCTTTCGTGTGGGGCATTCGACCACTCATCAACTGATGAGACTGGTGGAAAGCATCACGGAAGCCGGGTGTCGGAGAGAACGGACCGTTGGCTGTTTCTTAGATGTTGAGAAAGCCTTCGACAGCGTATGGCATGATGGCCTCTTATTCAAACTTAGGGAAGTCCAGCTCCCGGACTGCTACCTCCATCTGGTTGCTAGCTTTCTGACGGAGAGGACCTTCTGCGTGAGAGTTGGCGATTCTGTCTCTTCCGAGAGACGAATCACAGCCGGCGTCCCTCAAGGTAGTGTTCTAGGCCCCCTTCTGTTCTCGATCTACGTCAACGACGTGCCGAGACAGCCTGGAGTCCAGATGGCCCTCTTCGCTGACGACACGGCCGTATTTACGGCCGATCGTCATGAGGAAAGGGCCGTCCTACGACTGCAGCGCCAGCTCGACACGCTCGTGGGCTGGACTGAGAATTGGAGAGTGCAACTCAACGCCACCAAGAGCGTAGCCGTCGAATTCTCCAAGCGACGGAAGAACCCCGTTAGGCAACTACGTATCGGCAGAACGTACTTGCGCTGGTCCAACGAGGTCAAGTACCTCGGCTTACACCTCGACCGTCGGCTCACCTGGCGTACCCACGCACAGACAGTTCTAAAGCGAGCATCCACTCGCCTGTGCGCACTGTTTCCACTCCTGATCAGCTCAGCCATGACCAGGAAATTGGGTAGGATGATCGTCGGCGCGTATCTGCTGCCGGTCATTACCTACGCCTGCCCGGTCTGGGGTTACCTCGCCGCAATGCATAAAAAGAAGTTGCAGAGCGTCCTCGACAGGGGGCTTCGGCTAGCGGCCAAAGTCCCCCGTCGCTTCTCATCTCGCCTTCTAAGGAGAGGACTTGGCGTCCGCTCCTTAGACGACACTTTCAGGCGGCTTGCACGCAAATTTTATGCACGTGCGGCGAGGTTCCCAGGCAATCCTCTAGTGACTGGGCTGGGAAGGTACCGTATACGCCCAGGTGATTCGTGGAAACGCCCTCGGTGCATACTGCGCTAGCGTAGGCTAGCACAACAGCCGAGAATCGGCCTGCTATAGAGCACGCGCCCTACTTGGGCAGGGCCACGAGGCAGGAGCTCCAGAAGGTAGCTCGGAACTCAGTTTCCCGTGCGGTTCGTCTCTGCGACGCACAACCGCAAAGCCCAGAGCGAAAAAAAAAAAAAAACTCACTGTTGCTTGTTCCCAGTACATTGGGGACGTGTTCGGCGTACATCTATTCGAACAAGTTTTGCTACTGAAGATGGCCACCGGTGGTGCGGCCGAAACGTATAGCGCCAATGCATCAAGCAATCGACCACGGCCTTTCAGCCCGGAAGTTTTATCCAATCATAAATAAAAAGTTTATTTGCAAACATTTTAATCAAAATTATAATTACTTTAGTTCAATACTTACTAGTTATTGCACACCCATTTTAAATAAACAAAAACTGTTATTAGAAAACAAATGTTAAAATTACAAAATATTATTATATTACTTTTTTTGTATTTACATTGTTTCCACTTACTTATGCTTACGTTTGTCTTACTTATATCACTTTTTTAGTTCTATTTAATGTCTTTGTTAAATAAGATGACAATGTTGATGATGCTGGTGAAGAGTTTTTTTTTATTACAACTGAGTACTACCCATCTAGTAATTTACATTTCATAATTAAAGACACTAATCAAGAGATATAACCCATTGGCTATAATCTCTCCATTTAACTAATATCTATCAGATCAAGTGGTTTATTTCGTCTCAGCCTTCTATCTGGATTAATTGTATCCAGCAGTCGCCGTTTCCCAGGGTGTACATGGCATGTACAGTAAATAGAGGTGGGCTAAACTGTTATTTTAAAATACTAGGTATGAAAATACCGTTCCAAAAAAAATAACAGGTACAAATACCTGTTATTATATACTATATATACATAACCTATATTATCCTTTGTAAGTAA
This sequence comes from Magicicada septendecula, assembly GCA_034769895.1. Taxonomy (NCBI): domain Eukaryota; kingdom Metazoa; phylum Arthropoda; class Insecta; order Hemiptera; family Cicadidae; genus Magicicada; species Magicicada septendecula. The sequence goes on from CM068373.1 coordinate 331,368,722, forward strand.
CTCGTTTTGAGTTTCCTGCAGGTCTCCTATGTAATATCTTCAAATAAATACACTGCAAGTAGGTTTATTTTCACCTAGATAAACCTATTAATATATTAATAAACCTACTTGCAGTGTATTTATTTGAAGATATTATATAACCTATACTATATAATTTGTTATAAGAAATAAATTGAAACTAAAAGTATTAACAGTGTTACTTTACACTGTGACTTTATTAAACTATTACTGTTTAAAAGAAAATAAGAAACAAGAGAATTTGTAGGCCTATTTCCCTTTGTAAATACCAATTTAAGTTTTTAGGAGTGAACAAACTAACATTGGTTAGACAAATCAGTTGCAAAACTCAAGGCAATGAAATAATTTAGAGTACACGTAATACCACAACAAATAATGTGAAAAACATCAGAAACATATAATAAAAACATAACAGTAAGCCACAAGAGTGAATAAACAAAATTTTACAAATAAAAATAATAAAAACAACTGTAATAAAATAAATATAAATAAATAAATAAAAACTTATAAATAATAAGCAACAACAAAAGTAAATTAAATACATTACATACCTGGAAATCTTCAGATCCATTCACCAGTGTACACAGAATATACAAGTCATGAACTAATCTTTGTCACACCTATTCACATTACAATTTACATCACTCAAATAACACATTATAGGTAAAATTAAACTACTGAATGGTTTTTAAAATACTAGAATTTCAGTTATTCAGACACTATTTCGTATTTAAAAATATCAGCTGTTGCACTTTCCTCGAAGTTAATCGTGTTCTTCGTTCAGATAAAATTATTCTTGCCCTGGAAAATATCCTTTCACAGGGAATGGATGTTGCAACCATGTTACATCTAGTTCTGACCAAATGTGCAAGATTAGGGTATACACGTTGGTGATCTTTCCACCACAGTAAGGGATTTTCGCTTCTCTCTATTGGTGTGTCTTGAAGATATTTATCTACTTCTTGTATAGCCATTGATAAAGATGTCCCTATTTGTTTAACTTTGCTTATCTGGTTTTTATAATGGTCCCAAATTGAAACTGTTTCCTCCTCTGTTATGTTAGGTTGTAGATTTACTTTGGTTTCAATGCTTGTATTGGTTCTTGAATTTTTTGTAATTTGTGAAGATACTAGTTCAGCTGCATATTTTTTTGTGTTTTCTAGAAAAGTATTGTTTTCAAAAAAGTAGTGTTTGTACCTGGGGTCAATAATCATGCAAAGTGAAATTGTTTTGCTTTTTTCCAAATTAGCAAACCTTACAGAAATTCCTTCTAGAAGTTTAAGTGCAATTTCTCTGACAAGTGGTTTACTTAATTTCACACTTACTTTTGTATTGATAATTTTAATCCTTGGGTTATAGGTATTATCTGGCTGACGGTGATATATTTCTCTCCACTCATTTCTTTTGTTACCTCCTCACAAGGTCGCAGAATAGCACACAGTTCTTTACAAATTCCCCATTCTTCAGCTGTTAATGTTTCTATGTCTGTTGTTAGTAATGCCAGAGAGTGTTTTACAGCATTTTCCAGTTCAACAAATCGTTTAAGCATATAGTAAACAGAATTCCAGCGTGTTACATCTTGCAGAAATTTTTTAGGTTGCTGAACACGTATCTGTTCTTGATATTTTGTGAATTTTAAATGTGCAATATTACTTCTCTTAAAAAATGTTACAATTGTTTTTACTTTTTTGATTATGTCATTTACAATTAACAGGCTGTCTTGAACAATTAAATTTAATGTGTGAGCATAACATCCAAAATGCTTCCACTTAAGTATGCTTTGTATAGCACTAGTAATATTTATGGCATTATCAGTAATAACACTTGAAATTTTTCCAGACAAGTACCATTCATTTATAATACGCAAAATTTCATCTGCTAAATTTTGAGATGTTTTATTTATTTTGATAACTGAACAGTCTAATAGTATATGTTTCATTTTAAAATCCTGATTAATATAACGTGCAGTAATTGCATTAAAAGTTTCATTTGTTGAAGAAGACCATGTGTCAGTTGTTAAGCAAACACTTGGTGCATCCTTTTTAATAGATTCTTTCATTTCATTTACCTTTGTTTCATAATAAGCTGGTAACAGTGTGTTAATAAAATACTTTCTAGAAGGAATTTGATAACTAGGGGCACAAGTATTCATAAAATTTCGGAAACCTCTGTCTTCAACAACTGTAAATGGTTGAAGATCCCAAATAAAAAGTTTCATTATGGCCTCATCAATTTTGTTTTTATCAGATACTGCTAATTTTTTGGGTATGTAAGTTAATATTGACATTTGTTTTTTACTTGTTGGAACAGGCGACTGAAATGAAGATGGTTGATTTTGGAAGGTGTCAGTAGCTCTTGAAGTGGTTGGTCTCTCTGGACTAAAAAAAAAAGGGAGGAAGATTCTACTACTAAGTTTTCTTGCACATCTGGTCCTATTTGCAATATATCACCTGAAGAAGTTTCTGTTCTTGGCAAAGATTGCACAGCAGTTTGGGTGGATATAGTAGGAAGAGCAACTGTTGGATGGCTTCTTTGTAAATGTTTTTAAATTACTAACTGTACTTTTATATGATAGTTTTGTTTTGCAAATGTTGCACAATGCAACACAGTTACCGATTGATTCAAAAAAGCTCCACACATAACTTGTTTTTCTTCTTGGATCCATGTCACCAATCAAAACCAACAACAGTCACAGTCAACACTTTCCACTGGACACAGTGGCGGCGATAAGCGGAGCGGGGGGCCCCCCCTGGCCCCTAGAAAAAAAAATGAAACGAGCTATAATAGGAAAACAAGTTTTAATGGGATCCGACTACCGGCAAATTTGTATTTAAAATACGAAATATACGTTTTATTTAAGTGTATAGACATGCAAAAAAACTACGTTTTCCGAATTGACATTACTGTTTGTAGTTTGTAAGCGAAGCTTATCTTATCTCTTGTGGTGCCCGTACGTCCGGTGCGATGAGTTACTCGGCACCAGGGGTAGGACAGTTAAATAGGAGTTGTTGGTCATAAGTTTTGTCGTCTGCTATAAATTCACAGCCAGTCACAACGAGCGCTAGTGCGGCAGCTGGCAGCGCTGAAACGAGAAACTCGTGAGTTAGCAAATGGTTGGCGGTTGGCGCTTCATCTTGGTCTTTGCACGTGGAAGACGCCATTTTGGTCATTCCGAACCACAGAGTACGAATATATATTGCTGTAGCAGTCATAGGATTTTTTTGTGAATATATAAAAATGAAAACCTGTACAGTGAGAGGCTGCTACAATATTATTGATGGGAGTAGACGTTTTTTTTATTTTCCACGGCGGAAACAAGAAGCACGGTAAGTACCTTATAAGAAACTTTATTTTTAAGTAGCTTTGATAATTAGTTAAGTTTCCGTAATTGGATAGATTGTGAATATTTTCGGATCACAGTATATGTTGAATATAATTTTGTTGATACCAAGAGTATAAACGAAACCGAAGAGTATAAGTTAAATTAGTGCCAGTACGACTAAGTACTAGTACTAATAGTAGCTGCCATTTAATAATTTAATCATTTAATCTTTCAGTGATATACTGTGAACATAATGTGATATAACTGTGAATAAATAATTTATATATATATTTTATAAATAGTTTATATATATATATACTATATAAAATGTGTATATTTTTCTTTTATAAAATTGCTAAACTGCTATAATTGTTTTTATTATTTAGACAAAGCTTTTCGTCATTACTGACATCTTCAGGTCTTAAACAACCTGAAGATCGTTGTTTAAGACCTGAAGATGTCAGTAATGACGAAAAGCTTTGTCTAAATAATAAAAACAATTATAGCAGTTTAGCAATTTTATAAAAGAAAAGTAAGGATGGCTGCTAATTTAAACAATACGAAGAATAAAAAATGTGTATAGATTTATTGTAGTAGGCCTATAGTTGTATAACATTATTTTGAAAGGAGATCAAGAGATTTTTGGTGTATAGATTTATTGTATCTTAAACAAAACAAGTAAGACGATTGAAGACAGAATATTATTGTATGCCAACAATACACCCTATAGCATATGGGAACTTATTTTCTGGTCAGTTGTAAATTAACAGTAGGCTAGATATTGGTGAGCCTATTTCTTTGTAAGGCTCAGATTATAAAACGGTTACATAATTTTAATATTTATCACAGTATAATCATTATTATCAGAGTTAGTAGAATCAAGAGTAGTTCATATCAAAAGTGAGCATCTCGCAGCTGAATAAAGGAAAATATATATTAAAGAACTTGTACTTTATTCTTATTAAAGTATATATTATTCTCTGTATGCTGTTGATTAAGGAAAGTAGATTAGTTTTATTTATTTGTATATTGATTTTATAAATTTACATTTTGCTGATTAACTTATTTAAGTTACATTAAAATTTTATTTGCTGTGACAATTTTATTTGTAACTTTGTAAATATAGTATATTTTACTTAGTGTTCATTTGGATTGACACGGTTCACATTAATCATATTCCGCTCAATGTTTTCAGAATGTTTATATATCTTTCATAACAATATATACTTATATTTTTTTCTATACACATATTTTATTAATATTTACTTTTGTTGACTTGTAAAGCTCATGTGACAGTAACTGAATTCGTGTCAGTGATACACTTACCTTGCTATGATTTTTTTCAAGTGTATAAAAGTATAATCAAAATCAGCCACATATAATTTTACCAGTTTAGTATAATACACTTGTGTGTTGCAGGTTTCAGCAGTGGGTGGACTTTTGTCAGGACAAAAGTTTTGAAAATATAGTAGGCCGCATACACAGGATAGTCTGTGAGGACCATTTTACACCTGAGGACTTCATTGGGAACAGACTGCGGCCTACTGCAATACCAAAACTTCGTGGTCCTCCACCCATTGCTGAAGAAGTAATGCAAGTGCCACTTGCCACAGGAGAAGATCAGCCTGCTGAGACAAGGAATGAACAAGTTCCGAGTACTTCAACTCCTCTCGCATTATCACCACACACATCCTATCCTACTACCTCATATATTTCTGCTACTTCCACACCTGTTCCTAACTGTAAAAGGAGATTACCTTTTAGCACTCCTAGTCCTGCTGACCAAATATTGACAGAGCCATCTTCTTATTCTGGAGTACAGTATGAGGACTCTTATGCTGACCAAGGCAAATTTGATGAACGTTTATCTCACACGGTTACTTCATCAAATCTGTCTTATCAGGTTGATTCACTAACCTTACAAAATATTGCAATGACAAGGTATTCACAGTTGGATACCCCTAGGAAGAAGTTCCTATATAAATATGCAAAGAAAAAGGAGAGTGAAATCAAAAAATTAACTAAGAAGTGCAAGAAAATGAGACGACAAATGCAGAACCTATGTGACCCAATGAATTTAACTGTAAATGCAGTTCATTCTTTGAGTAAGCATATGTCTGCTGCATCTCTTCTTTGCTTGTCTTCTTACTTAAAGTCCTCATGGAAAACACCACGGGCAAGGAGATGGACTGTTGAAGAAAAGACGTTAGCTTTGTCTTTGTACAAAATAAGTCCAAAAGCTTACACATTATTTAGTAATATTTTGGCACTTCCTTGTAAAAAAACATTGAAACGTCTGGTCAACAAACTTCCTTTCAGCTCTGGGATAAATGATCAAATGTTCGCCACATTGACCCAGCATGTTGATCAATTGAACAAACGGGACAGAATATGTACTCTTATTTTTGATGAAATGTCGATAAGAGAACATTTACAGTACAATTGTTCAAGTGATAGAATTGATGGGTTTGAAGATCTTGGACACAAAGGTAGGACTGGACGTGTTGCTAATCATGCCCTTGTGTTCATGGTTCGTGGGCTGTTTCGGATGTGGAAGCAACCTGTTGCTTACTACTTCAGTCACAGTAGCATGAGATCAGACATACTTGCTGAACTTATATTTTTCATCCTTGACGCTTGTTGTAAAGCTGGTCTTTACGTTGTTGCTACTGTATGTGACATGGGAGCAACAAATATTAAGGCTTTGAAAATTATGGGTTCAGCAAACTCAGAGCATCCCTATTTACTTTTCAACAACAGACCCGTCTTTACCATCCTTGACCCTCCTCACCTCCTTAAGTGTACAAGGAACTTGTTTCTTAAATATAATATTAAATGCCATGTGGAGACTGGAAGTCTTGCATTTGATGGAGAGGCTAAGTGGGACCACATAAAAACAGTGTTTCACTGGGACAGAGGTGTTGCAATTTTCCGGCAGCTCCACCATCTGACAAAACAACATGTGCAGCCATTGGGGAGTCAGAAAATGAAGGTGCGTCTTGCAGCACAGGTTCTGAGCCATAGAGTTGCTGCATGTATTAACTCTGCAGTGTCATGTGGTAAGTAAAACTATTGAGGTGACAAAAACTATAACTGTATAGCAAAATTCCATTTTCCCATAAAAATAACGGTTTTCAACAAGCATACATTTTGAATAGAAATTTGATATTATTTTGACAGCATTTATTCCACCAGTTACAACTAGTAACACTTATGAAATGTAAAATTATTTTAGTATAATATATTCTTATTGAAAAGTTATATTTAATTAATAATGTAATCTATAGAAAATTGAAGAATTTTTTATATCTAGCAAAAATAATTTTAGAACAAATAACTTGTTTTTACCAAATTCAAGTCAACTTTGTAATGTACATGGAAGCAGGAACTTTTATATGAAATATTAAAGGGCATAAACTGTCTAATTTTTTGCATGTGTGTTGTGTAGTACTGACCATAAAAGAGTTTATAAAAATATGGTAATGGACCTCAGTTCCTTACAATATATGTAATTAATATGATACAAAATTAATTATTTCTGTATAAGTATTGACATAATTTGATTTATTCTATTTGATTTTTTCTTATCTATTTTTAATCTTTGTTATTTTTTAGGAATTGTAGAACCTTCTGCAATGACAACTGCAGCATTTGTCAAAGAGTGTGACAACCTGTTCGACTCTTTCAATGGCTGCATCAAAAACAAGTCAGGAAAACCTCTTCGGTCTCCACTTAGTGATGACAGCATACACATGGCATTTTGGCAGCAGGCTGTACACTTCGTCAACTCGTGGCACTTCCAGAGGCCAGATCGGCGGACATTTAGGCCACCTTCACAGGAAGGCTGGCTGACAACCATAAATGCAGTAATGCAATTATGGAAGTCAGTCAGGGAAGAATGTGAAGACATTCGATTTTTATCAGTCAGATGTCTGAATCAAGATCCACTGGAGAATGTTTTTGGTTCTGTTCGAGCGAACTGTGGAGCCAATAATAATCCTACTGTGCCACAGTTTGTTGATGCTCTTAAGACCTGCATCATCAATGGGCTTGCATTTCAGAATCTTAAAAATGCTAACTGCCTGGATGATGATGCAGATCTTTTAAGTAATCTTCAAACTTTCCTTGGTTCTGACATTCTGACTGATAAACGCAGCGAATTTACTCCATACACTGCTGACACCAATTCTGTTACTTGTGACAAAGAGCCTGACGTCTCATTTAATGTGAATCGGTTGTCCACAGCGTATGTAAGTGGATTTACTGCCAGAAAACTTTTAGGCAATAGTACATGTGACGACTGCAGAGCAGGTCTCTGCTCCAATGACACAAATAAACTTTCTCATCTGGGTATTCTATTCAGAGAGTACACTGAGGGCACAGAAACACGGCTTACATATCAATCAGAAAATTTGGTTACCTGTGTTTATCAATGTGCTAACGTTGTGGATGAAATACTGGATGAGAAATGCTATTTGGACAAGTTGACAGAAGTCGTCATGTGTGCAATTACACAAAAAGTTAGTTTCACATGGCTAATGAACTGCTGTGAAGTCCATTATGAAACAAACTGCAACATTTTTTAAAGTTATATTTAAAACATGTGTTAGGTGGTGGGTTACAAGAAGAAATAATGAAATGAACAACAAATAAATTTGTACATGTTTTAAATATTTATATTAATTTTATATGAAATTTAATTAACGTAATATATTCATTAATGGAAAGATGGTATCTGCAACAAATGATATGCTGTACTTTTTAATGTGGGTATTAAATTCTGAGAGTACAGAGTCTAACGTATCCATCAAAAAATTTAGTCACGTGTGTTGCTCAGTATTCAGGTTTGTGGATAAAATACTTGATACAGACATGTAAAAACATTTGTAGACTCCTATAAAATATGTATAGTCTCGTGGTGCAGACATAAAAACAATTGTTTAGCTGAAACAAAAAGGTATGTTAAAAATCACTAAATAATTGACCAATAATTTATTATGACAATGTTTTGCTTTGGTGTAAGGATGGTCTCTGCTCTGTAAGGATTAGTGTTGTTCAGTGTGTTAATCTTGTGAATGAAGTACTTTACGTCAGTATATCAATTTAATTGATTATCAGAATTGACAAATGTACTATTCAGGAACAATTTAGGTTTTAAATTCATATTGGGCTTCTATGCAGTTCATTAATCTAAAGGTTTTCTGGGTCTTTTGCCAATAAACTTCTTAGTCTGATGATTTCTGTATTTCAAAATAATGTTTATGTTAATATATATGTGTATAATTTCAAATTGTCTGTAGTGTTTAGCTGTTAGGTCTTGTACATATTGTGTAGTGTTTATAGATTTGTGTTGAGTTTTGCATATAAGTGATAGAACTGAAATTTGAATGTATTGTGTTATGTCATGTTTTGTGAATTTTAATTGATTAAGTTTTTTGATGATAAACTTCAAGTCTGTTCATTTGTATGATATTTCAAAATAATGTTTGGGTTTATATATTTGTATTATTTCAAATTATTCTGTAGTGATTAGCTGTTAGGTCTTGTACATAATGCGAAGTGTTTGTAGATTTGTTTGACTTTTGTATGTAACTAGTAGAACTGGAATTTGAATGTATTATGTGTTGTCATGTTTTGTGAATTTTTATTGATTAAGTTTTTTGATAATAAACTTCAAGTTCTGTTGTTTATAATAAACTTCAAGTCTGTTCATTTGTATAATATTTCAAAATAATGTTTGGGTTTATATATTTGTATTATTTCAAATTGTTCTGTAGTGGTTAGCTGTTAGGTCTTGTACATAATGTGAAGTGTTTGTAGATTAGTGTTGAGTTTTCCATATAAGTGGTACAACTGAAATTTGAATGTATTATGTGTTAGTCATGTTGTGTGAATTTTTATTGAGAAAGTTTTTTATGATACAGTTCAAGTCTGTTCATTTGTATAATATTTCAAAATAATGTTTGCGTTTATATATTTGTATTATTTCAAATTGTTCTGTAGTGATTAGCTGTTAGGTCTTGTACATAATGTGAAGTGTTTGTAGATTAGTGTTGAGTTTTCCATATAAGTGGTACAACTGTAATTTGAATGTATTATGTGTTAGTCATGTTTTGTGAATTTTTATTGAGAAAGTTTTTTATAATACAGTTCAAGTCTGTTCATTTGTATAATATTTCAAAATAATGTTTGCGTTTATATATTTGTATTATTTCAAATTGTTCTGTAGTGATTAGCTGTTAGGTCTTGTACATAATTTGAAGTGTTTGTAGATTAGTGTTGAGTTTTCCATATAAGTGGTACAACTGAAATTTGAATGTATTATGTGTTAGTCATGTTTTGTGAATTTTTATTGAGAAAGTTTTTTATAATACAATTCAAGTCTGTTCATTTGTATAATATTTCAAAATAATGTTTGCGTTTATATATTTGTATTATTTCAGATTGTTCTGTAGTGATTAGCTGTTAGGTCTTGTACATAATGTGAAGTGTTTGTAGATTTGTTTGACTTTTGTATGTAACTAGTAGAACTGGAATTTGAATTATTATGTGTTATGTAATATTTTATAAATTTGCTTAGTTAATTCTACTCACTGTATGTTTTTTTTGTAATTTAAAATGTTTTTGAGTAAAAATAAAAATAAAATACTTAAATTTGTTTTTCCTTGATTTTTACCTAAGTGTCTATCAACTATTTGTGACCTTCTGTCAATAAAATGCACAGTGGTTTTCAAAAACAAATGATTAATATCCTTGAAACCAAAGGCAATTAAAGTGTATTTTCATTAAAGCAAAGTAAAGACATTTTCAATTATTTGTAAACAAGTGTTTATTAAAAGATAAATTTGTATGAACGTTTTATACACAGAATGTTTTGTTGATGCCACATGTACTTAAAAATTGTAAAAACCTAATTACTTTGTTGATGTAACTAGTACAGTTAATGGTTTGTAAATGTAAGTTTTCTAATTTTTTAATTCACTTTTCATGCATTTGCTTACTAAATTTTGATTAAAATGTTTTAAGTTTTTAGACATTTTACATGTCTACCTTGAAACACTGTAATTATTATTTTTTTAACATTTTTCTGTAATTACAATGACATGAAAATATGTCTGATGAAACTAAACGTTTAAGAGTAATTTCAAATAAAGCCTAGCAGCATTTCCTTTTTTAGATTTCCCGCCTATGCAGCAGAGGATAATACAGTATACTGGAGTCACGTGACTATACTGCATTATCATTTAGCTCCACTTAGTTGACAGCCAAGCCACCACGAGCGCTAGAAACTTCAGTCAAAATTTTAACATTGGCTTTCCCCTCTCTATATATTCGTACTCTGTGCTCGGCACTGAGGAGACGTAAACAAACACAGCACAATGTAGTTCAGTACTCAGTAGTGCGTCGCATCTCCTGCGCGATAGTACTGTATTGCATTCATTTCGTAATTTAGTGCCGTTTAAGTTTAATGACTTAACATTTGATTTTAGTTTTTGTATTTTGTGTAGAGTTAGAGTGTTAGAGACAGAGTTTATAAAATGGAAAGTAAGCGTGAATATTTAAGTGGTGCTAAGAAAAGGAAACTGCAAAAACAACGAGAAGAATCTAAAAGTAAACTTTCAAAACTCGACCAGTTTTTAAAAAAATCATCAAAATGTGAAGTTGAACAACCCAAACCCGGGCCAAGTGCAAGTAATGAAAAAGAAACAAAAATCGGACTTGATGTTGATTGTGAAGTGATAATAAACCTGATTTAAACATTAGTCCGTCAGATACAAGTGATACAACTAAGGAAACAAATAAGCAACTGCAACATGAACAAGAAGAACAACTGCTAGGCATTGAATGTGGTTGAAAAGTTCTTAGCTATTAAAAAAAGAAGACTAGGCTTAGGAAAACAGTGAACTTTGGTTGATCCTCATCTGTAAATATTGTTCATTACTTGAGTTCGAGTGTTATTGAATTGGAGTAGACTTAAGGAGAACTTGTATAGAGTATATTCAATCATTTTACAAATTCAGTTACAAACTAATTTAAATGTTTGGAAAAAGCTAGAATGTTACTTTGATATTCGTTTTTAAATAATAAATTTTTAACACTCTGTGTGCAGTACTGTTTCATAGTCTGAATTTAGATCTTTCACGTAAAAATAAATCATTCTTTTTATTTTGGTTTTTTTATAGTTTGTATAGAACTTTGTCTATTTAGCAACAATGAATTTTAAGAGTTTGTACACGTGTAAAACGTCCTTTGCAAATTGCAAACGCTTTGTGATAGACGAGAAAGTATTCACAAACCATTGTTGTGAAACACACGTAAATAGAAACTCATTTGAGTGTTTTCCCATATTACGTATACAAAATTTAACCATTTTTATAGGGCCCCCTAATTAGTTTCGCGGGGGCCCCCGTTTCGTTAGCGCCGCCACTGACTGGACAGCAATACTTAAAAAGGCCTTCCCCCATAGTACAGGGGTTCCCGACCCTTGGTAGGCATACCACTAGTGGTAAGCAAGAAGACCTAGCTAGGAAAAAAATATTTACTTAAAAAAAATAATAAATACAAATTTATGTTCAAAACAATAATACATTTTCATCGGACATAATTTAAACCGATTACCCTTAAGGAATTAGATTTAAGGAACAGGAGTTGATAAAGTGCATAAACGTCCATTACAACAATCTCATCATTTACATGAGATCAGATGTGTAGTGCAGTTAAAATCACATTAATAAAAAGTATAACCTATCAACATCAGCCACTATATAAGTTATAACACAATATAATTCGTTATTTCAAAACTTACCAAGTTGGTGATTAGTATAATATATAATTTATTAGCATATAATCTGTATTATATATCTGCATATCACACGAGAATAAATGTAACATCAGGATGAATTTTTTCCTTTATTAAAAACAGCTCCGTCTCTTTGCGCAGAATGAAGTATACAGGCCGAAAAAGTGGCTCGTACTAGTTCCTACTCGAAATATGCTTGATACTACCTGTTCCTGAAATACTAGGTGTTCCTAAAATACTACAGTTCCTCTGATACGCTTAGTATTCGTAATACGCGTTGTTCCTTGTGTATCGGTGATACCACTAGTATTTGAAATACCTAGTATTTTAAATAGGCGTTACTGGCTGTTCCTTGCGTACCACGATATTTTTGTACGCATAGTATTTGGCCTTGGCGTATTCGTTTACGTGATACTTGCGTACTTTTTGTGTGTGTGTGTGTGTCTGTGTAGGTGCGTAGGGGGTGTGGCTCGACTCGGAACAGCGAGGGCGGCGTGTCTCGACTCGGAACAGCGTCGCCGCGAATAACAGGTATTTCAACTTTTCAGTCACTGTTACATACGTTCCACAAAAATATCGTTCCAAAATACCTGTTACAGGTATATTGGCACGCCTCTAATACATGCCGCAAGACGCGTTGCCCATGCTTCACTGCCTGCTTTTTTATTTCCTCAATGACAAGTTCAATTTTTAAATCCCTGTGTAAGTTGTCGTTTCTTACATACCAAGGTGCATCAACAATTGCACCGAAGCAGCTTGTTTTGAAATGTTGGAATTATATTTATGTTTGATTTCTTTGCACAGACCCAAAGCTGTATCCCATAGATCCAGATAGGCTTTAGCACTTGCTTATACAACAGCAATTTATTATGGATTGAGCTGGGATTGTCTTCACAAGAGCCAATACATTTTCCTGAACTTTAGAGTCAACTCCTGCTTTTTCTTTTTGACGTGCTCCGTCCATTTAAGTTTTGTTTCTAATGTCATTCCTAAATATTTAGCTGTATTAGCATAAGGAATTGGTAATGAATTAATTATAACTGGTATCCGATGACCAATCTTTAGATTTGTAAAATTTACATTGACTGACTTCATCTCATTTAATCTAATGCGCCATTTTTGGTCCATTTGTTCACAGCATCAGAGGCTCTTTGAAGTTTTACTACAGCTTCTTCAATTTTATTTCCAGTCGCTAAAATTGCAGTATCATCTGCAAAGGTGGCAATGGTTGCATCTTCTAAAGTAGTAAGGTCTCTTGCATATAACAAATACAAGACCGGTCCCAAAACACTACTCTGCGGAACTCCAGCTGTTATTTTCTTCAGTTCAGAATATTCTCCTATATTTCACCCGAAAACGTGTGTCAGTTATGCATGATTTGATTATTTTGTAATATTGTTTCGCTATGTCTCTTTTTAATTTCCACTCCAGACCTTCATGCCATACCTTTATCAAATGCTTGTGCTACATCCAAAAAGATACTTGCGCATATTTTTTATTCTCAAGTGCATTTTCTATTATACTCGTAATCCTGTGTACTTTTCTATCGTTGTGTGCCTTTTTCTAAAGTCGAATTGATGATCAGGGATAAGATTTCTTTCTTCAATAATAGGCTTAAGTCTTTTTAGTAGCAGTTTCTCAAATAATTTTGAAATTACTGGAAGCAAAGAAATTGATCTATATGAGTTCCTATCATTTGCTGGCTTATCTTGTTTTATATCATAATAACTTCAGCTACCTTCCACTGTAAAGGAACATACTTCAACCTTAAGGATGCGTTAATTAAGTACAATAACTTCCTAAGTCCTTTTTCAGGTAGAGCTTTTACTATTTGGCCAGTAATCAAATCGTTACATGGTGCTTTTTTGCATTTATGTTACTTCTAATTTCATTTTTTAATTCCAGAAATGTCACAGGAGTTATTTTTAGATCATCACGTTTGTGTATACGGTAAATATTTTCTTCAGCTGTTTGTCTAGGGAGAGGCTGAAAAGTTTCCTCTAGCTATGCCGCGAAGAGGTCTGCTTTATGCTTAGCATTTCTAGCCCAAGATCCGTCATCTTTTCTTATTGAGGGAATTTGCATTTTAGGTCTTTTGATTTATTTTGTTGCCTTCCAAAGGGAATAATCTGTGCCTTCTGGGGCAGATAAATTTTCTAAGTATCTATTATTGATTGATTCTTGAAGTATTTTACAATGATTTTATTTTAATACATAATTAATTAAAAATTTTTTTATTATCCGGTGCTCGATATCTCTGTCAATCTTTACGTGCGTTCCTTTTTTCCTTAATCAGCTCTCTTAGTTCAACTGGATAATTAATTTCTTTATTTCCTTTTTTATAACTAATAGGAGTACTATCCCAAGCGGCATGTTGTATAATTTCAATAAATCTCTCAAGCTCCTCTTCTAATTGTTCTGGATCTTTAATAGGAGTATGCAGGTCTGTGTTTTTTTTGTACTAAGCTACTGAAACTTACCAGTCAGTTTTTGCAGTTGTTAATTTTGGGACTGATGCCTTGTTTGTAATTATAAATTCACTAATTTTTATTATAACCGGTGTGTGATCTGAGAAAAGGCTCTCATCATTTTCTACATTAATATAATTTTCAGAAATCCCTTTTGTCACAAAGAAATCAATAATATCAGGTAGTTTGTTTGTCTCTGCAGGCCATTATGTAGGTTTACCTCCGGAGTGAAAGTTGCACCCCAGTGTTTTTCCTGCTGCAAGTAATTCTTTTCCTTCCGGATTAATTACTCTTCATCCCCAGTACAAGTGTCTGGCGTTAAAATCTCCTCCAATAATGAAGTTCCCACCTAAAGTTTCAAACAGTTGTATAAACTCTTCTCGCTTCAACTTATATCTTGGTGGACAGTAGATTGCACCAACACTGTATTCTTTGTACATGTTAGCTTGAATCCTAATGGCTATAACTTGCAAATATTCTCCCTCTACTTTGAGAATTTCATAATGTTGAAGGCTCTCTTTTACAAATATTGCTGATCCTCCTCTTGCTCTATCTGCTGGGTGGACAGCAGAATAGCAGAATAAACATGTACCTTAACATATGATGTCTTTGTGGAATGACTTTTAGATATTAAACAAATATCAATTTTTTCTGAATTTAAAAATATTTCTAAGTCTTGAATATGTTGTGACAATCCATTTGCATTCCACGTTGCTATTCTAAGAGTTTTGCCCATATTACCTAAAATAACTATTTATATCTAAACGATTCATGTATACATCTTCAAATTTCTTATCATTAGAGTCTAGATGCTTTTTTATAGCTTCTAGGCTTCTTAATATTTTCTCTAATACATTACTTTCCTCTATTTCCTTCCACTTAACTGGTCTAGACTGGACCACTTTAGAGAATGTTCTGCTTCCAGTTTCTTTACTTTCCTGAGGTTTTTGTACCACGTGAGTTAGCTCCATACTTTTTTCCACTTGTTTTCTATATCTTTGTTGAAATCCACTGGTTTTGTTCCGAATATTTTGTAATTCCATAGCTACCTCACATCCTCTATAGTTTGTTTCCACAGTTTACACATTTTGGTGGAGTATCTTTATTTATTTTACACTGAATTGTAGCGTGCTCCCCTGTACATTTTACATATCTAGATTCTCTGTAGCAATACTTGGTTGCATGGCTGAAACCTTGGCAATTTTTACATTGTGGTATCAGGTTTGTAGCTTTTCTTAAAGGTTCAATTTTGACACTCATATGTAGGATAGACTTAATGTTATAAATTTTTCCACATCTTCTTTATTGTCAAACGTGAGCAAGAATAGAGGGAGCTCTCTCTTGCAAATTATTTGTTTTCCATCTTTATCCAATTTGCTTTCTTTTTAATAATGTTGACAGCATCAACTATTTTCAATTTTGCTTTCTGCTGTAACTCTTCTAATATTTCTTCTTTTCTACAGGTATCGTGAAGCCCTCTAGCCATTATCTTGACGGGCCTGTCTTTTTTGTCTTCATACGTGTACCATTGATCCTACTTCATTCAATTTTGTAGCTAGAGATCTATAAACATCTGAGTCTTGAGTGTTGATTTTCCACACATTATTAATGAGGGAGACGATTTTGGTTATTTTTTCTTTGTTTATGTTCAATAGTGCCCTTACCTAGTCTTCAATGCCAATTATATTAATTGGTGGAGGTTGCTTTTCTTTTGGTACCTTAACCTTCTTCAGTTCTACCTTTTTAAGAGGAAATGTGTCATCATTTTTCAAATTTCTGGAGAACACTCAGCTTTTCTCTTTCTCATTCTCCTAGTTACATTCTTGGTTCTAATCCATTCTGTTTCCTTAGCGAGTTCTTCTTCATCTGTATACTATTCTTGGACCTTGTCAACTCTGTGTTCTTTCTCTTGTTGTACCTTCTTCTCAATCGTCTTTTTGGGTTTGTCAGCCTCCTCTGACAAATGGGCGGTTTTTAGTGCTTTATTTTTCTATTTGAGATCGAGTACTTCTTTCTTTAACTTTTCGATTAGAAGCTCTACTTCACTCAGCCTTTTCCTGAGTTCCTTATTTTCTTCCTTTAAATTAAAAGAGCTTCTTTCACTTGAACTTCTTTGTGAACGACTTGTTCCTGGATATCGTAATAGTTTGGAACTTCTCTTAAAAGGATCATTCTCAAGCAAGAGTTGATCCACCCCCCCCCGAATCCATCGGGCTGGCCTCGTAGAGGCTGGATTTTCCAAAGTTCCTGGTCTACCACCTGGGGTATTAATTTCCAAAGAAGTTTTATCCATTTCTTTAAATGACTGATCCTCACCCCACAGCACCAACTATCTCGCCTATCCACTTTCCCGCTGGAATTGGTTACCCAACCTTTCAGTGGGTTACTCGGCTTAACAGGGGGACCTCTGGTAGGTTAAGTGCTGGAGTTGGAGTGAGAGAGGCTTCGAGAACTCTCTTGATAAGTTCTTATATTATGTGAATAGGTATTCATCCACAACGCATCATTACTTCTTTGACGATTATTATGCCGGAGTTTTCGATCATCTGTCGGGCAGAGTCCCTTACGTCGGTAATGATTGTAGTCCGTTCTATGTCGCTGAGCACACTGACGTAGTGTCCCCGTGAGTAAATTCCTAGCGTTGGTTCGGACGTTCAGAATTGGCAGGGGTTTTATACTCAAGGCATGCTGGCAGGTCTAAGATTGCTTAACAAGCCTTCTCAGACCTGCATATTGAGGTCCAAAAATGTTCCATGCGTCCGTTTTCAACACATCACTTTTTGTGTTTTTTCACACTCAAAATTAGTGTTCATGTGCGAGTTAATAAAATAATGAGAGATTCGTGATAGTTTTGTCTTCGTTTACATACTAATTAATTGCTAGTCACATATTAATTAGCTGAGTAATTAATTAATTTGCTTATAATTTCACCAATCAGCTTTAAGTTGTATCCACACATGTGTTGCTACGGATGTCTTAAAATGACATAATGCATTTTTGCTACACGTAGGGCCTATTGTCAGTGTGAAAAACTTTTATTAATTGAACATAATTAATTATTAGTATTTTATGCCTGTCTGAACTGGAGCTCACTACCACAGTGAAGATACGTGTGTACACAGAAGCACGATTGTTTCTTGCAGGCGACAATAGGCACAACACACATACATACCTTCCCCTTAACAATATAAGTAAATAATTGTTCGAAATAGGTGTTTAAAACCAGGTTACGAACTGTCCAATTTTTGTTTGTTTACGTATGGACCATTTAAAACTATTTACAACTGTTTATTTTTATTTTATTTCTACAAATAAGTAATCCTGGGCGAATATGTAAATATCTATTGTTTGCAATAAGTTATGTGTTTTTGAACTTAAATAATTAAAATTAATATTTATTGAAATGATATAACTGAAAATCAAACCGTCTGTTCTATGCTAAAGGACACTGTACTTAAGTAAATAATTTGTAATACAATGAGCGGCTGCGGGTAAATCATAACTTACTTTCTACAGCAAGAAAGTAAATCTCTTTTGTATCAAAACTGCCAATTTTACGTTGTTGTTATGCATTACATTCATAACAAGCTATTGATGAAACGTTTATTTTTACCTACAGCTTGTTTTTTTACTCAAGCCTACATTATTGAAAAATAAATTATCTCACCCCAAAACTATCATAAAAGCAAAAGCTGTGAAAACTTTATGCACCCACATATTGCTTGATCTGTTAGCATTAGATTATGACGAGTCATCTAGTAAAAATTTAAGACTGACTGATCCAATAAAAATTTTAGATTATTGTCGATAGCAATAAAAATATCTTATAAAAATATAAACATTTAATCTGAGCAAATTTGAATGTGTGTGTGTGTGTGTGTGTGTGTGTGTGTGTGTGTGTGTGTGTTGTCATTTTTGTAGAACATTTTTAAAATATGGCCAATCATAGCGTTTAATGTAAAATTTACTTTAGCGCACAAAGTATTTTTTAAATACATGTGAAATGCAAAATATGTGCAAATTTTAACGATGATATTTGTTGCATAAATATATAATATTTTTATTCTTTTCAAAGTTGTTTTACAAATACCTTAAATTTATTTCTGAATGGCTGATTTATATATTAGTTATATAAGGAAACGAAAGATCAAATTAATATTAGACAATACAAAATAGATAAGTAATTTGAAGTATTCATAAAATATTAAAAAAATATAAATATTTCTTTTAAAGCTTTACACAAAAGCGGAAGATTTAGCGAATGACTGAACAAGATAACAAGAAACATTGCAGTGTCATGTCACAAAGAGTCAAAATGTGAGGAATCCCGTAATTACAAATTGGAATCGAGCGGACGAAGACAGTGATAAATGAAAACAACACTCTAGTAAAAGAAATCGTGACAGAATCTGAAAGAATAATGTTGGTATGGGGTTGGTGACAGGACACAGGAAATAATATTAAAAGTCATGGGTATAAAAATGCGCTGTGCAACAGTTGCGTGCCCTTGTTTCTTTTATATATTACAACATAAGTGATGTTTACTAGTCAGCAATATCGATGTGACCTAAACGTATTATTTAATGTATATCTAAAAATCCTCGTAGTGATGTTTAACTTCATTGATTCGCAGTGTATTCGAAAGTGTCATAAATAATATTCATAAACATGTAAATCTTACTTCGCTTTTGTTGATTTAAAAATGTTAGAGAACAATATTGTTCGAATGTATTCCCAAGGGGTGGATTATGAATTTGTTCTCTGTCCCAATGGAGCCACTGAGTATGCCTTATCATAGTAGGGGCAATACATTTTATTTAAATAAATAAACAAACAGTGTTAAACCGCAAAACAGTTTTATTATTAAAAGAAATATGTTTATTTTAGTGTAAAATGCTAAATACCAATTGTTGAAGAAGAGTAGAGATGTGTTTTGTAGTTTCACAGGGAAAAGGTGCATTTAATGTTATACAAATAGTGGCCAGATTACAATCTTAAAACGGTGGAGTATGTTTTTGATCAACAGAAAAACAAATTTCTCTAACAGACGCAGTCGTGTAGCAGTAACTTTCTTAGATCCTCAATTATATAATGGGGACTATAAGAAAAAATAAAAGTTACTTCGCAATACTACTACATTACGAAATTACAAATTACTAAGAAATTAATACACCTGTTTTTTCCTCTTACAATTGTATTAAATTCTATTCTCTCTTTCTTGCGGTATTATGAGTAAAATCTTAATCAAGCAGAAAATATTGTCTTTGTACAGACTATAAAAAACCAATGTGTTAATATTTTTGTTTTATAATTACAATAGGATTACAATTCTTTAGTTGTTATGGAAGTCGTCATACAGGTCATATATTACTTTTATAGAATAAATTTTACATGGACGATACACTGTTTTCTGGTTTGAAATCTATTTTTCAGTTGGTTAACAGTTGTTTTGCTTCTTCTCATAAAAAATCGGTTTATT
The DNA here is from genome assembly GCA_034769895.1 of Magicicada septendecula. NCBI lineage: Eukaryota > Metazoa > Arthropoda > Insecta > Hemiptera > Cicadidae > Magicicada > Magicicada septendecula. The sequence goes on from CM068373.1 coordinate 331,388,809, forward strand.
TCACTCTCTTGAATTACAGTTTAAAGTGTGACCATTTCCGCTCTGCTCTGTTCTTTTAAGAATCTAAAAACATCTATTTGTGAAATAAATTCGTAAAAAAGTAACTTACCGTATACTATTGCAAATTGTGTGATATCTTATTAACTGTGATTCAGCATTCAAATTTTAAAATTTTGTAACAAGTACTTACAAACCTCTGATCATACTGATATTTTTCAGTGAAACGTGCGTCAGGTGTTAAAAAGAATATACGAAATTATACTAAGTTACTTGCAGAAGAAACAAAAATGAATAACATCACAAATTATATAATTGCTACAAGAAACGTCGAGTTACTTATATAAAAAATTTTAAAATGTAGAATAAATTCTGTAATCTTAAATAATATATAAAATTTACTGGTAGCAATATTGATCGTTAACAAAAACTAAAACAAAAAATATGCCTAAAGCAGTAGTTAAATTTCGTACACTCAATAGACTCCTGTCACCCCAGAGCTGTAAACTTATTTCCGGAGGTTTAGTCGACGCAAGGCGTTCCAAATCGAGGACGTGTTTCAGCCCTCTGAGCTCCTATCAAGAAGCACCCCGTTTAATACTTGTCTCTCAGTTCACACTTAAAGTATATTAATGTTTACATATTACTTACAGGTACGTTAGAACTTAACGTTTCCAAACGAATTCTCTGCACTCCATAAAATCATTGACTCAGTGAATCATAATAAAAAGTAAATGTCGCTCACTGAATCACTAAATAGTTAAAACGGGTCTCTTATAGTTACTCAAGGATTTGGTCGTTCTTTCATTAAACCGTCTGTATCCTTTTATTTATCAATAACAATAACAATGACAAACAAAAAACACCGATCATAATGTAGAGTTGTTGAGTATTACCTTACTAGACGGCGTCATGCGTTCTGGTCACTTAACAGTGGTGTCCAACTGGACAACACAAAGCTACAAAGCAATAAGTATTCAGTATATCCAGACAACCATTAAACTACGTGTTTCACGTAGTCACGTATCTTAAAATCTTCGTTAACAGTTACTCCAAGACAATGAGTTTTAAAATGTTCTAGTGTATATAGGTGTTACGGTCAAGTGATTCAAATTTTACAGTTGATATTCTTTAGTCGAACAGTCTTTTACAGGTAACGGAAATTTGTCTGACTACCGAGTTAATTATTCAGCTTCTTGGTTTCTACTTATATAAACTGGTAACTACTATTACAGCTATTATAATGTCGTTCATGCTTTAAATCCTCAAAACGTTTAAGAAAGAACCGACTGCTTAACTAACAGTCATTACCACAGGGATTACTGTAGCAAATATAACTCGTGTAAATAGGTACACACCGTGTGTACTACATCACTTACAAGTAAAACTATTAGGGGTTTTCAACACAAACGTAGAATGGCAATGAAACAATGGTTCCCCCCCCCCACACACACACACAGAATGTGTACTTTTTTGAATCGTACACAAACAAATACAGGTAAAATTCAAACGGAAATGGCAAAGAAGAGAAACCTTACAAGTATAAATTACAAGTCCTTTGACTGTGTGTACAACAAATTTTTTTAGTCGTCCTGCTGTGATAATGTTGTGGTAATATAACTGTCGTGGTAACTGACGCCTATAGCGCCTTCCTAAACTGTATGCGTTTATGAATAGGTAATGTAGAACTATAAAATAGTTTGTCATAAACAAAGTAAACATCTCGTAAGTACCTTATAAATAAAGTAACCACTCAATTTTTTCTCGGCGCGCTTTATGGCATTATTATTATTTGGTTTTCTCCCCTAAGGAAAGTCTTCAAATGGTAAAAGCTATCCAAGCTCAACTATCGCATGCCAGTCTTTTCGTTTCTTCGTAACACCCTCTGATTTTAATGCTATCTGTTAACTTCATTCTTCTACGCTCTCTTCTTTTTACTCATTCAATGACACCCTCCATGGCAGTTGTAAGCAAGCAGTCTCTTTTTAAACAATGACCGAACCAATTTCTTTTTCTATTTTCTATTACCTTCAGGATTATTCGCTCTTCCCCTATTCGTCTTAAAACTTTATCTCAGGTATCATCTATTCTTTATAAGATTCAACGAATAAAATAACTTACAAATAAAATATTATTTTTAATATTTTGATAACCTTTTACTTTACATCATTTCATGTGAAACTAACTAAATATTGCAATGAACGGTAGTAGTACCCCTTACAATGGGCAACGAACTTGATTAGGTTTATGGCGTAGAAAAGAGATTTATCGGTACAGAAAAATTAGAGTAGTTTTGGAAGTGTTGGAAGAAACTGTGTGTAGCAAAGTCTCAGAAAACCGAGAACTGCGGAATATGTTGGAAGCAAAGTGTCTTCTTCCTATAATTCCAGGAAAAACAAAAAATTTCTCTTGCAACAAAATGCAGAGGAAGGTAGCCGAAGTCAAGACAAAACCACCGCTTGCCATCTGTCTTTACTAAAAAAGTACGATTCTACTTTGGAGCAAACAAGAATAAGGAAGAGGCAAACACGAGTAAAGCAATAAAAGTGAAATGAATATTTCCGAATTGCATTGAACGTCTTTGTTTGTCTTATGTAAGGTGGCATTATAAACTCCTGTAAATAAAAAAAACATCTCACAATGAAGAGCATTTATACGGTTCCAGAATCTTGTGCTTCAAAGGTGAAAAGCGCTTGAAAGTTTATAAGCCATAAACGTGTACCTTAGACAAAGAAATTGTAGCCCTTAACACATTAAATTCTAGCCTGAAACTATTTCTTTTTTTTTAGATTCAAATTTAAATTTATTAGTTGTGGAAAGGAGGCACATAGTTCCAACTTGCATTAAGAACACCGAAGCCTCTTTATACGTTAGTAAGTCAGTAGGTTTTTTAAATAATAAATTTGAAATTACTAGTTATAGAAACGAAAAGTTTGATAAAAGGATATCGTGTCTTAACATAATTATATATATACTGCAAAATTTCTTTCTGACCCCGACGTAATTAAAGATTCTTTGATTTTGACGTTAGGCATACTGATCTTTGGGTTTACTTTAAAAACCTAATCAAGCTCGTTGCAAATTGTAAGGGGTAGTACTACCGTTCATTGCAAGGTTTAATTAGTTCCACATGAAATATTATAAAGTTAAAAGTTATCAAAATATTTAAAATAATATTTTATTTGTAAGTTATGCTATTCGTCGAATCTTATAAAGAATGGAAAATACCTGGTAGCCCGTAAACTGTTCAGATTCACCTTAAAAAAAGGACTCTTTGGTAGGTGTAACATAGCACTAAGCGGAGAGTGTTACTATTTCTGAATGTCTTACAATGGAACAACACAGCTCATGAAAACAAACCTTCATACGAAAATAATGTGACATTTTTTAAATGCAAGGTGTAGTCTACTGTAATGTGTGTTGTAGTCCTACATTTAGGATATACATGTAAGCCTACACAAATTAATATGACGCTAACAGTTCTCGCACGTTGCATGCACCGTTGTCCATTGGAATTTAATAGATATGGTATTTTCCTTGTGTAAATTAAAGTAATACTTAAATAACAAGGGAAACTTTCATACCACCTATGTAAGAATGTGATAAGAGAAACATTTCGTTGTATATCTCCTTCCTTTATTTCCCTCTACCTAATCCATTTTCATGATGTAAATTTTATTTTTCATGTTTCATAATGTTTCTTCTGAAATACTGGTGATTATTGTATGATAATATAGATTAGAACGTGATAAGAGAAACATTTCGTTGTATATCTCCTTCCTTTATTTCTTTCTAATCCTTTTTCATGATATAAATTTTACTTTTACTGTTTCATAATGTTTCTTCTGAAATACTGGTGACTATTGTATGATAATATAGATTAGTAATAACTAAATATTACTAATAATTGAATATTTGCTTTTTGTACATTGAATACACTCCCGTATCGACAGTAAAAGTAGTAGCAGTACCAGTCTCTGCTAAAGTAGTAGAGAACAAATGGTGCGTATGTATTTTATGGAACATTATTTATAGCTTGGACATGTCAGGTGTCACTTTAATACTTGAAAATAAACAGAAAGTTTAAAAACACGTTAAAATGTTCTTTTTTACAAAAACGTCATTTCTTCCTCAATTTTTTTATATCGTATTAAAATCTCTTATTAGCTTAATAACATCTTTTACATTTTTATCTTGCATCTTGTCTTAAAATTACTTAGCTTGTCCATTTGTCGAAGTTTAGAGTTATACAATTATGTGATTTTATTCTGCTGCGTCTAATATTTTCTAAAGCATGCGATGAAGGTATTCTTTAACATTCCATTATCTGATCGTTGTAGTTGATTTCCGTTCCGCTATACTTAGAAAGTAAAAGAACGGTAATTTCGTATCTAATTAATTCGATAAAGATATTGATATTAATGACATTTATTGATAATTTCACGTAGTTAAGATTAATTTAATTTAATTAAAACATAATACTTAATTTAAACCTTTGAAACAGTATTAGTATGCATACGTTTAAGCACATTAATGATCATTTACGTTATGACTAGAACCATACTGTTAAAACTAAATTGAAAAATACACGTACTAATGTCATACGTATGACGTGTACTAGAAGGTACTTTGTGTAAGTTCTGACTGTAATGTAGAATAAAGGGTGTTGCATATTTTCTATTACAGTGTTACGTAATGCGGAAAAAGTGTTACACCATTACGGAACGTTCTGGTACATTGGAGAACGTTGTTCCACTGTTTTCTCGGCAATTTGCGCAGCTGTAATGCGTACGTGACGCTTGACATGCGAAGCAGTAGTAGGTAATGCGGAACGTCTCGTGCGTTCGGTGTTGTTGTTCTAGAAGCTTCTTGACTAGCCCAACTGTGTGTGTTTCTGCCATGGCCGCGCTGAAGTATTCTCTAGAATTTTCACATGTTTGTTAAAGACGCATATTATGGAACCCTGCAGACTATGAATTGCCCATACCTATCGCTCAGAGTTCAGTTATTGTCGGGCTATTTACACAGTGCGGTTCGAAGTATTGTGGCGAAGTGTTATGTGTTTTATAATTGTGCTGGACAATTGTAATACAATTGTGTTTTATATTAGTTGACATTTTTATTGCGTGTGAACAATTTTTATCTGATTTGTTGTAAGAGACTATCTTGTTGATTACAAACTGTTTAATTGTGATAATAATTAAAGCTGGTGATTAGTGGCTTAACTGTGGTGTCTTCTATTTTGTTTTCCACTGTACCATACGACTATCAGTAGACCGTTGTAACAATATGTTTATCATTTATTGAAGTCCGTTTCTTGAAAAACATTTAAAACCCCCAACCTACTCAAAATAAAATATTTCCTGTAGGGGTAGATTAACCAATAGTCTGTAAAGGGATAAAAAACAAAACAACATTACTTTCATACAAACGCTTATGTTCATGTTACCTTTAGCTTCGCAAAATTGATTAAAAAATTACATAAATCGATTGATGTGGTTGGGACCAAAAGGAGTACTACGTCAGGAAATTCGAAGAAATACTTTAAATACACAAATTCTTATTACCAGTAAACGATTAAAATCCGATAACCCAAGTTACAGAAAAATATCGGATAAGCTTTTATCGAGAAAACGTGAAATCCTATATTGCGCGCGAGCATATGGGTGGGTGTGTAAAGTAATTTAATTTTCTTTCTAAAAAGAAAATAATGCTGTTTTATTTCAGTTGTTTTGGAACTTATTGGTATTCTACTTTAAATATACTTGCCATGAGTATTTAAATAAAAAAATAATTATAAATAATAAAATAGGAAGCATGTTGGTAATATAAAATACATTTAATGGCATTTTGTTAAGCATTTCGTTAAGCTCTTTCAGTAAGCACTACTATTTTTACTTAAGTTATCGATAATACACTATCTTGGAAAAGTTTGGAAGAGTTTCGTGTATCGTGTGACGTGGAAGAGTTTCCACGTTCGTTAGGAATAATCATTCTTTTAATGAAAAACATGGTGTAATCTTCTGAGTGAGTGGCTAGAATTACATCGTAATTTAATATTTCGAGGAAAGAACATGTTACTTTTCAAACATTACTAATATGGGCAAAGATTAGGACAAGTGAATTGGAACACTTGCCGACATGCAGACGAGGGTGACGCGGTGAGTATATCTGTTTAGGTGTATTTTCTTTGATTATGGTTTTTATTTTTAGTGTATTTATTAAAGATGTTATTGACCATGTATGTATGGGGATGTGAGCGTGTTTTTGTGTACGGCGACGTGTGTACTTTTCAAACTTTACATTAGATAATAATATTTCTTTACTACATTAGTCAGTGCAACGTTAACGTTTCTTTACTTTTCTTCAGTGCAACGTTAGTGTAACCCATTGTAGGAAAGTTCCAACAGTCATGAAGAATGTTTACGAATAAGACTACGTCACAGTTCTGAATCGAGGTGGCAGCATTATAGTGTAGTTTGGATGGCCTATGGCAAGTCGTACTCTTTAAACAAGAGTTGAGGACGATGCTGTAAAATGACGAAGTAAGTCTTCTTTGTAGATAAAAATTGTCTCGTAATTTCTTGTACACTCAAGCATCAAGACCTGAAATCAAGCCGCTGGTCCTCCAGTATAGGAGTGGTGATGCTGGCGTAGTACCTCAGTCTCAGTAAAATAAAATATCCAGAACATTAGAAGCGTAGAAAACTGGGCATGCAGAACGGGCAAAATGGACAGTGGGAGGTCAAGGACAAATTGAGGCTAGCCACGAGACAGGGTTGGCAGACGTTGTAACCCGATAGAAAGAGATTTGTATACATTCTTGGATTTCGTTGTCCATGACGTGTCCGTTACTTAACTAAATATCACTATAATATTGACGACTCGGAACACTAAGTTTTTTATAAGTAAAAACGTAAAGTTTTACCTTACAGCCTAAACCGGCTTTCACCTATAGAAGGCTTCATCAGAGGCTGTCGTTAGTAGCGCTGCTCGTCTTGTTGTTGGCGACGAGATATTTTGCCAGTTTGTGTGCAGGGGCATTACGGTAGTTGATAATGGGGCGATAAAGGAAACACGACTGTAATTATCCCCACAGACAACCTACACAAAAAAGTACAAGACTTCATAGAACAGAACAACATCACAGAACTAAAACACGACCCCACCGACAGATACCAAAACTCAGTAAAACAAATAGTCAACAAAGCCAAACACATTATGACACATAAACAAAAGCCCTACATGAAACAAATCCGACCATCAGCACCTACACTCCAAGCGCTTCCCAAAATGCATAAAGAAGACATTCCGATCCGCCCCATTATCAACTACCGTAATGCCCCTGCACACAAACTGGCAAAATATCTAGACAAAATTATTAGACAACACACACAAATAGACAACAACATTGCAGTAAAAACAACACTGACCTAGTAACAAAAATAAAAGACATACACATCCCCCATAACGCCACATTAGCCTCCTTTGACATTAAAAACCTGTACACAAACATCGCCATCTCTGAAACAATCACCATCCTACAAAACAAACTCAAACAGAACAACACACCAGACGAACTTATCAATGAAATAACAGAAACTCTGAACATTATCACAAAACAAGACTACTTTACTTATAACAATAAATACTACACACAGAACGATGGCCTACCCATGGGCTCCCCCATATCCAGCATTCTAGCAAAAGTCTTCCTCCAACACTTAGAAAAAACAAAAATACTCACAAACAATGACAGACACTCACATAAAATACTATATTGGCACAGATACGTTGATGACATTCTAATACTATACAGGGGAAACAAAAGACAATGTGAACAGTTACTAACGCACATAAACAAAATACATAAAAACATAACCTTCACTACCGAATACGAACACAACAATACCATAAACGTCTTAGACCTCTCCATCACAAAACTAGAACACAGGCACAAATTCAGTATATACAGAAAACCAACTACAACTGACACACTAATACACAACACCTCCAATCACCCAATACAACACAAACTAGCTGCTTTTAGAACCATGATACATAGACTTAACAACATCCCCTTAGATGAAATAGACTACAAAGACGAACTAAACACGATAAAATATCTAGCAGAATCTAACGGTTATGACAGAACAATAGTCAGTAAACTCCTACACAAAACACAAAACAAACAACAGACAAAGACAGAAAACAACAAATTCATAACACTAACATACATCAACAAACAAACAGAAAAAATTGCCCACAAATTCAAAAAAGCAGGATACAGAATCGCTTACAAAACTACTAACAAAACAGAACACACACTATCAAAACGCATGCCCAAAGCACAAAACAAATTCGATCTACCCGGTGTATATAAACTAAATTGTTCAAATTGCAGTAAATTCTACATAGGCCAGACAGGACGTAGCTTCAAACAGAGATACATTGAACACACAAAAGCACTCCACACCACTACAGAATCTACCTTCGCAAACCACCTCATTGAAGCAAACCACACATATAAAAACATCGACAATAACATGAACATACTACACGTACACACAAAAGGCCGAAAACTAGACACTCTAGAACAATTACAAATATACAAACACACAAAAACAAATAAAAACGACATCCTAAACGAACAGACACAATTCAAATCGCACGCATTATTCGAACACAGCTCACCACACACACACACAGCTTCAATCTTTCGAAACACTATCTCGTCGCCAACAACAAGACGAGCAGCGCTACTAACGACAGCCTCTGATGAAGCCTTCTATAGGTGAAAGCCGGTTTAGGCTGTAAGGTAAAACTTTACGTTTTTAATTATAACAAACTTAGTGTTCCGAGTCGTCAATATTATAGTGATATTTATTTGTATACAATTTTATATTTAGCATCTCTTTCAATTACAATTTTTTTATAAATTTAAAAAGTCACTAAAATTCGAGTTTTCCTCCTACATAATATTTACTCCAATTCAAATTGTAGGTTTCCAAAGACATTTTGAAGTGAGAAATAAAAGTTGGTAAAAATAAGTTTAATGCAAACATCTAATATAATAAAGAAACGACGAGTATATGGTTATAGGAATAAATATAAGAATTTATTTGAGCATTAGGTCATGAAAAAATACAATGAATAAATGTCATAAAACAAATGTCATAAATAAACACAAAGTCATGATAAATACAGTATAGAATGTAGTTAGTCTTTGTAAAGTTTATTTTATGTTAAAACGATATTTATTCTATGTAAAAGTATATAAAATTCTGTGACAGAGTTTCTGCGAACATGCTTAACCTGAATTCAGTAGAAAACAAACCGTAGTTAAAATGTTAATAATTTAAAACTCGAGAGAATCATAGCGTATCGAAGTTGCCACTGCATGCACTACCCTGTGTATTCAGTGAAACCAGATCAACGTTTAAAGCAAATAATACTGCGAGACGCCATTGTACATGTGGTTTTGTTTATATTCCCTAAACATATAGAGTTCATAAGAGTTTGTCAGTATGGACGTAAAATTAAATCTGCTTGATATTTGTGAGACTTACGCAGTTGATTCAATAACAATTATCAACAGTCAGAGAAATATAGGCTAACGCTATAAACAGGCTACACAATAAAAGTAACAGTGTTTAAACTATGTTAGATATTAGAAAATCTAAAGAACGTTGGATAACAAGTACAGTATAAGTGTTAAAACAAAACTTTTCAAGTCATATAAACAAACAAATCATAAATGATATATTTTAGAACAAATCACTCAAATCTAAATGTGACGTCACCTCAATATTTGACGCCACATCAACACCCATTTCATTGCGACACGCATTTTGGTGCCAACTCGTTGATTCTGTAATCCTTCCTTATGAGTTTTAACAGCAAATTGCTGAATTCTAAATTACACGTATGGAAAACTTCAACCTACAATTTGCTTATGTTTACGTAAATACATTTTATAATTAAATTAAATGTTCTGAAATTCTTAATTTCTTGAATTTCTGGAAATACAGTATGAACCACAGTGCTTTTTAATGTGATTCACTTTTAGTAGGTCGATTTACAAATTTGAAATATTAGTAGGTATAAAACAAATTTGTATGCTACAGACGAAGTTTACCGTTCTTTTGATGTAAGCAGAAAGAGTTTAAAATAAACATAAATAACGTTTTCTCCAGTTATTCCGTTTTACACAATAAAGTGCTATTCATATTGACTGGTAATATTGCCTTCCGTCCATATGTTGCTAACAAACTAATAAAATTTGCGTGCATTTTCAGCTTTAGATTTCTTTGTATTCTAAATTTTATTAGCATTTCATAAAAATGATAATGCCTGTGCCCTGTCGTCGTGTGGAGGTCCCTGCTCGTACGGCTTGGTGTACATTGCAACGACGAAGCGCAGCGTCTGCACACGCGTGGGCGAACATAGCCGTTACTGTACACTGGGACAGCCGGAGAAGTCTGCCGTAGCTGAACACGCGCTCGCCAATGCCAATCATCGGATCCTCTTCGATGAGACGAAGCTCTTGTCGGCGATGAGTGCGTACTTCTCTCGCCTTCATATGGACTCCATCTCTATTCAGAAGCATGCTGCGATCGCTATGAATCGGCGGGGCAAAACAATTTCGTTAAGTACTTCATGGCAGAGCGCGATTCGAGCGTCACATACACCTTCCTTATTTTGATTGCCTGGTGACTTGTACGTGAGACACAATGAATTTAAGTACAGGTAGCATGGCGGGACATATTTAGCCTTCACCACAGTACTGTGGGCCTGACTTACGACACCCCGCGTTAGGCTTAACTCAAATACATCCACTAAAGATACCAGTCTTTGGCCAGTGGTGCTGCTGAAACGTTTGGTTTTAATGAAAACCTTGGGCCGCGCCCAACCAGCCCGACAGATAGTTTAAGTTGAACTGACTCCGGTCGTGAAAGCCTTCAAACAAAAATAATAATGCCTAGTTGTAATTATGGGATGTGATATAATTCAGTAATGATCGCAATTGAAGAATGGGATCTTAAAAGATAAACACAATTTAGTGGTTAGTTATAATTTTTACTAAACTTGTGGATATAATCACTAACACGGGATTATACAAGAGAAATGCTATCCGTACAAGAGAATGTGGGAGGTAGGAAGATAAAAATTATATGGGATCGATAACATATATAGGAACGAGGACAAAAAAATTATTGTAGAAAATTTTAAGAACTATGATATAGATGTAGCAATTAAAAATTGTATGACAATGTTTATTAAAATTAAGAATAGTAATACAGAAGAAATTCCAATTTTGTAAAAAGTGGTTATACAAACTTATATGTAAGGATTGTAGCAAATTGTACGTAGGCGAAACGGGCCGTAAATTTGCATATAGACTTGGGGATCATAAAAGGAAGGAACGAAATAAGACATCCAGTTCACTGGATGAACTGGATTACAGTTTTCTTTGTTGAAGAAAACTGTAAGCTTGTTAATCCGTTAGAAGAATATGAAATTATAAAGGTTGAACATGATTCGGTGGAAAGAAAATTGAGAGAAGAACTTGTAATATTAAAGGAAAGAAAAAAGATTTAAATAGTATAATTAATTCAAAGGTGAAATTTGACGAAGAAGATATACTTTACCACATATTACGGAAGAGAGAAATGTAGAACATAAAATTTGGAAGCATCTGATAGTGGTTGGAAAAGTACCAGGTCATAATGGAAAATTACCAGGCAGCAATGGGAAAGCACTGGGGCAATGGTTGGTGACTCGGCTGGTCGTTTGCTGGGTAAGGCGTAACAGGTGTGTTTACCTGCTATGTTTGTTTATGTCAAGTTGACGCTTCCGGTTTGTAGATAAGATATATAAAGGGGTAAAGATTTCTATGTAGATTGTTGTGTTCTATCAGAAGATGAGCGGAGACGCTTGAAAGCGTTTATGGAAAGTATAATTGCGTGTTAGTGGTTGCAATACAAGTTTAGTTAGAATGCGATCTTAAATAATAAGTACTTCGGAAAAGTTCAGAACCTATAATCTTCACCTTTGAAGTAAGAATAATTTAACTGCACTCAAAAATTACCATACACTTAGTTTTTGTGGCGTATGAGTAATTTTACTTCCATGTTCCTTACGGAAATGGAAGTATGGTGATGGCAAAAAAAATCGTGTTCGAGATTATTGCAGATTCTGATTGTACTACACTCAAAACATGAAAAAAAGTCATTTTTCGAAAAGTGTCTGTGTGTCTGTCTGTCTGTGTGTCTGTCTGTGTGTCTGTAGATTTTTTTTCTATGGCAAACGATAACAGCCGCAAATTAAAACTGAATCAAATCATTTTTTGCAAACAGTCCTGATTTGTAGAGTACTCATGACCTATAGTTCTTGGTGAAGATCGGTTGAGGGAAAGGGGTAGTTTACCAGCAACGTTTTATGTTTTAAAAAGGGTATTTTATATGGCAAACGATAACAGCCGCAAATTCAAACAGAATCAAATGATTATTTGCATACAACCCTAAATTGTAGAGTTCTCAAGACCTATTGATTTTAGTGAAGATCGGTTAAGTGAAAGGGGTAGTTTACCAGCTACGTTTTATGTTTTAAAAGGGTATTTCCTATGGCAAACGATAAGAGCCGCAAATTCAAACAGAATCAAATAATGTTTTGCATGCAACCCTGCCCTGTTGAGTACTCAAGACCTATTGTTTTAGGTGAAGATCGTTTAAGGGAAAGGGGTAGTTTACCGGCAACGTTTTATGTTTTAAAAGGGTATTTTATATGGCAAACGATAAGAGTCGCAAATTCAAACAGAATCAACTACTCTTTTGCATGCAGCCCTGAGTTGTAGAGTCCTCAAGACCTTTTGTTTTTGGTGAAGATCGGTTAAGGGAAAGGGGTAGTTTACCAGCAACGTTTTATGTTTTAAAAAGGGTATTTTATATGGCAAACGATAACAGCCGCAAATTCAAACAGAATCAAATGATTATTTGCATACAACCCTAAATTGTAGAGTTCTCAAGACCTATTGATTTTAGTGAAGATCGGTTAAGTGAAAGGGGTAGTTTACCAGCTACGTTTTATGTTTTAAAAGGGTATTTCCTATGGCAAACGATAAGAGCCGCAAATTCAAACAGAATCAAATAATGTTTTGCATGCAACCCTGCCCTGTTGAGTACTCAAGACCTATTGTTTTAGGTGAAGATCGTTTAAGGGAAAGGGGTAGTTTACCGGCAACGTTTTATGTTTTAAAAGGGTATTTTATATGGCAAACGATAAGAGTCGCAAATTCAAACAGAATCAACTACTCTTTTGCATGCAGCCCTGAGTTGCAGAGTTCTCAAGACCTTTTGTTTTTGGTGAAGATCGGTTAAGGGAAAGGGGTAGTTTACCAGCAACGATTTTTTTTTAATCAAGGGTAATTGTTTTCTATGGCAAACGATAACAGCCGCAAATTCCAACAGAATCAACTACTCTTTTGCATGCAGCCCTGAGTTGTAGAGTCCTCAAGACCTTTTGTTTTTGGTGAAGATCGGTTAAGGGAAAGGGGTAGTTTACTAGCAACGTTTTATGTTTTAAAAAGGGTATTTTATATGGCAAACGATAACAGCCGCAAATTCAAACAGAATCAAATGATTATTTGCATACAACCCTAAATTGTAGAGTTCTCAAGACCTATTGATTTTAGTGAAGATCGGTTAAGTGAAAGGGGTAGTTTACCAGCTACGTTTTATGTTTTAAAAGGGTATTTCCTATGGCAAACGATAAGAGCCGCAAATTCAAACAGAATCAAATAATGTTTTGCATGCAACCCTGCCCTGTTGAGTACTCAAGACCTATTGTTTTAGGTGAAGATCGTTTAAGGGAAAGGGGTAGTTTACCGGCAACGTTTTATGTTTTAAAAGGGTATTTTATATGGCAAACGATAAGAGTCGCAAATTCAAACAGAATCAACTACTCTTTTGCATGCAGCCCTGAGTTGCAGAGTTCTCAAGACCTTTTGTTTTTGGTGAAGATCGGTTAAGGGAAAGGGGTAGTTTACCGGCAACGTTTATGTTTTAAAAAGGGTATTTTATATGGAAAACGATAACAGCCGCAAATTCAAACAGAATCAAATGATTATTTGCATACAACCCTAAATTGTAGAGTTCTCAAGACCTATTGATTTTGGTGAAGATCGGTTAAGTGAAAGGGGTAGTTTACCAGTGACGGTTTTTTTAAACAAGCGTAATTTTGTTCTATGGCAAACGATAACAGCCGCAAATTCAAATAGAATCAAATAATGTTTTGCATACAACCCTGAATTGTAGAGTTCTCAAGTCCTGTTGGTGTTGGTGAAGATCGGTTATGGGATAGGGGTAGTTTACCAGCAACATTTTATGTTTTAACAAGGATAATTTTTTATATGACGAACGATAACTGCCGCAAATTCAAACAGAATCAAGTACTCTTTTGCATACCTTTTTGAATTATACAGAACTCAAGGTCTGTTGATTCTTTTGAAGATCGGTTAAGGGAAAGGGGTAGTTTACCAGCAACGTTTTATATTTTAACAAGGGTATTCTCTATGGCAAACGATAAGAGCCGCAAATTCAAACAGAACAAATAATTTGTTGCATACAGCCCTGATTTGTAGAGTAGGCTTAGTCAAGAGCTATTGTTTTTTGTGAAGATCGGTTAAGGGTAAGGAGTAGTTTACCAGCAACGTTTTTTTATCAAGGGTAATTTTTTCTATGGCAAACGATAACAGCCGCAAATTCAAACAGAATCAAATAATGTTTTCTATACAGTCCGGAATTGTATAGTTCTCAAGACCTGTTGGTTTTGGTGAAGATAGGTTAAGGGAAAGGGGTAGTTTACCGGCAACGTTTTATGTTTTAAAAGGGTATTTTATATGGCAAACGATAAGAGTCGCAAATTCAAACAGAATCAAATAATGTTTTGCACGTAGCTCTGATCTGTTGAGTACTCAAGACCTATTGATTTTGGTGAAGATCGGTTAAGGGAAAGGGGTAGTTTACCAGTGACGGTTTTTTTAAACAAGTGTAATTTTGTTCTATGGCAAACGATAACAGCCGCAAATTCAAATAGAATCAAATAATGTTTTGCATACAACCCTGAATTGTAGAGTTCTCAAGTCCTGTTGGTGTTGGTGAAGATCGGTTAAGGGATAGTGGTAGTTTACCAGCAACATTTTATGTTTTAACAAGGATAATTTTTTATATGACGAACGATAACTGCCGCAAATTCAAACAGAATCGACTAGGTTTTTGCACACTTTTTTGAATTAAAGAGACCTCAAAGTCTTTTGATTTTGTTGAAGATCGGTTAAGGGATAGGGATAGTTTACCGTCAACATTTTATGTTTTAACAAGGGTAATTGTTTATATGACGAACGATAACTGTCGCACATTCAAACAGAATCAAATATGTTTTTGCATACATCACTGAATTGTAGAGGACTGAAGGTCTATTGATTTTGGTGAAGATCGGTTAAGAAAAAGGGGTAGTTTACCTGGAACCTTTTATGTTTTAACAAGGGTATTTTCTATGGCAAACGATAACAGCCGCAAATTCAAACAGAATGAAATGATTATTTGCATACAGCCCTAAATTCTAGAGTACTCAAGATCAATTGTTTTTGGTGAAGATCGGTGAAGAGAAAGGGGTAGTTAACCAGCAACGTTTTTTTATCAAGGGTAATTTTTTCTATGGCAAACGATAACAGCCGCAAATTCAAACAGAATCAAATAATGTTTTCCATACAGTCCGGAATTATATAGTTCTCAAGACCTGTTGGTTTTGGTGAAGATCGGTTAAGGGGAAGGGGTAGTTTACCAGCAACATTTTATATTTTAACAATGGTAATTTTTTTTGACGAAAGATAACTGCCGTAAATTCAAAGAGAATCAAATAATTTCTTGTATACGTTCCTGAATTGTAGAGAGTTCAAGGCCTGTTGATTTTGGTGAAGATCGGTTAAGGGGAAGGGGTAGTTTGCCTGCAACATTTTATTTATATATGTACTACATTATCGGCAACAAAGTAGTAGTTTGTTGTTAAAATTCCTTCCCGTCCTGTTTGGCAGTAGACCTAAGTTTTCTGCAAAACCAGACGTTTCGGCAGTGCCATCGACTTCCATCATCAGTGAAAATCGAGTGCGATAACGTGAGGTGGTATACGTTAGTGACCACAGTAGTGTGGTTAAGGCTGAAGCAGTAAGTAGAAAGAAGTAGTTTCTATGTAAATATTTCATTTCGAAAATGATTTTAAATATAAATCTAAGAACATGGAAGTCATGTATGGTTCTCCATACCGATATTTTTTTTGACGAACGATAACTGCCGTACATTAAAACAGAATCAACTACTTCAACTACTCTAACAATAAAAAATAATTTTTTCCTTTAACGTTTGAATTACAATTTATGGTTTATACAGCATATTTACTGAGACAATAAATAAAGGAAAGTTTTAAATAAATAATAAAGTTTTTTATGAAAATAAAGGAAAGAGAATAACAGACACATTTTTAATCTTATTCTACGTATCTGTATGTACATGTATGTGTGTCTGTATGTAGTACATTCTGTATACATTTTACTCCTCTCTGTTCGAGTTTTTGTGCATTCTCTTCGTATTAATTATTTCGTAAGCTTCTCAAATGTTTAATATTATTTGTAATTCTGTGTACAGAAACTCAGGTTTTAAATAATAATTCCTACTGTAAATAGATCAGCTATCGTTTATCTCAGTGATTCAGTAATACGCATAATGGATTCAATAAAACTGAGGCGTAAACATCGGGTAGCGTAATATAGTATAATATATGATTGAACACGTTTCCTCTCATAATACGACGTCTCATATTAATCTATATAAGACGAAAGTACTAAATCGGGTCACGCGTTAAACACCATTTAATCGCATCCCTATTTAATAGGCCTATCTACTCTTTGCATATGTAAAGATGTCCATTTTCACGTTTACATCTCTTCTTGTGCAAGAGTATGAAATAATCTCTTACACAAGTAAATAATCGTGTTAATATCAGAATGTTTAATCAACTTTTCATTGATAAACACCATGTTCAGGCAGACAGGCGCTTCGCATGACTAAGAAAAACGTAAGTTGCAGTAAGTAATACGGAGTTTTGTAAAAATGCAAATATACATTTTTAAAATAATTAGCAAACTTTTACTTTATCTTTAAAGAAATATGAAACGCATGCAAAGAACTAGCAATTTTATTCGTGTCCGTCGAATGTGTGAACACGTTTTTCCGGCCAACAGCTGTTTGTTATCAGCAGCGTTGGTTTCAAGCTTAGTTTTGTTTTTTAACGTTTAATGTTTAATATTTATTGTCTTATTCTGTTTATTCTACAAACAGTAGACTATTTGGTCTATTGCGACTCATTGATCTACCTATCTTCTTTTAGGCCTGATAATATTTCTTGTTTTTCTGAATATATAAAATGGGATTTGTTCTGGAAAGCGTTTATGCTACATTTTTGACACGAGGTCTTCACAGTCTTCTCTCTATTCTTTAATGTTTTTGTTTAAGTTATAAATTATAAGGCTTCTTTGGTTGTCTTGATTTTAAGTATATCTCTTCTTGTTATCTCAGAATTGACCTTAGCAACCTCCTTTTAGCCGACCGGACTCTACCCGACCTTATTTTAGCGACACCGTCCATGTTTCGCTTCCTGGGGCACAACATTGACCACTGGGCACAGCCAATATTTTGGGTTAACTGTTAATTTCTTGTTTGTGAAAATTTGTATTAACAGCAGCATACGACGGTTGTCATAATTTAGCCCAACTACACAAGTTTTCAGATTTTCAAAGATTACCCATTTGTATAAATGTGGTTAAACGTCGTTATGGTTAAAGCAAACCTTCTTGTCTCTGTTGCCAATATAGCAGTGGCGGCTCGCGGTTCTGACAGTAGAGGCGTTCAATGTCTGAATGTTTCTACTAAGATAAGAGCAATTATCTGATTCCAAATAACACACGGAATGGGTCTCAACATGAAGACTTAACTGTTGACAACTTTTATTAGGCCTAATATTGTTACGGCGGTCTACTTGATCGTCGTAGGTACAGTGAAACAAAATACACGACACCAAATAAGTCACTAATTACCAGCTTTAATTTTCACAGTTAAACAGTTCGTAATTAACAACACAGTCTCTACTACAAATCAAATAAAAATTGTTCCCACACCATAAAATGTCAACTAATATTAAAGCACAATTGTATTACAATATTACCGCCCGATTATAAAACGCAACACTTCACTAATAATCACTTGAACGTACACGGTAATCTCGCCTGATAATAACTGGAACCGCACTGTAAATATATCGCAACTATACAGAAAACTAAGGCCTCTGCCGCCTTGTATTTATACATCCGCGCACAGACCAGAAGATTCCAAACTGCGTCTTAGCGCCAGTGTGACGACGTAATTAATTGCGGCCTTGACACAGTCCGCGCGGCTGGCGGCTTCGAGAAAACTCTCGCGAACGCGTCAGGAGTCACGTACACCACCGCATTATATTCTGGATCCCTCTGGAACATTCGATTGCTCCAGTGATTGAACACACGTAGATTGTTCTGTGATGTCGTAACAATATTAAGTTGTGATTTTGGTGTTTGTAAATTATTCTAAAAATATATAGTTAAAATAAAAGGATAGTTAAATATTTCTGTTTAATATTTAAAACGGGAAGCGGTCTACCGAGTTCTTTAATTTTGCATTTATCTTTAATTGAGAAAGGGAGAGAGAGAAAGAGAGGGAGAGAAGGAGAGAGAGAGAAGACAAATTTGTTTTTAAAACACTATTTATTTTACCAAATCAATGAACTGAACACAAAAATAAGAAATACCTGAATACTTAATACACAAAAATACCAGCAACACTTTGAAGATTATACACGCTTCGATCAGTTTAACGTTAATACAATTATTTAATGACTACATTAAACACACTTTTTTCGGAATATAATTACTTCATTATTTTATTTTATTTTTAAGCTTTACTCCAAACATTTTAATTGCATTCTACATGAAATAGAGAAATCTGACACAAAACTGATAGTAAACGGACAAATCGTGTGGTAAAAATCATAATAATGGAGAATGTCGGTATTATGAAAATGTCGAGCCGCCACTGCAATACAGTTAAAATTAATGTTCGATATAAGTATATAATAAAACAATAATAAAAACATTGTAAGTTTTATTTACATGAAAGTATACGTGATATGTTAGTGAGTTCAATTGTTGAGAGTAACGTTGCTTTGCGATTTGTGCCTCAGTATCGGGCTTATTATTGTAAGCGTCAAGTGACTCGGTCCTCACTCAACTGTCAACAGTGGCGACGATATTCATCAAGTCCTAGAGGTGACGCTACCACCACGAGGTCCTAAAAAAAAACAGTCACGTTAGTCTTAAAAATACAGTCACAAAATTTCATGTCGATCAAAATATTTAATTCCTCTAAATAAAATATAACACCAGTTTTTATACACACATTATTTTTATAAAATGTAAAGCCTGTTATATAAACTGACTTACTCTACATTTTTCTGTTTGTACAGTCTCCGTATATTATAACTACACTTTTTTTTATTACTGCGTGTTAAAATCATTGTAAGACTTCTCGAATATCATGTGCATAACGTAGTTTAAGTGTTGTATTATTATTTGGTGTTCTGCCCTAAAGCAAGTCTTCAAATGGTAAAAGCTCTCCAAGCTGTCCTATCGCATGCCAGTTTTTTCGTTTCTACGTAACACGCTCTGATTTTAATGCTAATTATTAACTTCATTCTTCTACGCCCTCTTCTTTTTTCTCCTTCTATGACACCCTCCATGCCAGTTGTAAGCAAGCAGTCTCTTCTTAAACAATGACCTAACCAAATCCTATTCCTATTTTCTATTACCTTCAGGATTCTTCTCTCTTCCCCTATTCTTCTTAAAACTTCATCATTCCTTACTTTATCAACCCACCTCTCTTTTTCCATTGCTCGCCAAACCCACATCTCAAATGCTTCTAATCTTTTCTCATCCTCCTTCTTCAGTTTCCCTGTCTCTGCACCATATAAAGCAACGCTCCACACATAACACTTGGCCAACTTTTTTCTTAAATTGTTATTAATCTTGCCACACAGCAGTCTTATCTTCCCACTAAATGCCTCTTTCGCTATAGCAATTTAATGTAATATAAGGACACTTATTAGCTTACAGAAATGAATACTTCTTTTCAAACATTGCTCATGTATAAGCGTGTATTCTGTAGGACTATACTCTTCTTTTTCTTCTGTTTCTTCTTTTCCTCCTTCGTTTGTTGGCTTTACAACGGGTGAAGATTTAATAAAACATTATCATTTTCCTTCATTCTACCATTTATGCATAGCATCCTCTAGCTTCCCACTTTCCCTCTAGATATCAAATTATCCTCTACGTCGCCCAAAGTTATACAGAGTATCCCATGAGGAATGGGACATACTTTAGGAATGCGTATTACAGGCTGAAATAAAGAAGTTTCATATAAACGTATAAACGTAGGTACGAAAACGCTTCGTTTTCGATTTATGGGTTGCCAAAGACTTTACCTTGATTCCAGCTTTAAGACTACCATTCAGCCCTACTGAAATTATTAAAACTTAAATTAAAGGATAAATTAATTGGTTTTCTTTGGTTCTAGGCCGGAAAATTTTTAAAATGAAGGTTTCAGAATTGTATCTTATGTATTTTTGTTATGGAAGCGTTTCGTAAATCTAAAAAAAATGGTGTCAAAAACGCACTTTTTAGGTTTAATGTAATTTTACTTGCTACACTTGCCAATAAATAAATGTAAATTTGTAATAAAATTAAAAAAAAGTTTGTTATTAAAAACCAGATGTTGCCAAGGTTAATAAAAAACAAATGAACTTTTTAAAAAATCAAATTTTACTGAAGAAGAAACAAAATAAAGTAAGAACGCCCTTCTTCTGGTAATGTACTCCAAACCATTTATTTATTTGTCAGTAATAACAACTTGAAAGAAAAGAAACCGTTGATTTATTCAGTATTTATACTGAGATTAGAAACAAAATCAACCGCCCGAACTGGGACTCAAACCTGTAACGTTTTGGCCACGTTACAAATGCAGGGAACCCATCATAATTGACACTAGCCAATTGTACGTGCTGCCTACGTTGTAACGAACTGAAATTAAACTCAACACAATTAACAATAATAATTAAGCTAATTATTAGGACACAAGGGAAGGTATTTCACTGATTTATGCACTCACTTCAATGTGTAATAAGATGACTTCTCTTTATTAACAAATGATATGAAAGGATCCCATAACATAATTAATTATACTAAAATATTCAAAAGGGTTTTCTGGAAAACTAAGGATCATATTGATCATGTACTTTTACCTCGGATCCGAGTTTACTTTAAATATTGTAAAGACGTCTGAGTAATACTGTGCTCATCTAGGAGCTTGCAAGATTACATTTATCATTTGAAGAATGGTATTATTTACTAATGGGATTATAATTAACATTTACATATTAACGTTACAACGTATGATTTTCAATATTACAGTATACATCTATTTGGTTTCATTTATTGTTTAAAGAAAATTATAGTCTTTGAAAAGTCTCTTTCTTCTATAAGTTATGTCTCAAATGTAATTAACTCTCGATAGTCAAGCTATCGAGTCACCTTTACAATAAGTTGTGCTGTCCTCGTCCTGGGGTGTCACACTTGGGAATTCTGGTAGTCGGCGTCGTCATCTGGGTCGTGTCTTCGGCGAATACTTTATAGCTGGTTCACTGAGGAGATAGAAGTAATGCTGGTTAAAGTTGGGGTAGGTCCACGTAGGTCCTGGTCAGCGTCGTAGGGGTCGTAGATGTCTATATGTACAGTTTATGCAGGTCACATATTCACATGTTGAGTTGTACTGGAGTTTACATCTTGAGTAGAGGCGTCATCTTGCTTACGTGTTGTAAATTTTTCTTAACTTATTACATTTCTTAACAAAACCTTTCTACATTTTATATATTAAAAACTTGCTCCCCACGTTTTGTAGTGGTAGCTAACAGTTACATTTAACTTTAATCAACACATTTCTGAAGAGCTCTCGCTCGTAGGTGTGCACTGTCTGACGGCTGCATAGTAACTCTTAACTCGATTCGACTGGCACATTACAACGAAACGGAGCGAGAACTCCGCGATAATATAGTTCCTATTTTTATTTACATTGACCTTATTATAACAAGAAGAAACAAATTATTTATACTTATTTAATTTACGGGATTCATTTTAACTACTACTCGTGCCTTCAAATTACTAATTACAAACATTACGATTTTTATACATTTTTAATTTACAGACGGTTCGCTAAGCACGTTGAGTCCGGAATTAAACAGGTCAACGCATGATGACTTACCAAAGGGTTATCTGTGATATTAATAGCTTTTTACAATTTGATTTTTTTTATTAATTGTTTAGTTAGATTTTTCCATTTACCTCTCATACTTATTCTGAGTTAGCACAGGGGCATTAGGTTTAATAGTGCGATTTAAAAATACTTAATTGCTTTTTAATTTTTTTTTATTATTATTTTATTATCAATTAAATCGTCACAAACCCAGGACCTTTAGGTTAAAAGCCTAATGCTCTAACGCCTGGCTCACTAGTAATTAAGTGACTACGATTACGGATCGCCAGAATATATCACTGGATTCGTGAGAATTATTTATTTTTACATTATTTAAAGAGCACAATGTCACTTGAGTAATATACACCAAATGCTTTAATGTAAAATAATTACAAGTGAATGGAACATCATAATACATACATACAAAGCAAAGTTAATACAATTATGATGCGTTTACAAAGTTGAATTATATCACATGTCGGTGCTTATTGACAACAATTCGTTTGAAGGTTTATTGCAGTTCTCCTGCCAGCGTACAATAACTTACTTCCTGAATTATAAGTAATAATTTAGTGAATCCCACAGCTAGACTGAATTGTATTGTAAATGGGGCCACTTACATAATGACATTCTTTATACGGTAAAATACGATAAAGAATAGTTTACGTTGGCAAAGTAACAAAGAAGAATTTCGACGAAACCGAAACGTCGAAGCATGATAATGTTTTTAGGCTTTTGAAACGTATAATGTGCATAAACAGCAGACTCACACATAAACTACATTTTTCGATGACGCTACACATTTTGCATCACGCATTTTGTGGAAGACATTATCATGTTCTCTATATAACTATATAAGAAATATTTACTATATAACAAATATATTTACTATATAACAAATATTATCATGTTAAAAACGACAGAGACCGAAGATTTCTAGACTGTGTGGAATCCAAAGTGTGGAAAAAACATAGTGTTAACATCACCTGGAGCGTTACATTTTTCGATGACGTTACACATTTTGCATCACGCAATTTGTGGAAAACACTATCATGTTTTCTATATAACTTGTCACCGGACAAAAGGCTTGCCGCATGACAAATGGCGCCAATCGTACACTCTAGTGTTTTTGGTGGCCCTAAAAAGGACCGGGTGGCGAGAAATCTGATGTTGGTCGTGCCGCGCTGAGATGTTCGGCGGCTGCACCCGCTGATCGTGGCGTACTGCAGTCCCTCTCTTTTTCGGCATCGGTTACAGTGTCGGCTGCCGGCCCAGCGACGTCCTATCGCTGGCGCGGAACTGGAGGGCGAAGACGCAAGAACGGCGGCGGTTCTATTCTTCGGCTGTTCTTTCCGGCTGACTCCGCCTCGATGTCGTCCGAGACAGGAGAGGAGATCAAGTGCGCCCGATGGCGTGGCGATGAAGTGTGTTTCAAAATTTTCTACCTGCGCTGGTTTTATGCACTAACCGGGATCGCTGATTGGCTCGCTGTGTCCGCCGCTGGTAACGGAGAGCAGATGTTCGCATACCACTGCCGTCACAACTCCAGCGGGTCTTAAATGATCTCCAGTACCCAGCCTACTGCTCTTCTCCGGATGTTGTAGAGGTGTCTGTTGAGCGCCATGTTGATTGGTGTGCCGACTGGTAGCTCACTGGCGTGGATGGATCTTGCATCCGCAAGATGATCATCGCCCCACGTTGGGCGCCACTTGTCACCGGACAAAAGGCTTGCCGCATGACAAATGGCGCCAATCGTACACTCTAGTGTTTTTGGTGGCCCTAAAAAGGACCTAGTGGCGAGAAATCTGATGTTGGTCGTGCCGCGCTGAGATGTTCGACGGCTGCACCCGCTGATCGTGGCGTACTGCAGTCCCCCTCTTTTTCGGCATCGGTTACAGTGTCGGCTGCCGGCCCAGCGACGTCCTATCGCTGGCGCGGAACTGGAGGGCGAAGACGCAAGAACGGCGGCGGTTCTATTCTTCGGCTGTTCTTTCCGGCTGACTCCGCCTCGATGTCGTCCGAGACAGGAGAGGAGATCAAGTGCGCCCGATGGCGTGGCGATGAAGTGTGTTTCAAAATTTTCTAGCTGCGCTGGTTTTATGCACTAACCGGGATCGCTGATTGGCTCGCTGTGTCCGCCGCTGGTAACGGAGAGCAGATGTTCGCATACCACTGCCGTCACAACTCCAGCGGGTCTTGAATGATCTCCAGTACCCAGCCTACTGCTCTTCTCCGGATGTTGTAGAGGTGTCTGTTGAGCGCCATGTTGATTGGTGTGCCGACTGGTAGCTCACTGGCGTGGATGGATCTTGCATCCGCAAGATGATCATCGCCCCACGTTGGGCGCCACTTGTCACCGGACAAAAGGCTTGCCGCATGACAAATGGCGCCAATCGTACACTCTAGTGTTTTTGGTGGCCCTAAAAAGGACCTGGTGGCGAGAAATCTGATGTTGGTCGTGCCGCGCTGAGATGTTCGGCGGCTGCACCCGCTGATCGTGGCGTACTGCACTCCCCCTCTTTTTCGGCATCGGTTACAGTGTCGGCTGCCGGCCCAGCGACGTCCTATCGCTGGCGCGGAACTGGAGGGCGAAGACGCAAGAACGGCGGCGGTTCTATTCTTCGGCTGTTCTTTCCGGCTGACTCCGCCTCGATGTCGTCCGAGAGAGAGAAGGAGATCAAGTGCGTCCGATGGCGTGGCGATGAAGTGTGTTTCAAAATTTTCTACCTGCGCTGGTTTTATGCACTAACCGGGATCGCTGATTGGCTCGCTGTGTCCACCGCTGGTAACGGAGCGCAGATGTTCGCATACCACTGCCGTCACAACTTTATAAGAAATATTTACTATATGACAAATATATTTACTATATAACAAATATTATCATGTTAAAAACGACAGAGACCGAAGATTTCTAGACTGTGGGGAATGGAAAGTGTGGAAAAAAATATAGTGTTAGCATCACCTGGAGCGTTACATTTTTCGATGACGTTACACATTTTGCATCACGCATTTTGTGGAATGACCCCCAGCCTAAAATCATTATCATGTGCGGAAAGAGTCACTTGAGAATGCCAACAAGTCTGATATCACAGTCAGCTAGGATCATATGACGGCTACCTTTATTTCTTTTATTCAAAATACTTTTCATTTTGTATAAAACGAGCGACATGCTAAAAGAATAAATTATCTAATTCTACTTATATTTTTATCAAAATACAAAATAACTCCTTAGGTAATCTCAGATAGAAGATACAAAACTTTCTAAACCATAATTTTCGTAGTTACAAGACCTTAAATAAAAACTTGTGTTTCACCAAAATGTGTATAAAGTAAATTTTTAAGCTAATATTTCTTCCCCTGTAATGAGGTAACGAGCAAGTCACACAAAATCAGATAAAACAAGTGTACAATCCCAATACGTAATTTGAAATTTCAGTGCACTACAATTCTTAAAATCATAAATTTATTAAAACTTTATATGTTTATTATCGTATATATTACTAGGCCTAGTTGGGCGGATGAGGAAATATTACCAGACACCGCTAAACGTTATGTTTTCTTTATTTGCAACATTAAAAGACAATCGAATCGGAAACTGATATAGTACTAAAGTTTAAAGTTTTCCCTTCTCAAGTTTTTTTAATACATTGCTCACTATAGGTTCAGTTTTTACCGTAACGGTGTCAGTGTTTTACTTCTTGGTCGCCAAGGTTCTCTATAGTAAATTGATTTGCTTTTGTTATGCCTAGTAATACTTTATATAACCTGTTTTCAAGCGACGCTTGTACGGCAGTGAGAAAATTCACATTGAAAATTGTCAGGTGCTTGAAACTAAATACCATACACTTGCTCTATTACATATAATTGTTTAAGCACTTGAAATGTAATTTTGAAGAAACAAAATCAAAAAGACTATCTTTACAACGACAGCCATGTCAATAAACTCCATCTCACAAATTTTTGTGTATACATGTGTGATAATCTTTGCCTCAAACCGCTATCTCACCTTACATTTTTGTCGTCCTATCTCTGTTTAATTTGTAAATGAAGGGAGATACTAAAAGTGAGATAGGAACTTGATAAACCTGAGGTTATTTTGAAGAAAGTTCTTCTATTTTGAAGAGCGTTATTACGAGAAGAAAAAAGTGCGCGAAATATTTTGCAATGCTAAAAACGTAGACAGCTACAAACATCTGTTTAACTACTTAGATTGAAATAAAAACAATTTCATTTCTATGAAATGTCAGTCTACATGAACTTGTGGATCATGAAATATATCGTGTGTAGCTGGTAAATTATTCTACCAGTAACTGAATTATTGTACTAATATAGTTTACGGAATTATTGTAAGGTATGTAACGTTAGCTTGTCTAGTTCTCTTTATAGTAATTTTGATTAACAAACAAGTTTTATTGGGTTATCGATAAATTGAGAGTAAATAATTATTTTATATAACCCTTCCAAACCAAAAGTAGTTACATTACGTTAAGCATCGAAAACAGCTTTGTGTTATCCAGTATTCATAAAATTATGGTAGTTGTTCTTTATTATTATTAGGTTTCTTCAAATTTATTACAAACAATGTTTTAGACGGTAACGTTGTAGCGTCACAGAACGTTCCATAAAAAGAAATCATTTATATAGTAAGTTAGCATAGGAGGAAAGTGAAGTGAACAGTATCGAACCCAAGTAGTCCCAAAAAATTGTGTAATTTTGTATAATAATTATTTCTATCAACTTGAAAAAACAACCAAACTATGACTAAGACAAAACCCCATATATATTATTAAAGTGAATAAGAGTGAAAAAACCATAAGACACTACAAGAGAGAGAAATAATGTCAGAATCCACCAGAATAAAGTCAATAATTATTAAGTTTTATAACTATGAATATAGTATTAAAAACTATTTTTTGTGAATAAATGGACATGATCCATTATTATATTATGTGATGTAAATAAAATAAATGTATTAAATGACTTAAATACATTATTAGAAAGAGTTTAAGTTAAAATAAAAATTGTATATTTGCAATGACAAAAAATATTAATGTGTTGGATTTGAGACCATACACCAAGATTTCATGAAAAAATTAATTATCATCAGATTTAAATAAAAACTATATGTAATTGTCAAGCAGACAATAGTGAACAATTTATCTTAAATAAAAAAAGCTGTCAAATGAATAAAAAGCAGCCAAAATAGCCAAAAACAGTGTTAACAAAAAACATGTAATAGGCATCTAATATTGTATAATTTATGAATTTAATGTTGTCAAAATGCAACCAAACTGTATTAGAAAGCTGTAATATGATATGGAGCAACTATACTAATATACCTGACCAACTTTAACATTGTAATAGTCAAGTCAGCAAAATATTTACTTATACCATGTATGGCTGAAGCCAACTATTCAGTACAGAAATAATCATATCTGGCAAAATACTTACATAATACTAACAAAAATGAGATAGAAAGGTACAATACATCAAAATACCTTAATAAGAAATAAACTCAGTTGAAAGTAAAATCAATTCTAAAAGAATTTAACTATTTAGAGTGAGATTTGTCACACCATAAAAAATGACATCTCAAGACAATCAATGATGCTATGTCATCTTGTGATAAATATAAAATATGTACAAAGTAACCAGGTATCACAAAAGATAGACAAAATAATAAACTCTGTGTGTATAGTGGTGAAATAATACATATATTAAGGAAAAAGACTAATCATTGTATTAGAAAACTGACAAGAATTTAGGCCATGAGCAAAGGCCATATAAAATTGTATTTATTTGTGTTTTATTGATGTTAAAATTTGTTTATTTTGTTGTAGGAGAGTAGTAGTAGTAGATGTCCAGCTTGTGAAGGGAACTTTATAACTCCACAACAATTTTTATTAATAATATTGAGTTTTTAATGACTACAACTCAAGGTGAGGGTTGTATATTGTAATGTTTTTTAGACTTAAGTTAATTAGATACCAATCATATTTAGTATCGCTAGATTCAGTTAAAAACAAGGAATTTAAATACATTAATGGCATACAAATTGTAAGTACTAATGTGAAACTGTTTGATAAATACCAGTGTAAATTTTGAAATATCCATTGTATGAAGAATAAGAAATTCGTTCTAAAAGCTTCTACGGAAGTGAAAATTGTTCTATGACATTCCATTTCGTTTATTCTCGAACAATCTAGAAGAATTTTTAAACAAATATACCGGAAGTCGACGAAAACAGTCATCCCGATTTAGTATAAAAGCGAGACAAAATTCGAACGAAAAAACACTTGAAAACTGAACGCCAGAACTGATGCATCTCACACAACACTGATCAACGCAGCTAAGGCGAAACCGAGAGGCGAAAAATCGACAAGACACGGCAGGAAGGCTTTTTCCCGTACATAGACATACCCGACTGACTTAACCTCAACGAGAGTATACGCCAAAAAATATCGCTGAAATAGAGCAGCGATACGGCAAATTCTAATAGAAAGCACGCAGCCAGAACGTCGACGGCCCAGGAGGGTCCCAACATTTAATAGAGAACGAATTCTGCTGTGTTCGCATTGACTGACTAACGTGACAAATAATTCCCCCGAACGTAAACAAACAATACATCTAGCCTTCCTCAAAACTGCATGGGAGTCAGCGCTGCGGTGGCAGATTTCTGAATCAACGCTAAACAGATGATTCGTAGTGGCGGCGTTTGAACGAGATTTTACTGCCAAACGTTTTGACAAAAAGTGCGGAAAAAGTAACGATCGAAAAAATTGACTTTAAATAGATTCAGTGTACACCCGAAGAGGCGAGATCGAGAAACTACCCGAAGGAAGTGTCCAGTGAGAGAATAAACGACCATTGGAACGTGAGTTACCAAAATTAAAATCATTGTTACCTGGTTACATTTATCACACAGTTGTACTTTACACGCCACACATACACCTTCAAATCACTTAGTTTTTTTTCTTGTAAGGCATCTAATTGATATGTCTTGGTAGTTCAAAGGAGTCACGTCCTGAGATTAAAGTTTTTTCATATATTAAACTCATGCTTGTCAACTGAGTCAGAATCTGAATTATACTAGCCGATACTTGATTGGACATATAAAAAATTGTCAATAATAATAACTTGTAAAATATTTTCTCTGCAATTTTATAATTTTTATGAATGATAGTCCTTCAGACGATTTGTTTGTTGTTTTTAAAGAATCATTAAACATAACTGATTTTTCAAAGTTAAACTGACTTGTTTAAATTTTTTCGTAGATTTAAAAATTTTATCAATCACATTTAATTTTTCTTGGAACAAACGTTTCCAAGTGGCGCCCACAAAAAGCATAGTTTTAAGTTGTGTTACAGGACTACATCACTGCAGAGGATCCAGTAAACAGAGTAAGTAACAAAAGTGCGCGGAGGTAACGCCCGACACGATTACAACACAAACACACACCCAACCTTTTCTTTTCGTTATAACGTCTATAAATTATCAACCTATCAAAATTACAATTGATACATTGTTAACTTTGATAATTGTCATAATAACTTGATCGTCTTGTTAATTTTAAAATTACAATTGAAACCCAAATTACAAAGCTTTTTAATTGGTTCCGAGAGAGGTGGCAGGTAACTTTAGATTTCTAAATTTCAACAAAAGTTAAAAAGAAACATAAATTGTTTGCTATTTTTTTTTTAAATAAAATGTCTTGCTGTCTCTTAATGCTGAAACAATTATTATAAATGTGTGTTAATGTTATTACAATGTCAACCATGTATTTATGGATTCAGTGTTATATCCATAATACATTCTGTATATCCATATTAAATACACAGGAATCATATTAAGCTACACATATAGTTTCTATTGCATACTACCCGCTGTTCTCAACTGTAATTAAATAACTGTCTCTTCATCAGGCATAACCATTAATTTTTATTAACAACATTATTTAACAATCGGTAGAGCGTTTCAGACAGATGTGTACATTTTAATAATTAATATGTTATAAGTTTGCTTTGTAGATACAATTGGATCGTTTAATGACAAAATTAGTAGTTGAGACATACCGTATGTATATCTGAGAGCCCATTTGTTAGACTGATAGTTTATATTTGTTTTATGAGAATTAGCTGTAATTCGGTGACACACTGTACTTGGTATCCGCCCGATCAATGAATTTGTGGCCAGTGTATTTTAACGTGAAACATGAATCTTAAAGCTACGACATTTAATAATGCAAAAAAAAAAGTAAAATGAGAAATAGCAAGCGGCCAACGAATGTAATTAATTAAGACAGTCGTTTGAAGGAAAATGAGGAATACAGAAAGGCAAGGTAGTGTAATATATGAGCGAACTCTATAAAGCTTAATATAAAAGCAGAAATGTGGTATCAGCAAATTGAGATTCATACACATTAGGTCTGGACACCGAAAGTATTCCTTGCTGAATACGGTTTGTACTGTAACTTAAAAGATCAAAATTAAACAAACAAAGTTTAGCCATTAAGGAAATAAATTATAATGTATTCATTTGGCCTAAAGCAATTGTGTGCTCGCCTGCAGGCTATATTAATATTAAAACACGAATGTTACACTTGTCATATTTCTTTCTTGTTCTAGTTTGTAGTAGGTCCTAATATCTTATTGTTCTTTAAGATACACTTACTTACGGTGTAAGTAGGGTACTTAGATACTCACTGCTTGTTAGGATTCTTCGGCAGGATAAGTCGATTACTTCGGTAAACTCCACTTTACTTATACTGAATATTTAGGATTTTATGTAAATTTGTTCAAAATACAGAATCTCCTTTAAAAAGAATCTGTTTTTAAGCTTCATCAGATTTGCAAACAATAGTCTACATTATGAAAATCTACACTATTAACACAAAAGTAATGCCATTTGAGGGCAAATAACCAATAAGATTAATCATTATTTTCTAAAACGAATGAGCCATTTTAATTATTTTGGAAATGATATTGGATATGATAGGAATTATGATATAGATGTTAAGTTAGGCACGTTCCAGACGATCTGTGTGAAAAATCAACTAATTTTTAGAAACAAGGTACGTCAAGATTCAAAATAAACTTTTACAAAGCGATGAGTTATGGACAACAACAAAGAAACAAGACAGTAAAATACAGTCCTCGGAAATGGCGTCCTTAAGAGGAGTTAAAAGGTATTCTAAACTTGACCGTATAAAGAATGAGGTCATAAGAGAAGAGCTACAATTTTTTAACTTGAATGAAAAATTAAAAGATTACAAACAACGGTAAAAAGAACATTTAAAAAACATATCAGGTTCTAGACCGGCTAAACAAGTTTTGGAAACACAACTTTTAGGACACAGTTGTGTGGGTAGACCCAGGAAAGGTGACTGGTGGATCTCTGAATGCTTCCTACGCAGCACGTTGCCTATGCCGTGTTTTGAAAATGGTGATGTAAATTTGTAATCGAATCTCTTGAGTGACGATAAGTTATCATAACTATTTTATCGTGATAATTTTATATCATATGTTTAGTATAACCCTAAGTCGATTTTTAACCCCTTATACCGCTTTTTATTTTAGCTGAAATGTGCTTTTTAGTTGGTTTAGTAATGCGTGGACTACTAACATCAGTTTTTTAAATTTTAATAGAAATTATCAAACACTTCTGATATTGAAACTATCAACGTTTTCGTCGCCTTTTATCGATCTTATACGTTTATTAATAAGTAAATAAACGTTCTGCATATAACCGACGAGCACAGAAAGGCCATTAAGACGTGTCATTATCTCTAAGGAATGCGGTGCCACGTTGAAACCATAGTAACGGTGCTGTCTGTGGCAGTTCCCTGTGGAAACACGCTTGTGCCGTCTCCATCAGTCTCGGAAGGAAGTTTATTATACGTGATCTTCTTTACGTTTACTTAGCGGATTTGGTCGTGTCTATTTCGGATAGACTTTGTGCTACCTGAAACGTGAAATTTTACAAAATCTAGGTTAAACACCTAACTAACGTGAATGTTAATTTAGGAAACGTTTCTGCTGTGATTTTTTACTTTTGTTTTAGTATAACCCCTTGACAAGCTTAATTCTGTACCCTTGAGCAAGATGTAGTGAAAGTGTCGTGTCTAATAAAATATGAATAAGGACAGTACGTGCACGCCTCTGATATGTTTACTCCAAACGTCTTGTCGAGAAAACCGCTGTCTCGTTCCCCCTACCACACTTTCTCACTCTTTCTTACACATAGACGCACACGCCCACACGTCCAAACGATAATACAAGATACATAAGCAACAAACGTACTCCCATTGACCTTCGAGAGGTTACATGGCTTCCTATGAAGTGATTACAGCGCAAAATTTACTGAAATTATCTGTCGATTAACGAATGTTTCTTGTTCTAATGATTGATGTACCGGTACCTCACAAGACTTGGGGTAAAAGGATAAATTAACATTTACAGGTTAGACGAAGGCAGGTTGAAGGGAGAGAGAGAAAGAGAGAGAGAGAGAGAGAGAGAGAGAGAGAGAGAGAGAGAGAGAGAGAGAGAGAGAGAGAGAGAGAGACAGAAATGATTGGAAACCGATATTAATGTTTCTTTTTCTTGCGATTTAATTACGGCTGGCGCCGACTCTCGCATCCTAGCTTTTACTGACGGTGCCGGTCTAAACAGTCCTGTTCTGTAAGTCCTCTTGCACTCATTGCATCTTCGTCCATTTTTCATGAATGTTTAGGTCTTCCTTTTTTGGTTCTAGAGGTTGGAGTCCATTCCCATACCTTCCTTGGCCATCTCTCATCCGAGATTCTTTTTAGGTGTCCGAACCAATTCAGTCTTCTTGCTTCTATTGTTTCTATAATGTCAAGGTCGATTCCCATCGCTTGTCTTATCTTTACATTTCTCACTCTATCCAGTCTTGTTAGTGTACAGCACCTCCGCCAGTAACCCTTCTCCATAGCTTTTATTTTGGATGTATTTCTTTTATTAATTTCCCACAGTTCTGCTCCATATAGGCCTATACGTTCGACTATATTTTTATATATTCTAATTTTTATTGTTTTTTTGTTATTCGTGGACTCCAAAGCAGACTGTCTAATTGTTTTGTTGCTGTCTTAGCTTGTCCTATTCTTACTTTTATTTCTTAGTTGCTGTCACCATCCGATGTAATTGTTGCATCCAAATACTTGAAGTGGGTTTCTAATACTGATTTAAATATTACGTAAATACGAAAACGTCATATTGAAAGTTTCCAATTAGTTTTTATTTTATACTATGTTTCACATCCCATTGTATTTGATAATTGTCTGTCCCTCAGGCACGTGTATTGTGCTGGTACTAGAGAATGTCCAAAATAGTTTAGCAACATGTAAATGCTGTAG
Source organism: Magicicada septendecula (assembly GCA_034769895.1). Classification (NCBI taxonomy): domain Eukaryota; kingdom Metazoa; phylum Arthropoda; class Insecta; order Hemiptera; family Cicadidae; genus Magicicada; species Magicicada septendecula. Next base: position 331,422,622 of record CM068373.1, read on the forward strand.
ATAGCCTTTACGTGCACATTCAAATAACACTGGTCAACAAATTTAATTTTTTGTTTGTTAAATGAAAGTGAATAACTGTTTCTTATAGTACTTTTAGTGCTGATATCAAATATGTTAACAGTGTTTTCCTATCGGGCATAGTTTTTTAGTAATTAACATTTTTCTTTTGCAAAAAGAAAATTAGGTGACAGTAATATAACAATATGTTACATGCACTTTGAAGTTACCTAAAATTTACTTTTTTGTATTTTCTGCTGTAATTTGCTATAGGAAGATCCCTCTTTAGATTCCAGCAGTAGACAGCTACTATTTTTGTGTTCCATTTTCCCTGGTAGGGTGTTTCCATGGTGGATATTTCCTGGTGAAAGCGTTCACCATATTCGTCACTCATTGCGCCAAGATTGTTAGGGAAAAAATACAAATGTGAATGTAAGAAATGAATTTTGAGTGACGTATTACATCCAAGTTCTCTGTAGTTTTGAAGAAGCTCAGTTACAAGTTCTCTGTAGTTACCCGCCTTATGGTTTCCCAGGAAGTTGTTAACCACATTTTGAAATGTTTCCATGCAGCAACCTCAAATTCATTCAAAAACTTTCTTCAAATGCAGGATCATTCATTAGTTTTCTTATTTGTGGTCCAACAAATATACCTTCCTTAATCTTAGCATCACTTATATTAGGGAACTTGTTTTTTAGAAACTGAAATCCTGCACCATTACGATCCATTGCTTTAACAATATTTTTCATTAAACCGAGCTTAATGTGTAGTGGCCGAAGATAAATTGTGTCATGTTTTACTGGTGTTTGACTTACAACATTCTTCTCTCCTACAGTCAATGCCTCTCTCTTTGTCCACTGCTTTTTTATGTAATGATTCTTCCTATCGATGCTGTCCCATTCATAGAAGAAGCAACTGAATTTAGTGTACCAAAGTTGCAATCCAAGTGCTATTACTTTCAGATCTCCACAAATATGCCATAAATATTTCTCATACTAAATCCTGCTCAATACAAGTTTCATGTTTTTGTATGACTTCTTCATGTGAGCAGCATAAGCTAAAGGGATTGATGGGTATTTATGTACAGTGTGAAGTAGGACTGCTTTCAAACTAAGCTTTGAAGAGTCTATAAATAGACACCATTCTTCAGGATGGTGCATATGTCCCAAAGCTTCTAGTAAAGAATCCACGTCATTGCAGTACACTAAGTCCTCGTACTGGGAGAAGAAATGTTCAAATTCAGACTGCCTGTCATGGAAAACACTTATTTAATTTTCTGCTGTAAAAGATTCCATCCTTTCAATCTTCATGCCAGTATTTGTGCTTGACTCTTTGATAAATTTAAATCACAAACGAGGTCATTCAATTCTGACTGATTAATTAAGTGAGGCTCAGTATATGAATTTTCCAAAAAATATCTGGGTCTCTTCTTTCTTCATCATCTGATAAGTCTGCACAAGGTTCAACATTAGTAACTATTTCATCTTCGTCTAAGTTCCATGTTGCTGGTAGTACTGGAATTGGAAGCTCTGGACTGTGTGGCACTGGCCTTATAGCAGAGTGAATATCGGGATATTTAACATCTAGTCTTAGCTGTTATCCCAGATGTTTTGTTATACAAAAATAACAGTCCGTGGTGTGATTCTTCGGTTCTCTCCAAACCATTGGAACTGCAAATGGCATGTGACGAGATCGAATTAGCCAACCAGTCAACTGCGTTACACATGAAGCACAGCAAATATGAGAAGCTCAAGATTTATCCTGATCACATAATTTAAATCCAAAATACAGTTCATATGACTTTTTATCAATGCAGTTATATTTCTTCTCTAAAAGACTTCAACGTTACCTCGCCACTTACCTAGCAGAAATTGTTTGGATGACTGATGTATAATTGTTTATAGCTAACACTGTATAAAAACAAACACTTTATAAACACACACTAATGTAATATACACTCACTCGCTTTACAGAAAAAAAGTTAAAACGCAAACAGATACAAAAACTAGCTGCAGCACTAAATCTTACACACACGAGAACTCGCACTCGAATGAAGTATTCAAAAAGCTACTTCTAGCCTGAATGATAGTTTATTGTTTAATTTAATTATTGTATAATTTATAGCTCTGAGTCACCAGTCTACAGAAATAAAATGATAAACAATATGTCAGACTAACGGATGAAATGTTTACATTAAGAAGAAAATAGGTGAGATGAATCATACATTCTTGATTGTTTTGATTAGTGTGTAAGTAACAATAATGTAAGTAACAATAATAAATAAATAATGATGACTATTCACTAACCCAAACAATCACTTATCAATTTAGTTGCTGCAATAAATATACCAAATCTATTTAGTTGATATTATTTAAGGGCAGTCCGACCCTCATATAAACTCAATGTTAACTTTATGCATGATATCTCAAAAACTATAAGAGGTAACAACTTAATTTTTTTTATTTTGAAGGTTGGCTCCTTATCAAGTTCCGTACGGAGAGTTTTCAAAATAAAATAAAAATATTTTTTTAATTTTTTTAAAAAGTAGGCCTACTTACAATTTTAATGAAAAACAATTTATTAAAAATTTTTTTCTCAGCCTGGGATGTAAATTTTGTAAAACCCTTCCGTACGGATCTAGTAATTGTCAAAAAGATACAACAAAAATTTGGTAATGATATCTCTATTAGTATTTGCTACAGCTTACATCAAAATTGTCAAAAAGCATATTTTCAGAAAACGCAGAAAACAGTGAGGGCTGAACAAAAAGTAGGTATACTTACAAGAATAGTTATACTAGTAATGCCCAGAACTGTAGGACGGGTTGTCCTGGTCCTCCTCATCCTCATATAAGTCTTCTAACTTCCTTTTTCTCAAACGTCTGGCCTGTCGGATTTTTTTTTCAAGGTCCAACGCAGCCTTTTCCCCCTTGCGAACACGAGCTATATCAAGTCTTTTCATAGCTTTCACCATGTAAGAGCCAGCTGGCAACCCTAAATGTTCCATAATTTTAATTTTAGTGACATAACCCTCATTGTAGGTTGAAACTGCCTCAAATGTTCCAAACTTCAAGGTTTCTATAGAAACAAATGTTCTTTTCGAGATACGTGCCCAAATCACATTATTCAGTGACTCATTTGGATTTTGAGATTTACCTGAGAGGCATTTTTCTAAGAGGCTAGTTTCAGAAAGGTTTCTGAAAATGGGTTTCATCTCTAACATCACAGCTTCTGGCAGGTGGAAATGTTTTTGGTGGTCATAGTGTTCGTTTGTTCGGAGAGACTGGTTGAACTTGCACCAAGTGTCTTCATCCTTTGGGCACAGGTTGTGAGTAGGTTTGGCATTGGTTGATTGTACATGAAAATATATGGCCCACACAGCTGTCCTCATATCTTGTACACTCTTTGTGTTTCTTCGAATGGCCAAGCCATAAAATATCTGCAATTTTTGAATTGCAGCATCTGTCAAACGATTTTTTCCACCCAGCTTTTTACCGTCCGCTAACTCAACCCCTCTTTTTTTCTCTTTCAATTTAGAAGCCTTGTTCCCATTCTTTTCTGGATGTGTCCTACACATTCCAGCTTTTTTATGACTTCATCTGGGCCATATGGCATAGAATTACTAACTGTTAAAAAAGCACTGGCGTCACCGTCTCCCAAATACTCTGTATATTTCACATTAGACAGCAAAGTCGACCTGTGAAAAATGTTTAGGGCACCATCGACTTCCATCCCTCCACTAGTTCCTACATAGTTAACTTTGCAGGAATCTAAATGCACTTTATTGTTCTTATCAGGACACAGGCAATATTTACTCAAAACATGTACATCTAAAACTTTGCCTGTATCGACAGAAGTCACCGAAACTATGCCATTCAGTGAAACATGGCCTCTTCTTTGCCATGAGCCGTCTACTGCAAACACAAAGTTTTCTACTACCTGGATCCTCAGTCTCATTGACAGCTTCTTCCACTGCTATTTTCATCTGTTGTTTACACACGTCTTCACAAATACGGCCCAAGAAAGCCTCATGGTTTTTGAACTTCGACGGAGGAGCAGGTAGGTTCGATATTCCACAAAGTGACTGCGCTGGAGTTTCGCCTTTGCCAATGGTCCGTAAACCATATACTAACCTTAGGTTTAAATCATAAAAAGTTTGGTCTTGCTTTAGGCCTATTTCATTATTGATTTCTGGCATGCATACTTTATCACAGTTTATAAAACTTTTATTAGATTGGTCACATACTGTGCAAGAAATAGTAATTTCCGTCGCAAGACCCACCAAGGTTTTGGTTGACAACTTTAGGTACTATAACATAACCTACAAACTGCTACCTCTCTTAGTGTGGTTTCAAATTGGCCTAGATCAAGTATTTGGTATTCCAAGTTTTCCTTTTTGCTCTCATAGTAAGAAAAGTTCTTACCAAGCTTTTCTTTGGATCTTGAAGAAGTCTGAGAGGTAGTAGACACAGGAGATGGTGTGCTATGTTCTCTAGCCTTAAATTTTCCACCACCTTTTCTTACTTTGTAACAAGAATTTCTTGACCCAATCTTCTTTTTGTTTCCCATGATGATTCACTTCAATCAATATTTTACTGTATAAAAACACACACTGACTTCACTTCACTTCAAACTAAACAAAATAATAGTAACTACAACTGTTGTACAACTTACTTCAAAACATAACCAAGTAAACAGAACACACAAACAGCTGACTATAAAACACTACAGCAGAGTAGCCAACCTAAAAATTGCACAGAATGAAATTTCCCTCGTAACTTAGATAAAATTACTATGTGTGAACAGTAATATTTCAAAAGTCACTCAATTTTGTCGGAAAAAGGTCGGAACATATGTTACAGAAACATTTTTTTCAAAGGCAAATAATTTTTTTTATTCTTAGTGTTATATATGGTTGTAAAGAGGAGATTTCAGAGAATAATAATCAATTAAAACACCAAAATTTAAAATTAAAAAAAAAATTTCCAGGTCGGACTGCCCTTAAGTTCACAAAATGCTATGCATATGGAGTTCATGCATGGTACTTATTGACATATATAAAAAGAGCAGTTACAAAACACTGAGGCTGACAGAGAAATTCTGACTACATATTCAGAATCAGCACCCAAAAATACATAAGAATTAGCAAAAATTGAGCATTTAGCAAAATCATTGTTGACCAGTGTAATCAATGCACTGTACGTTTGTTTTGAGTAATAAAAGCAGAATCAGTTGAGACACAGTATTTCTGATATGACACTTGGGTCGACATTTTAAGTTGTTCCTTTGTAAATTCGTTACAATTGTATTGACTAATTTCAGTTATAAGTTGCGTCATTGTGAATTTTGTACAATTTTCTTATTTTCACTTACTTATACGTTTGGCTGAAATAAGTGCTTGGAAACAGTTCTATAAATTTGTTTTTTATAAATTGTAAGTTGGTAAAAGTAGAGGAATCAGTGAAGTATCCAGTTGAGTTCCTTCGTACACACAATCCTCCTAGTATCCTTCCTTCAAAGCCTCACACCCAAGGGTAGAAGCTCCAACCATGTCGTTCCTAAACTTTCATCTTCCGTACTAAATAACTATCTAGAACAAGACCCTTCAAACAAATGTGTGTAATTGGAGTAACTGTATAATATACAGGCTGAAGTCAGAGACCAAGTTTTACTCCTTAGCATCCTACTTATTCCATTTAATTATACATTCCGGTTTAGATGTTCACAATTCTTAGTCAGTGTAGTATAGTCTTTGCGATGGCAAGCAACAATGTCCAGTCATAGTCCAGCTTCAAGGTGGCCGTCTACCAAGAAGCTATGCAAACGATTATTAGTCTGCCTCAAACTTTTATTGTCTACTTTAAATATTTATAGTTTTAACATTGTATCTGTACGTACTTTTATTTTAAGTTAAATAAACTTTCATTATCATTTAGTAGATCTACCACGTAATTTCTAGTTTCTGGCCAAGATTGGATTTCTGATTTCATTGATTTATTTTAATATTAAAATCCAGGAATATATAAATGTTAGCGGCATACCATTTAGGGTACGTAGGGCTTTAAGATCAGTTTGGCAGACATTCTACATTCTATAACATAATAAACAGGTTGATGGATAAATACGTCAAAATTGTTAGAGTAACGTAAAATAAACGTATACTGTAACAGCTTAGAAAGACTTATAGCGACAGTAAAAGCACGTTCATAATGTTGCTATAGGGATCTGCTAACGAGATACCGCGTCTGTGGCACACCCTAACACCCGTGTGTGCTTTTAAGTACACAGAATGTGTATTCATGTTTTGATAAATATCTACGGTTAATAAACGCTTACATCAACTATCACAGCTTTTGAATTTTATCAGTGTTCGAAAATTTCTGTTAACATCTAGACAAAGGAAATTTGTCAGTTTACCTGTCAGTGAACCAGATTATTCAGCACATGTTAAGCTACAAAAAATGTCAGCGATGATTTCACTGTAAAGTAATACTAAAACATGAAAATTACAATAATGTTATTAACTTCCTATCACTCAAGTGAATGGCATTGTAACAGACGATTTCTTCGGTATTAAAAACAACTTTAGTACACAAAGGTTTTGAAAAAATTATTAAATTACCCTGAATTTAGTAATAAATTATATCTTTATTTTAGTTAACACATAAAAAATAGATGTGTGACACCTTTAAGAGTATGATAATTAGCTCGCAGCGAACAACGCACAGAAAAAACTTTAGAACCAAAGCCTTTATAATTTTATTCTGTTTTAGCTGCAAGCGTCTAGCTTATTAATTAAGATTTAATTTTTTTTCCGTAACACATTCAACCAGAAAAAGTTAAATAAACTTAGTTATACCTATGGAATAATAAGACGACTATTGAAGAAGAAAACGCAGAGGGACACACAGCTAAGTTCCATAAGGTCGTGGCTGTGCCGACTTTAATATTTGGATGTGAAACAAGGACTCTCCTGCAAAAAGATATTTCAAAATTGCGGGTCTTGAAAATGAAATTTTCAAGAGCAGTGAAGGGATGTAGTTTAGAGATCGTCTACAAAACGACGACATAGGGAAATACCTGAAGTTACAGTCGGCTCTTGGTAGAATAAAGAAATACAAGCAGAAATCGATATACACGAGTATTCCTAAATAAGCATTTAAATATAGGCCAGTGGGGACGAGAGATCGTGGAAGTCCCTGGAAAAAATGGTCTGAGACTCTGTGCAGTCGGAACGGGCTATAGCCCAAGCCATGTAGTGAGGAAGAAGAAAAAGTTATTTTTTTATGAAGTTGCTAAACTGCTACAATTTTTTGTTCAGACAAAGCTTTACGTCATCTCTGACATCATCAGGTCGTTGTTCAAGACCTGATGATGTCAGAGATGACGAAAAGCTTTGTCTGAACAAAAAATTGTAGCAGTTTAGCAACTTCATAAAAGAAATAGTAAGGATGGCTGCTAATTCAAATAATACGAAGAAAGAAAAAGTTATTGTAAGTTGTAGTAGAAAACATGATTATTTTTACATTTAAAACTACATTTTAGAGGCGTGAAAACCCTATGCATGAGTTCAATGTCCGTAGAAAGAATCTAAAGTTCTTGCGTTTTACGATCTATTGATGCAGGTTTGTTTAGGAACCTTGCATCTTATTTACACACTTTGAAAAATAACAACACGTCCATGTCTTTTAAAGAAATAAATAATAAACATTACACACTTCTACTACTACTACTACTACTACTACTACTACTACTACTACTACTATAAATAATGCATATAATAAGAGTAAAGTAATAATAATAATACTCATTTGCTCCTTTTGTTACTACCAAAAGATTATTTCTTTTTAATGTAATGTTTTCTTCTTACTCTCTTTCTTATAACGTCTATAATTGGGATGTCTAGGTTAGGTTTCAATTACCAATAATTTACCATGGTAAAAATAACTACAAAAGAAACATTACTTTAAAGCTTACACACTACAGAGATTGCACCGATTAAGGAAAAACAACGTGCAACTGAGTGTAAGAGAGTGTATTTATTCATCTAGAGTTACTGATCATAATATTATAATTGAATGTCGTAATCTGTTCACTGTATGAAATGCTACAAGCTTCACGCCCTTTATTTGATTTGGGTAATTGTCAAAACTCAGTTTAAACGCACGCGTCGCTAGAATTTCACGGTAGTAGATTTCAATTTTAAAGTTGTGCAAATCAAAGAAAGTAGACAATCTGTAACCGTACAAAGTGTACAACATATGAATCTATGACGTGCCATACATTTATTAATAATTCAATATTGCAATCGATCTTTTATACTGTGTAATCTTGTAATAACTCAGGAATATTCGCACACATCAAGTCATATCAGGAAATAAGAAACAAAGTGGCGGAATTTAAATTGTTATACGTAATCCGCAGTTCCTATAATACGTATTGTGGGACTATCAGAAAAGGTGAGCCAAATGTCAATCGTGTTACGTTTTATAAAAAAAGTCATGCTATCCAAATTTGCCTACAACGCCGTGTTGATTAGTCCAACGATTTTATATATTTCACCGTTTAAGCATTCCTCAGCGTATTCGATAGGTCACCTGCACATAATATTATAAAATTCGTGTTGAAATCTAGTCAGAAAAAGTCGGAGCCTTACATCACTGATGAAACACGAAGTCATAGGTTATGTTAACCTGAAAAGGGTTACGAAAGCTTACCATCTCGTTGACAGGGATCAGAAAAACTACACTGATTACTGTATGGTTTCTGCACTTTTAGCTAGAACGTACATTAATTCTGACACAAACGTAATAGTCAAATGGTTATGTTTTTACTCAGCCACTGCAAGTACGTAGATGTAGTTTATTAATACGTATATGGAGCAACGTTTTCTCCAAGGAGTTATGAAAAAACAATCGTATCTGTTTTCACGCGTCAATAAATCACAGACTAAAATGCGTAATGGCGAAACAGGAAGCTATATGTTTGTCTTGAGCTCTTGACGAAAATTAAAAATGAGGCAAGCTGAATATGGAAAATGTCAAGTGACAATCGAAGAATTATATTTAAACACACCTACCTTAAGGACTATATTTTTGTTTTATACCAATGGATTTACGTGCCTACGCCGGTTTCCTTACATCATTTCTGAATACTCTGACGTAAAATGCGTCGTTAAGAAGACCGTATTGTTTTTTTTTTTTTTATTTGAATCACGTACTTACTTTTCTAACAAAACAGAGTTGTTAGAAAGTAACAACTATGAACGTGAATACTATTTTCATACAAAACACTGTAATGTTGTTATTACTAAAACATGTGTAAATTCTTTCCGTTCTTGTTTCAATCCTGATGTAAACAAACCCACGTGGAAAATCTGAAACGTTATTGGTCAGGGGCGTTGAAAGTGTTCACACAGTAATGTATTACATGCACGTGCAGTGCAGAATGTCTGCATAGTCATGTGAGAGTTATCTTGTCACTTAAATCGGAGCACGTCGTTTTAAGCCTTCCTCCTTATCACTGTATTCTGAATCGTATTGAATTATCATGGAACCAGTTGAAAGGACATGTTTCTCGTCACAACACAATATTAGCTGCTTGATATAAAACAATTTATTGAGAAGGCGGTAAATGAAACAACGGCGGACAAGCGGAGTCAAAGTATGCAGCATATAATCAAGGCAGATGATAAGCTCAGGCAACTGGACTACATTACCGAATCGTTGTGGATAGTCTTATCAATAATAACGCTGACTCAGTGATGATAAAAGTTCGGTCACAGATATGGAAGGCATTGAATTACTCTCTTAGAAGCAACTGTGTGTATTTAGTACATTGGTAATTATCACAGCTTCTATTTTAGTCTTAGTTATACTTATAATTTTTGTTTGTTGCAATATTAATATAATAAATAATGGCTCCCATGTGTACCACCGAAGTAGCTTAGGAGTAGGCAGGGTAGGCTGCCTTATGTGAGCCGTTCGGCATACAAGGAAAGCAGTGTGGCCAGCACTACGCTTCAGCCGCCCATTATTATCCCCAGGATGTTATTCCAGGTACTCATTTTCAAAGGCTGAGTCGACCTGGAGGCTGAAAAACGCACCTTGATTTTATGGTGCTGGCCCGGGACCTCTAAGTTAGTAGCCAGGTGTTGCAATATTTAAAAGCTTAATAAAAGAAATCCATTAACTGGTGTTATAAAATATTTCACTGCCACACAAATTTTACTTTGGAAAATTATTCCAATTTACGTATGTTTACACAGTATCAATATTATCAGAGTGACACGCCTCTAATTCAAGTAGCAAATAGCGTTTCAGATGTTCCACGCCTGTTTATTCACATAAGGATTAAGATAAGAACGGAAACAGGTGCAGACCTTAACACACATATAAAGCGTGTTAGGTTTAACTCGTAAAGGCATAGCTTATAAGATACAAGAGGCAGTCAAAAATTAGTTGCACGTGCACGTTTTCGCGTTTTTATTTTAAGAAATATTTTAATGAAAGGTGTTGGCAACACTGGTAGACTTCCGTATCAGAAGATATAACGTCAACGGGTAGGAGCGTTCAAATTAAAAATCCGCACCGTGACTCGTTTACTTCTTTTAAAGTGAGTTTTTTGTGGTAGTAGTGGTTGTTTGTTGTTGTACCTACAGCGATAATTTTAAAAATACAATGATTATTATTGTTGTTAAAAATACAATTGATACTTTGTTGTTTGTCGGACTCGGAAAACAGAGTGCAGATAGGTATACATATGTTAAATCGAATCTGCAAAGACTCTGGATTTCAAATATCCACAATTAAGATGAAGGTGATGGCTTTTCGTGGAACTGATCCCGTACGGGCAAAAATTGTTATAGATAGTATTGTCCTGGAACAAGTTAGCAATTTTCAATACCTGGGCTACAGTGTGTCTTATAATGCTAGGAACGTCATTGTAAATAAGTTACATGAGTTCAACCTTATCTGCGGGACCATTAGGCGAACCCTTAAGTCAGCAAGTAAAAAAACACGCCTAAAATTCTACAATGTGATGGCTCTTCCTACACTTCTTAAGGGTTTCACGGGTCTGAGAATTGGACTTTGACGAAAGGCCAGGCCAGTCGCATCCAAACGGCTGAAATGAGATTTCTCAGGTACGGGGCAGGGTATACTCTATATGATCATAGAAGAAACACAGATATACGGCAGGGACTGAATATTATGAGTATTCAGGATTGTCCAGTATTGGCTGAATTGGTTGGAACACCTTTGCCGAATGGATGACTGCCGCATCCCCAAACAATTAGCCTATGGAACTATAAGCCGAGGCCGAGGACACGAGTCCATGATTTTAAATTTCGTTTTGTTGTTACGTTGTTACCCAACGGATGAGGTTCTGGCACTACTGCCACTACACACAAATAACAGTTCTCCAACCTTTGTAGTCTGCTTGCTCTATTTCCCTTTAAAAGAAAAAATAGGGAAGCTTCCTTTTGAGATGACCCTTGTAAAAGAGAAATTGTTTTAAATGTTTTTGTCTCTGCCATAAATAACTTACCTAATTCACAAGAATAACGATCTACCCTTTAACACTATATCTTATTTCCTTTGTAAGATTAACCATTGTATGTTTAAACCTAGTAATGCCTACCGACTTGTCAACCTACCCTTAGTAAAACAATCTATTTACATCTACTATCCGTTCGCTCTTACTGTTATTATGAATAATATTATTTTTAATACATTTAAACGTTTTTATAAGTAAATGTATTTTAAATGGTTTACAAAGACCCAAGCAATATCACAGTGGATACTATTATATTCAAACTGTACATTTGTTGAACAATATCAAGCGTTACACAATACAACGCCCGGATTATACGTAATGCTCAAAATGTTTATATCTTAAGAACGTTGCATCAAGTTACAAACATTGTTAGAAATATTGCGTCGTCTTATTGACATATTACGTTACAAATTGAAGTAAAAATAATTCACTTAGATTGATGAACAACGGAAACACGACTAGTTATGTTCTACGGTTCAATACATTATTGAAATTGTGCAGTTTATTGCTTACATATTTCTTACAACTTTGTTTATATTCAAAATAATTTTAAAATGTTTTAAACGATAGTGAATAACAATTTTGACATCATAAAGTTTAAGTATTATAATGTTCTATCTTTAATTTTTGGATGAGTAAATTATCAAGTCGTGTATGAGTTTTAAGTTGAGTGTTCAAACGGTAAGCAGCGTAGAGGAATGTACTGAATCCCCGCGCAACTGGCAGTGGTGCTACGCTTCCCCTGGAATAAAACGTTAACGTAGCCGTATAGTAGGTGTGATAATCATAACGTAATAGGTATGATAACCTAAACACCTCAATAGACTTTCTTAGAATGTACAACATAACCAAAAAAACTCTAGTGACAACGAACAACATAGCTCATTACAAACTCTAGTGACAACGAACAACATAGCTCATTACAAACTCTAGTGACAACGAACAACATAGCTCATTACAAAAACCCTATTCCTTGGCTCCTGTACCTAACCGACGCAGTTACTTACTGACGTCAACTAAATGAATGTAGTGATTCAAATGTTCACGGTCCATTTAAATTAATTTCTTTTTTACGCACTTTGAGAATACTTTCTCTATCCATTTTCATTTAATTTCGTAGGATCCAGAGATTGCATAAGACACACACACACACACACACACACACACACACACACACACACACACACACACACACACACACACACACACACACACACACACACACACACCAATACACATTATGGTATTTAAACTGATCTTAATGCCACCACTACTTTAAGCTAAACTGCTGGCCAGCCAACAAACTGAAAACAAGGAAAATATTATACACGACTTTAATGTGGCGTAACAATAAACAAATGGTATTATTTAAAAGTGTCAGTTCAAGATACCTGGGACACAGATGCCTAAAAATGAGTTAATTATAATTTAGGCATTTGTGATTATCTCTTGTTAAAGACCCTGTAATGATTATCTATATGTTGGCATATTCATTTAATGTAAATCCTGTAATGTCTTCTCAGAAAGAAATTTCTGTAGCATATTTCTCATATTTCGTGGTATTTAAAAGACTGCGCATAATAATATTAATGCAAACAACGGCTTCGCTACTCAAACACAATTTGCTGATCACATATTTATTTAGGTGTGAATATTTACTTAATGTGTCTGAGTCCATTCACCCTTCTACCCTTCGATGGTTCAGAACGTTGTTGACCGCAAATATGCATTATCCCGATATTCTAACACATATTCCTACATGGAATATAATTAACAGTTAAATACTAGTTACTGTTTAAGTGGACATTTGAATACATCACGTAAATGCTATTTACCGAGTTTTTTTAATATTCTAACCACCGTGTGCGTTAAAATATTTTGCATAAAGATTAATACGATTAGTGCGCACCGTGTCCTCTTAAAGATTTTCATTGTTATTTTCCAAGCTTATGAACTATCAATTCCCAATAATTTGGGAATTACCATTACTTATAACATAGATGTAAAATTGTTATTAGCCTAAGAATATAATGAAATTTTATGAATCTCTATTGTTCTACTTTATATGGACAAATAGAGATAATCTTCTTGAATTGTAAAACGATGTATAATGCATAGGATATTAAAATTCATGTACACAGATTTATTAAAAATTGTATTAAATTGATAACACTTTACTGTATTAAAGCAAAGCTTTTTTAAGGATAATTTGGAAATTAATGTAAGTGTAAGAGAAAACCTTGTAACAGTAGTTGGGTGTGTCCTAAATACGTTGATGTAACATAAATAAAATGTGTAGCATGTGTGTGTGTGTGTGTGTGTGACGCTGAGTAGATAAGTGCACGCAGTTACGCCAGGCTGGTCCACAGCCAGCTGGTATACTGTACTTTGGCTGAGCTTACAAATTCTCTTCATTGTCTAATTGACCTGCTTGACCCGGAGGTCTACAACGAGGCATAGAGGGGTAGTACAGTTTACACCAGCTGTCACTCGGTTTCCAAAACCAAAACGGCAAAAGCAGCAACTAGGTGTAACTTCTCCATCGTCAGGAGAGTCCTTCATCGTTTACTGACTACCTCAAATATTCCTGATCTTCACAAGTACTTTTACGAACTCTAGCTTAAATCAAGGCCTTTTAGTATAACAGCTAAGGCTTATATTAATATTATACAAAAAGGGCATAAAAGCAGTGTTGGTTTTATTAAAAATTTATTTGTTTTACTAATTTTTATTTACTTTATTTTTAATGACAAATTTTAAAATTATGAACGTGTCATTCGTTTCTGGTTGTCACCTATATATACGCATTTTATAAAGGTTTAGTAGTCTACAATTTTTAACACGGGAAAACAAAAACTAGGCTAATATTTTATTTGAAGACCCGCACATTAAAAAACAAAACGGCTATATTTCCAATTCATTGACGAGTATTAGACAAACTTTTTTTAAATAGGTCAATGTAAATTGTTTGATTCACAGTTTGGAACACATAGGATGCGAATGTGTTGAATTCCCTGTGTGACCCATTTAGTTATAGCCATATGTTACCTTAGATCGGCTGAAAGAAATCTCATGTCTTCGTAGACCGTAGACAGCATTACCTTCTTCGGGTCGGCATAGACATATATTTATCTAACTCTGTTTATGTTCCTAGCATTGAAAGTTTCAAATGTATTTATTAAACGAAACCAAGAAAACATTTGAACTTATGTTGTAAACATGTTCTTTTTAAATTAGACTAAGTGTTCATAAAATGGATTATGTTTATGTATAGTTTACACATTGTGTTCATATTTTTTGAGAAGTAATGATAGTTATCAATTATTACGCCACAATTTATAAACTAGAAATTTCATGTACTGTCAAATATGTATCGTGCATAACAAGACAGTTTGACTTAGCGTAAAAAAAAACACTGTACTCTGTACTATGACGTATCTGGGTCAGAACTTTATTAGCATGACATCTTTTCCTGAACCTGTCAGGTGACTATTTACATCGTAAAGAAAACAGCGGTAAGTAAAAATAATAGAGTAAAAGATAATAACGGGTTTTCATATAGTACCTTAAAAATGGCTAAGCTAAACAATTAATGATTTTTAAAGGAAATATAAAAATCAATGGAATCTTATGCATACTTATTTTATACAAATACCTCCTTACGTAAGAACAAGTTAACTTAGAAGTACAGAAATATTGTTCTACTAATGTTGGACAAGGAAACAAAAAAGCAAATAAGACAACTCATTTAACGGATAAAATTCTCAGAAAATTATCACATTATTTTTTACTTTATTTAATAGAAAAGGTAAATAAAAAATAAGTCTATATTATAAAGAGATAAATTTAGACTAACGATAAGCTACAGAAGGTTGGAAATTAAGAAGTAATGATGAAATATATCAAAGTATAGAAAATATAACAGAAACAATGAGAAAAAGAAGACTATTACTTTTGGACATTTATGTAGAATGGAGACAATAGGTTAACAAAGCAGATCTTCAAATATCTGTGGGGGAAGAAGTCAATATCAAGTTGGATTAAAGAAGTCCAAAAGAAATTTTAAAAAAAGTAATATCAACACAGATGAAGCAATTGAAAGAGAAGTCTTTCGAGCAAAAGTGTTAAAAATGGAAGGAGTCCAGGGTAGGAAAGAGAAAAACGCAGGTTCAAAGTGGACTGAAGACAGGAAGAAGAGACACAGAGAAAAGATGGAAGAATATTGGAGAAAAAGGAAAGAACAAAGAATACAAAATTGAAATTGGCATGTGGTTC
Source organism: Magicicada septendecula (assembly GCA_034769895.1). Taxonomy (NCBI): domain Eukaryota; kingdom Metazoa; phylum Arthropoda; class Insecta; order Hemiptera; family Cicadidae; genus Magicicada; species Magicicada septendecula. Next base: position 331,438,449 of record CM068373.1, read on the forward strand.
TTAGATGGCCGATAGAAAACAAAAACAAAGAGACAAATTTCGTGGTTGCGGGTACAGTATCAAGTGTGTAGAACATTTATATTCTACAAAGTTCTCTACAATATGCGTTTATTTTCACAAGCAATAACTCTGACAAATCCTCAATAAACGACTAGCGTTGTGTGCTGGCGTTCTTTCTCATGTGGTTGCTAATGACTGTGTCGCGGTTGTCAACGGAAAATAAACACAGAAAGTAACGCTAAACGACTATATTGTGACTGTCTTACTTAACCACAGCGTACTGAACCAGTTGACACCTCATACGTCACATGTTAATGACATAACATTTGTTAACGGTATTTGAAAACGATGTTGAAGGTATCCTGTTTAATTGATTTAACATTAAGATAGTTAGATACATATGTCTAACAAAACATTATTACTTTCTTACCGTTAATTAGAATATTACAATATTTTTGAAAAGATCTTTTATGAAATATATATGTAGCACTTTACAATCCCTATAGCATTACAGTACTACATTACAATGTGCATATTTTCTTCTCTCTCCCGTTTTGTTCACATTTTCAGCACTGCAGTTGGCATACACCAGTTTTTTTAAAAATAAGGTCAATAATTACAGGTACAATTAGCGTTTTCTCCGTTTTTTCAAATCACTCGACAATGCTTTTAATAATTAAAACACTACAAATTATTTACAGAATGTGTTTTCACTTCAGCAATGCTTGTTCTTCTAACACCTATATATCATTACACATGCGTTGTATGAAATCGATTCTCTGAAGCAATTTTAAGTACATATAAATGTAAACCAAAAGAGTTTATTTCAGTCAATTCAATTGAGTTAAATTGTTATGTTCATTTGCACGCTGTTGAAAATAGATTGGCCTGTGAAACATTGCCAAAAAGCTGTATTAACCACTGCTAAATCGTTTTTCCCTTTCGTCGTTGTCAAAACCAGAGTCTCTGCTATCGGCGTTTGTTTTACCGCCACAACGCTACTAAAATATTTCTGTCATTGTCTTTCAGTAAAGTATAATAATAAAGGCTAACGCGAAGTGTTCGTTCCCATTGTATCCAATGTGTAGGCTGCAGTATAGCCCGTAAGTAGATGGACACCACAGTCAAGGTGAGTTACATCTTAAGTATACATGATGTCATCATTGTCATATCGATTTCAAGGGTTAAGTCAAAGGTCTGCCCGAAATCATGAAATTTCACCTGACTACCGTTTTCCGAAGTCATACAAAAGACGTTTCCTCAAGTTACATAAATGTGAACCTCGTCTTGGGCATCTGTTTTCAGTGGCGACATTGTACTTCGACTAGCAGAAAATATTCCTCAGCACAAAAATTATAAACTTGCTTTTGGGAACTGGTTTTCTTCCCACGCTTTGCTCGTCGCTCTGAAGGAAAGAGGTATTTGGTCCAGCTGCACGGTAAGATCAAATAGAATGTCTAATATGTTTTTAAAATAGATAAAGAACTCAAGAAAGAAGGAATGGGCTTTTAAGATGTAAAACTTGATCCAAAAGATAACAATGCCATCGTCAAGGGATCTAACAGAAGTGTCCACATGATCTCCATATGTTGGTGTAGAGCCTAATGATGTTGTGAAGATATGGTCAGTACAACATAAATTATATGTCAGTGTGGATAGGCCTGCGGTGGTGTGCGATGAATATTGGTCCTAAAGATTGGTCCTCCTGTCATCTAAATTTCAAAATATTCTCATTTAAAGCAAACATATTTAATTCGCCTCAAATATCCTTGTTAATTTTACGGACTAAAAAATATCCGATAACGCAGGCAAAAGACTGTAAGTCTACATGAAAGCTGAAACTGACGCACGTTTAAAATACACAGACTTTTTATCGCTTCAAGTATGTTTAACCTTTCTTAAGTTGTTCAACTACGATATATAAAATTTATTTATTTTGTTTGAAGTCCATATGACATCTTAAAGCAAATGGTACAAGTTTATAAAACATCCGTCTTTATTTTTTTTATCCTAATTTCTCTCTTGTTGAGAGCTGTAGTGCAGTATATTATACACTGTAAGTTATAAATACAAATATGTATCAAAATGGTACTACAAGAGTAATGCCTTACCTTACAACTAAAAGATACACCAACATAATCTGAACTCTGAACTGCTAACAAACTTTTATTACTATTCTTCATACTATACTAATAGGATATTCTATAGTTTCTTAACTCTTGTTTAATACTATTACGACGGTCTAACTGCTCGTCGTATGGTACAGTGGAAACAAAATACAGACACCAATGAAGTCACTAATCACCAGCTTCAATTAATCACAAATTACAATTCGTAATCTACCCGTACAATGATTCAAGTTAAATTTGTCCACACGCAAATAATAACGTCAAGTAATAGAGTTCTACACTAATATTTCGCCACAATACTTCGAATCGCACTTGAATAAATCGCCACTTATAACTGACCCCTAATCGGCAGCTTTCTCGTATATATAGCCTACAGTGTTCCACATTATGCGTCAACAAGCACTCGAAAACTCTAGAGGGCCGTTGAGTGCAGTCTTGGTAGAAATGCACGCATCTGCTCGGCTGGCCGAGAAACAAGTAGAGCGACACGCTCCATTGTTTTCCGCTTTCCATTTTTTTTTATAATCTTGTTTCTTATACCTTTCTAGTGATTATATTCTAACTCGTTCAGCACACACGTTCATATCACTTTAGTTGTCCTATATTCTCTGTGATAGGTTCTGTGATTAGGTAACTTTTATTACACCTTTCTTAAAGGATTTACCTTTTTTCTCTATTTTCTCTATCTATACCTCAGGGAGAAGAAAACAAAGACATTTATCAAGGGAATGTGTGTTTGCATAACGGACGAGAATGGGCTTTTTTCCATGAAGCTGAGTTGTTTTTATCTTCCTTGCTTCCATCAGTAGCCTTCTACTAGCCCATTCTCGTCCGTTATGCAAACACACATTCCCTTGATAAAAATTGGTTTCTTTGTTTTATTCTTCCTAAGATCTAGTCAGTTAAGAAAATTAAAATCTATACAGTTTTACAGCGAGTTCAACTTAGTCTGTCTATAAACATAAAAAAATACTATTGAAGTTGTTAACTGAGTTAAAAACAGTTAGCTCATTATTTTACACAAAAGACAGAAATGTCGAGTACAACGCTTCAGCTGTATTATCACCGCACATATTACGACAGATATTTATTTTGATAAGTTGAATGACCCTTATGAATGCACTCTGATATTTTGGACTTCAAACAAACTCGTAACCACTAGGTCGGTAATCAGTCTCACAACTTGTAGTAAAATACCTCCGATTTAATAATTAAAGGTAGCTGATTTTTACTATTATCACAGTACAAAAAAAAACCATTGTCTTAGAGATACTTCAATAGTACTTTACGTCATAGTTTCTTCTTTTTGTAAAGTAAAGGATGTTTGCTACGTTTTAAAGAAGTAATGAAACAAATGAAAACGACGTAAATGCTGAACATAATTTATTAACTTTCTCTGTTCATATACAATCGTTGTTGGCAAACAGTATCTCCACATTTGCCTAACTAATACCGTAGTTTCTGGAAGTCTGTTTATACATTCACCTGCCTAGTGTATTACGTAACTGACAGCTTACAGTAAGAAAGAATTCGCATAACCTGTGAAAAGGTGATAATGTTTTTTACAATTGTCTTTAAACCACGAATCCCTACAGCTTCTGTACACAAACTCTAGAAATATTTTTAAATATTTCCGACATTTTATGTAAGATATTTCTTATTAGTAGAAATAACTTTGTTATTTTATTTTATTTTAGACATTTACAAAAACAATCAATATTGTTACGACCGTCTACTGATCGTCGTATGGTACAGTGGAAAACAAAATACAAGACACCAATTACGTCACTAATCACCAGCTTTAATTATCACAATTAAACAGTTTGTAATCAAAAAGATAGTCTCTTACAACAAATCAAATATACATTGATTACACCCAATAAAAATGTCAACTAATATAAAACACTTTTGTATTACAATTGTCACGCACAATTGTAAAACACATAACGCTTCGCCACAATACTTCGAACTGCACTGTGTAATCGTTCGACAATAACTGAACTAAGCGCCGCTGAATGCCTATATTTATACCCCGCTAAAATTCCAGAATCATCCACATTACGCGTCAGTGCTACACTAGAGCGTAATTGCTTGCGGCCTTGACACAGTTCGCGCGGCCGGCGAAGTCTAGACAAGTCTCGCTAACGCATGTGGAGATCACGTTCGCACACAACACTACAGCCGTATTCCACTGGAACAGCCGAGAAGCACGTAGAATATTCTGTAATGGTGTAACACTTTTTCCGCATTACGTAAGAATATGTAAAAAGAAAGTTTTGATATCATGTTGTATGCTTCCATCAAGGGTAAGAGGAATCATTATTTTATTAAGTCTCTATGACTACAATAATTAAGTAGAATATTGTGTACTTACACGTTATAAGACAATATTATCCTTATATGTATCTGTGCAATACAGTTTCAAAATTTATAGTTTAATAGATGTAAATTAAAGTTTAATTTTCTCTAAATTTATTACGAAATTATCATATATTGCTTGAAGAAATTGTTTAATTTCTTATCTTCTTTAAAACATATCTATATGATAATTTAGTTTGTTATTATAATAAACATTTTTAACACGTAGGTGATAGATATTTTTGTATGTTCTAGTACTCATCCCTGAATTTCTTTTAATTTAGTAGTTTTATTCTTATTCACTTCATCAGAATTCATGTTATGTGATGCTGGTAGCTTTAAGTAGTCGTGATTGGTTATTTTACTCGTACATTAAAAAACAGAGAACATTAAAAAAAATGTTAAATTTTAGGGTGGCATTTGTAACAATGTATAATTTTAAAGTTTCTGTAGAAATTTTAATGCAATCTGATTGTTTAAAAACAATAACATTCGGAACACTTTAGAGTATGCATTCATTAACTCTACAGGTTCTGTGGTGGGTTGTGTAATATCTGGAATTATTAGCAACGGTACAGGGGGTTTAAGATTTTCCTGACAGGCATGGTGTGTAATTTATTAATCTGCTGCTTTTAAGGAATCGAAACTGTCAGTCAACACCAAAGATTAATGTTAATATTGACATTTGCAACTGACGGCCGACCTACACAGAATAAATTGCTAAGCTTCAGTAACTCCCCCGTAAGAATTATTAATATGTAATAATTTAAGGTTTGTCGTACAGCTTATTGATGAAAATTATTTAAAAAAAATTGAAACATACCCTCTTTAGCAGGTTATAGTCTCGTTTATTAAAAAAAACTGAACTATTCATTTATACGATTTATTATCTGAGTAAAAGAAACTAACAACTATAGATATTGGTTGTTCAACACATCATTTTACTGTACTGTAGAACTATTGGACACAACAAATCAAAATGTTCAAACCAATCTGATTATTTACCTATTTAAGCTCTAGACTTTAGTGACCCTCAGGGAACGGTGAGGGCCTAGCAAATACTAACATAAATGACACAAATAGGAACGTTCAGTGTCAAGTCTGTCGCTTTCTTGTTAGAATTTCCTTCGAGGATGTTTAACGGTACCTAGAGTGGGATGCGCTGACCAGTGATGAACAGAATCAAATCGCGATTAACTAACCTTCAGCTATCAAGTAGAGTTGTGGTATAAGAAAAGAATTTCGCTGGGTTTTTCATTCTTTAACAAGTAGTTTATGTGTTATGAATAGAAGAGAAGTTTTTAGAAATTGTTTGTTACCGCTTTTAAAGTTATGGTAGGAATTTCCTTACATCACCTACACGGTGAGGAAATGACATGAGAAATTTACTGCCACATTTCTGCTTAACAAACTAGGATGCCCCTATTATATAATGAGGAAAAGTATACGCTATTACAGAAACTTCTACGTGTTTCTCGGCTATTCCAGTGGAATCCGGCTGTAATGTTGTGTGCGTACGTGATTCTCAACGCGTTAGCTAGACTGCACCTGAAATTCGCTTGCCGCGCTCACTGTGTCAAGGCCAAAATCAATTACGCTCTAGTGTTTTCCTTTATTGCTGATGCGTAGTACGGGCTATTCTGGAACACTTGTACTATCTACTTAAACGACGACAGCTGTGCTTAGCATTGAGTTGAAGTGGCGATTTATTCCAGTGCGGTTCGAAATATTGTGTAAAAGTGTTATGTGTTTTATTATTGTGCGGGACAATTGTAATACAATTGTGTTTTATATTAGTTGACATTTTTATTGCGTGTGAACAATTTTTATTTGAATTGTTGTAAGAAACTATCTTGTTTATTACAAACTGTTTAATTTGGTAATTAAAGCTGGTGATTAGTGACTTAATTGGTGTCTTGTATTTTGTTTTCCACTGTACCATACTACGATCAGTAGACCGTCGTAACAATATTGTTTCCTTGTTCGGGTTTTTATTTGTATAAATGTGTAGTGCTGCCACAGGCTGTTGGTTGGTAAAATCTATCCTTCAGTTAACCAAAACACAGTATTCAATCTATACAGTGGTACCAAATGTCTGCATCTAGCGTTGACGTTTTGATACGCTAGACCGTGACCGTGTGTGGTCGTGACTGTATCATGATGGATAATGTAAAACAACATTCAGTATGATGGCAGATCAAAGATATTTTGGATTGAGACACAGGGAACTCAATTAACCTAATTCTATAGATGACGATTGTATAGAATCGTTATAGACATGGTCTATGGAGCCGCATACATACCTAATATATTTCAATAAAATAGGTAAAGAATAACAACCACTGTTTTATTGGGAATTGTGTCCGTAACAATACAAAACTTTTTTCATTTTAGTATCAGTACAAAGTAGTTGTATTACAACTACAACAACCTAGAATGCCTTGATTGTAAAACCATTTAAAGTTTTCCTTAATTAGCTTTAATTTTACATTGCAAATCAATGAAATTGCTATTTTTTTTTTGTAGCGTTATATTGTAAACACAAATTGTACTGGACAATATTAATTTAGAAATATTTTTTGGAACTTTAAAAAAATTACAATTTTAGGCTAAATAATTTCTACGTATATTTTGTATTAATTATAAATCACATTGGAATCATAAATATTTAAATAACAAGCACTCCAAACTTTACATGACTGAAGTACTGTATCACACATATTTTAAGATATCCTTAGGCTTGACTGTAAATTCCTTTTCAGTTTGTAAGAATGCATCTTTCCTTAATGCTTTGCAAACGTTTTTCTAATTCTGGCTTTTTAAGTTTTGTAATTGTTTATAATCATAAAAGGCAACTTATTTTTGTTTAAATTGTACATAATTTTTTTGTTATACTTGAATTGCAAATATTTCAAATTTGGTATGAAAAAACTACAGTTTAATGACAGAAGTGTTCCTCATAAATTTGGTAAGGATATCTTGTACAATGAATGAAGTACTGGAACTGTAATCAGTTTAAAAAAACGTATTTCCTGTTAATGATAGTTAATGAGAAGTTTTCAAAATTATCCTGTTGTTTTATGTTTTAGCAACAAATAAACACTGCAAGGAGTGTTGTCTGAGTTTTCTCTGCTTCACAAAAATCTTCACCTTGGTCTTTACAATATAGTCTTATGCTTCATGATATCTTGTTTTAAAGCGGCACAAGGATTTCAACTTCGTAAACGTATGTACAGTGTAACGTGACGGTTCCCTTAAAGTAAATATTTGAAACCCATTTATATTGAAGTACAAAACAATAGAGAAGTAATAAACTTATATAGTATATTATATGTACTAATAGGTGTAGTCTTGACTACTAAATAATGATAAAATATAATTAAAGAATACTAAACATGTCTAGTTAAAACCTTGTAACCACTAGTTCCAGTAAAGACTTCATAGTAAATTATATTAAGAATAGGTAAAAGCCCTATAATATCAAGTATAGCTGATTAACATTGGACTGTGAAGTGAAGGTGTGTACATCCATCAATCAGTTATCTTTGTAAATAATAATGATTGTTTAGTAGTAGGTATAAAATGTAATAAAAACAGTATGACTGGATTAGGTAGTTGTATCCACCTATAATAAATGAACATATAGACAATTTAGAGAGGAGAAATGGTATTACCTAAATGTGTAAATAATGTTTTATTACATTAAAACTATTATAATATAAAGTTAGTAAAAGGACAATGATTATGTTTTAAAGAATTACCAAGATGCATAGTTAATGTATGCTATGTTATATTTGCTGGACTAATTATTGTAGTATTGAGTTGTCAAAATGACAATTATTATGTTTAAAAGGACTAACAAGATGTAGTTAATAATGTTCTGTAATATTTGTTAAACTATATATTGTAATCTAGTTTGTCAGAATGACCATTATTATATGTTGAAGAAGTACCAAGATGTAATTAATAGTGTTATATAATGTTTGTAGTAATAGGAATATGAAACATGAACTGACTATTATATTAGGGAATAGGTAATAATAATTATTTGTAATATACTAACTGAGAAATTGTTCAGTAAGATGTTATTTTCTAGAATGTGTAGTTATATTAGGTAATAGGTCATAATGATTATTGGTAGTAGATGAGTTAAAATTGTTTGATTCAATGTTATATTTAGAGAACTTGCATTTACTTCAGAGAAGGTAAAAAAGAACTGTATAAAGGATAAAGAATAGATACTTAATATTATTATATGTTGTAAATAAGCATTTGTACATTAAGAAATAGATAATGTTCAAGGGTACACTAGACAATATTATGTCTATGGTACAATCAATATGTTTGATAAGAAATTGATGTTCACATTTGTTATAATTAGTATAAAAATCAATTTTGTTAAGAGTTAAGATCATAGGTAAAGTAAAGGGAAATGGGTGTGTATGAAAAAGAATACTTTTAAACATGAAATATTATATTAGGCCAAAATTAAAAAAATGTCACTTTGAGAAATACTGAACAGAAACCTATATTGTGAGATCTCAAATTGATCAGTAGAGAAAGAGGATTTCAGCGGCTATATAATAAATCTCTAGGGGGGGGGGTCTACGTTTGTCCACGGTAATCTCAGAATCTACTGGACCGATTTCAATGAAACGTTGCACGCTGATAGCAGGTACCCAACGAAACGGTTTTCCACTTTATTTGATAATGATAGGTTAAAAAGAACCGACGTTATTGCAAAAAAAACGTATTTTCTTAAACCCGCGGCTTCGATCGCGAATAACGATAGGTTAAAAAGAATCGAAGTTATTGCAAAAAAACTAATTTTTTTAAACCCGCGGCTTCGATTGCGAATATTTGTATATGATTGTTGTAGTAACTGTCGAGTTGGTAATTTGCTAATGGTACATCTATATTAATAATATTCTTACATTGTAAGTTCTGAATATGCAAAAAGTGCGAAGCAATAGATCCATCATTCATGTTTCCTCGAAAAGTAAAATCAAAATTTGATAATATAATAAATATTTACAAACATGCAGTAACACAATTAGATGAAATGTTTATTCGTATATAATAATAGAGATAGTGTATACATAAGTATATTGATATCAGTTAGTCCATTTGAATATTTACATTTTAGTAGGGATATGGAATTCTTATCAGCATATGGAATTCATATAAACAATACAATAATTCATTGTTTGATTATATTGTAACATTGATTATATAGTACACGTTGATTCTGACAAACCATGCCCTTCGACATTTGAATATTCAGTAGGCCTATGTGCAGTAGGAGTAATTAATTGTCGAGGATTATACTTCACCTACTTCATCGAGAATTATGCGATGAGCGTCAGTGATGTAGTATGCCTTTTCGTTAATTTTACGCCATCGGTAAGTAATATGTGCAATATGTATTGTATTATATAAATTATTAATTGCCCCCCTGGAGATTTATTAGATAGATCAAATAAATACATTTCCCTTTTTTCAGCTTTGCAATGCCAAAAAGACGACCATGTTTAGGAAGATCTACTGCTGCTGCGGAAAGAAAGAGGCGTCTTAGAGCATCTGAAAATGACGTCGAAGAAGTCGAAATGCAATCAGCTCCTGGAAACTCTTCAGAAAGATCTAGATTAGAAGAAGTCTCACGGGTTGAAAGTCCTACGATTCGTGAAAATAAATGAGCGGCACAAAGACGCAGGCAAGCGACTCTCAGATCACGAGGTCCTACTTTACGATGGAATGCAAACTTAAATAGTGGTTTCAATTATAATTCAGTTATTAACTACGCGAATGAAACAGATATCGGGTTACCGAGTATGGTTTGCCCTCATTGCAAAGCTTTAAAGTGGAAAAATGAATCACATGGATTATGTTGCTCTGCAGGAAAAATGCGATTAGATTCCATACTTCCTCTTCCAGAACCGTTAAAATCATTATTAAATGGAGAACATCGTTTATCGAAAAAATTTTTGAATGTATTAAGATCGTACAATTCAGCTTTTCAATTTACATCATTCGGAGCCAATGAAATAGTCGAAGGGAGCTTCATGCCTACTTTCAAAATTCAAGGGCAAGTATATCAACTCATGGGATCATTACTCCCCACACAACACGAAGTACCAAAATTTCTACAGGTGTATTTCATAGATAATTATTTACAGCAATCTGAATCAAGAATGGATCATATTCGTAACTTGGATAAGCCATTAGTAACAGAACTTCAATATTTACTACACGCAATCAACCCATATGTTAGTGAACTGAAAAGTGCGTTTGAATTTGTAACATCTGCGAATAATAATCAGTACAATATTGTGATTCATGCTGATCGAACAGAAAATAATGAAGAGCACAGGGGTCGCTACAATGCACCGACAACTAATGAGGTGGCAGTAGTTTTAATTAACCAGGAATGCGATAAACTCGATATAATAATCCGTGCGAGGGATTATACGCTACATCGAATTGCAGAAACACATCGAGCTTATGATGCTTTACAGTACCCTTTAATGTTTTGCAGAGGAGAAGATGGTTATCATTTTACATAAAATTAGTCGATCCTGAGACTGGGTTACAAACTACTAACTCGACAGTTACCACAACAATCATATACAAATATTCGCGTGCGAAGCCACGGGTACCTGCTAGTTGGTAATAATTTTATTACTATAGTACCTAGCATAAGATAGGTATGCTAAAATTAATTATTTGATGTAATTTTGACAAGAAAAACAGACGCTATAAGATGACAATGCTTGGAGTTTCAGCTAATGGGAATTTCGCATATTTTGCACCAGAAAGGCCCAAAATTTAACCCAAGCTAGTTAGTTGATTGTTAAACCTCGTGTAGTAAAGATCGGAGCTTCCGCAACACTTTTGGACAGGAAATTGCAATCGCGCTCGAACATCAGACAGGTTATGTGTACAGTGGAGCTGAGTTAAATTATAATCGAGTGATAAATCTATATAGTAAATTGCTAGAATCATAATAAATGAATTATATAGTGAAAACAATCAAAAAGGAATAAGAAAATGTGAACATAAAAAGGAAAGTATTGTGATATTAAATCAAGAAAAAAAAACTTTTTAACAGTTATTATAAACCAACATGTGACACTATATACACTAGTGAACTATTTTTTCACAAACACTGAACTATCAAACACTAACACTGTTGTTTTTTTTAGTGATTAAGTAATTATTTTTCTGTGTTTAATTTTAAAGTAGTGTAGTATTCTTTAACCTAAAGACACTGTTCGGCACTCACGAACTGTTCAGTACTATAGTTACAAGTTATTATTATGTTGTATCATATTATAATTTTAAACTGTGATGTTTTGTACTTCACTAATCACATTTTCTCAATAATTATTGTAGTCAAAAGAACACACGTGGTTATATTTACATAGTGTAAACAGATAACCATTCTGAGATTGAAAACTTTCAATAGTGCCAACTATTGAGTATTAATATACCAAGCCAGGGTAATTCATGTTAAGAATTATTTATTTATTTTAGTTTAAAGAAAGAAAGGATTTCAAAACTTTCCTTAATAAAAAATTAAGGAAAGTCACTTCATCTAATCGCGGATGACAATACAAATTATGAACTTGGTATATTCTTCTTAACCATGTCATATGGCCTTTTGTAGAAATTGCAGTAGTGGTACATGTTCAATTGCAGAATATTAAGAATGTAGTCGGTCCGAAACTGGGTCTTAAGTATTCCATCTGGAAAAAGACTTGTTTGAGGCCAGTTACAACCTAGACATAGGGCATCCCACGAAAATTAACTGTAGTGAAATCATTGGGCTTTTTAGACGTATTGAATACGACTGGAACATTGACACAGCACGAGTAATATTCGCTTGTGTATGACAAACGTAAATGGGTTTTATAGGAAATTAATAGATCTCTGGTAATAGATATTGGAAAGAGCTAATTTGGTATGCATTTCAGTCAACTATTTAAACCCCTTATTAAATAAATTACAAAGTTTCAAAGATTATTTCAGACTTTCAATAGAAAATGAAATCATAATAAGATTTTAAATGATTTGTTGTTTAAGAATGTATACCGCTATATTCTAACACGTTTTAGTAAACACACTGACAATTTAACACTGAATGTAAAGAGTAACATTTAGTGAGTATAAAGAATTTCCAAGTAAACAGATACAATACAATAAAGCAAAAACGGTAGCGAGAGAAAACATTTGTATTGTGAACACACAAAGAATGCAACGACAACAGGAAAACAGTGAACAATAGCATCGTTCTTCAAGGAACCGTATTTCCAAAAAGCGTAAACTAGTGTGTCACTAATACATCAAAGAACAATCGCTTATTTGTTTGGATACTTATAAACAATTCTAACAGTCGCTTGTGCGCAGTGTACTATGTTTTGTCGATGTCGATTACCTTTTGAAGTTCAGGATTCGTTCCTTCTGTAGATTATCTCCAAGGACTGACGATTCTTACTTCTCCCACCTCATAATATTACGCATATTTCGTTATTCGTCTTAATATCAAATTTAAATAGAAGGGCATGAATTCGTAATAACAGTTTTTATATAAATAATATCATTTTAAGATAAAGTCCTTGTGTTGTTTCATCGTTAACATCATTCTGTCATTTGTTTTCAGTCTCGACTAATGAATTATTTTTCACACATACAAGCTGAAAATCCCACTACACCGAACCACAAATCTTTTATATAAATACGAAGATATATTTATTTAAAATAGCTCGTGTGATTCAATTTGCTACATGATAGCGTGTAACACAGACTGGTTGTCAATTTTGCATGTTGCAAGTGGCATAATGATAAAGTATTAAGTTTTCAAAAATATACCAGCTCTACAAGTAACAAATCACGCAAAAATATTACCAACTTGTCGCCTCTTTATCCTTTGTGCCGCGCGTATGTGAATGACAACGTAAACTATAAGTTTATTTGCGTATATTTGTGCCATAGGTTGTTATTTAAACAAGAATCGTTCATTTTCACGTACATTTAATTTAATTTGTAATTCTTTGTGCATAGGAAAACATTATATCTCATAACTGTAATTCGTGGATCGTAGTGCTCTTCACACGCGCGCGGACACACACACACACACACACAGAGAAACACACACACGCACGCACACAGAGAGAGAGAGATTTTCTTACGCAAGATCTTAACATTCTGAGAGAAAAAGCCTGTTTCTAGTTTTTCATAGAAGTGCTAAAAACATCACCTTGTTTCTACCTATCACGCAGTTCAAGAACTTAATGTATTTCTATGTTTACCTACAACAGCGTCTCATGTATGTGTTGCTTAAAAGTCACTTTTTTAGCAGAACATCCAACATCAACAGTGTGCACATATAATGTGTACACAAGTGCTTCACACCGCATGTGCATCTGTCAGATATGTGTCATCTGTTTCTGCTTCTTTATTTGATATAAGTATATAAATTGTATATAAACTCTTGTACAAGCAGTACGTGGGTATATGAAATGTCTGTGTACCGAACGTTTATCATCTGGCACTTTTATCATCATTAGCAACGTCATCGTTAGAATGTATTTTGCCATGTGGCAGGGACCAAGTTCATTTTTATTTTGTACAGTGAAATTTGTCTAATTCGGATTATTTATCCATTACAAATTTACAACAAGTCGGGCTCTTCAAAATTGTAAAAAATAATTTTAAGCTAGTGCACCTTTTTTTTTTAATTCCAACAGTGATATTTTATTGAAACCAGAGAGTATCTGGGGTGTCAAATAAGACACCGTCTCGCAGAAAAAGTAAACCAGTAACTACTGACGTAGTACGTTTCTCCAAATGTATAACAGTCACATAAAGGTTCGTTATAGTGATTAGTCAATAAAATTCTAATTTTTGGGAACAAGTTAGAAAATTCAAGCTCTATGTTCCATAAATATAAGAAAAGGATGTTGAAGCTCTGTTAATATTAGGCAGAAGTCCAGCTTAACACTACAATGTATTACCCAGTTAATTAAGCAAAATATAAATGTCTAGTAATACTTGCGTGTTGTACTATTTAGTTAATATTTAATAGGAGGAAATTTACATAAGCTTTTGGCATTAAACAACGAATATTGCGAGTTTCTATAGCTCAGGATTTTCCCCAGCCCGACCTAGGGGCCTAATGGTTTTACGTTATTTTTGGCTTCAGTTTATACGGTTTCTCATATTGTGTGTTGACTTTAGGGATTCAATCATCGCCCCCATATCTTTTCCTCTTCTTCCACTGTTCCTTAGGCGTTTTTATTAGTCTATTCGCCCCTCTGGATAGGCTCAACAAACTTAAATATCTATTCTTTATAACTATCAGACGTATTCTATTATATTTGTTTTGTTTTGACCACTCTTTATTACACAATTTAGTCATCTACCTTATTCGCTTTCAAATCGACGTTTTTAACGCCTAAATGCCACTTCCTCTCTCCTCCTCATTATCCACATCTCTTACCAATAAAGTAAATTATTTTATGTAAATCACATCACTAAGCCAAACTCATTGTGTTATACAAATTTCTTTTGCCGTACTAAACTTATTTATTGCTGTTGCTATTGCATTTCCAACACCTTTCAACTTTAGTCAGTATGTTTTCCAAGCCGTTATTTACCTAATTTTATAATGTTTGTTACTATTGTCATTAAGTTTGTGCCGTGTTTTGGTGAAAACCCGGCCGTCTATAAATGTGAATAAAATAAAAAGGGTCTTACTGCCGAAATAATTTATTTATGTAATTACGCGAATGGTAATTACACGTAAGGGTTTGCGCTGGATACTGTCGCTACCCGACGGCGCAGCGTGGAGTTACGTTTTCCGACATGTGGTTTTGATACAAGGTGCTAGCCAGGAGTTACGCACAGATACAGACGCTCTTCCCGGCCGCCTACAGTTCCAAATTGCTGTAATCTACATTTGCTATCTACTATGTTTGAGTAAAGGCTACAGAGATCCCCAGTAAGACACTTTAAGATATATTGTCACTTATTTTGTAAAAGTTTGAAAACATAAATTGATATTAACTTGCTTGCGAATCAGATGAAAATGGTGTGTGTTACCGCGTGGCGGTAAGTGAATGCGTGCGTTCGTCATTGAATGTTTGATTATGTTTTTTGGCTCTAGTACAGCATGATGATTTGCATTTATAAGTAACTATTGTAACTATAAAATTAGGACGTAAAAGGAAGATGATTTGTAATTGTGAAAAGACGAAACTTAATTATATCATTGGGAACGAGCACGTGCTGCCTAACACTTGTACCTGTTTGAGTTTGTCAGTTCGTATACAGTCATCTATATAACACAATACATTATATTCGTTAATGGGAGTTATTCACATAATATTGAAGCTTTGTGGCCGCGAGTGTGCTTTATGATTTCAAAAAAAAAGAATTATGCAAAAAAAGGGGTTACTACTGGTCATGATGTGCTGAGTGAGTTTTAGACTGTGGTACGTGGGTGTTGAGAATGATGAGTGACGACTGTAATTTTTCCTACAATTGTTTAAGGGTTTTCGTCTAGCCGGGGCTCAACCCATTCCAGCGCATGGCTGTCCACCTGCCATAATGCAACGAACAACCAGACTCGATGTTGGCTGCCGCTGGAGGAGCGTCCGCATATCCTGCCAAAGGTGCCCACGAGACATACCCCGGGCAATTGAAGGTGATATTTAAACTTTTTATATTCATTAGGCCACTTCAACAAATCTCCAGTGCGTGACAGTATCTAAAGTTAACAAGTTCTACGATATGGTGCTCGCGTCTAGCTAGATATAATTTGGGGGGGGGGATACATTTTATTTACAAGGAATTCAGTATGTAATACGTCCCAAAGTAATTGTAG
Source organism: Magicicada septendecula (assembly GCA_034769895.1). Lineage (NCBI taxonomy): Eukaryota > Metazoa > Arthropoda > Insecta > Hemiptera > Cicadidae > Magicicada > Magicicada septendecula. Next base: position 331,454,820 of record CM068373.1, read on the forward strand.
ATCTGGCCGAGGGGCTATCAGTCCGGCTATCAGTTTTTTTATATCTATTTAAGACTAAAAGTTTAAGTCGTAAAAGTATACAAATCTGAAATCTTGTCAGGTAGGTGGGTTGGCTATTATTTAATATTCATTAATAAGCGTTTGTTAATAGGGGTTTGAAAGTCTTAAGGGATTATATTGTTTTCTTACTCTTTTACCTGATTCAGGCACCTGTGCGGGGCAGTTTTATACAGGTACCGGACGTGTTGTGTAGTGTCCGATCAGGCCGGACACGTGTCATCGGCCGGATCAATTGAGGTTGCTGTAAATGTCTATACATTTATATATATACAGATATATATATATATTTTTGCACGGTTTAATTCAAGGAATTTAGCAATTTTATGAATTTATTCAGCAGGTACCGCTACTTAAACCTTTATTACTGCCATTGTCACTTCAGGATGTGTTAGACTTTTATATACCTTTATAAGAGTATTTTCTTATTACTTCACTCTAAGTTTCTAGGGTTATAAAGTTAGCTTCAGTTGGTTTTTTTTATATTAAGTTTGCTGGTTGTCAGTTCCACTGAGAACTTCATTAAAATGTTGAACCTTTTGTTACAAAATTACAAAAGGAGATAACAAATGTTACTATCGTATAATTCATTTCAGTCTTGTTAACTTTGTAACGGCACACTACTAAGAGGAGACTATTCCAGAATTTCGTTTTTGTAATTTCTTATCCTGATGTTTATTCAGTTGTTTTTTAAATTTTCTTTTACACTGATAACTGAGTTAGGGGGTCCGGATGATCCGTCCATATGTCTCTCCTTTCACACATGGGTACGTGGGGGATGTACGGGTTAGCTTCCAGAATTAACGTGATGTATGATATCATGCTGTGTCTGTGATATGTATTTATGTATATCTGTATATTTGTGTGAAAGTATGTGTTGTAATGTTGAGTTGTGTAAAGGGCCATTTATATAAGTTAGGTGATAGGTTTAAGGAACTCGGATGATTATAGTATTATGTAGATGATGTAGATATTTGTGGTTATGATGTCGAGAATATTTAAATCACTATGAAGTTATGCATATGTACAGATATTAAGAAGATTTTAGAATGATGAAGAATTTAAATTTTGAAGTTTGCATTTTACGTTTAAAATCAAAGTAATGAAAATCTAAACCTTAAATTTAAGTTTTAAATTGAATGAATTTAAAAGTGGTATTTTACAGAATTTAGAATTGAGCTATGGAGAATCTAAACCTATTACTTGTATTCACATTGAACTAAAATTCAAAGGTTGTATTTTATATTAAAATTGAATGATGGAAAATCTAAAATTTGTATTTTGTATTAACATTGAACTCAAGTTCAAAGTTGTACTTGGTATTGCAATTGGATTATTGAAATTTAAAATTCAGATTTTGTATTATTATTGGATTTGTAACTAATATACACGACAACTTGGAAAATAAATAAAAAAAGGTTATTGTTGTTCAACAGCTGAGTTTAATTGCAAGTCCCGTCTCACTGGACCCAGCGCATTTTTGGCTTCTCTAGGCCCTCTGCCTAGTTTTAAATATCTGGTGGCCCCTCTAAAAAAAAAAAAAATTTTTTATAAAGCTAAAAAAATTTTTAAAGAGGGGTTACAAGTTTTCGATACATTTTCCCAAGGTGACTAAAATCATTTGACTTACTACTCTCCCCTGTGATCTCCAGTTCTTTACATATAGTTTATGACTTTTGATTCAAGTACAACTTCTTTATTTTTCAAATCTACCGTATCAATTTGTAGCTTTTCAGTACCAATGTTTGTCACCTAACGCTACCAAGGGCTATGTAAAACTATAAATATAAACTGATTGATTCTTTTTTCTCTAAAGCTTGGAGTTCTTATACTTAATAAATATCAGCTCTGATATCACAGTTTTCGATGAAATATATTTTTACTGATTAAAGTTTTAAGTACCAGTAATTTGAACAAACGTAGTTATTACATGTTATGTTAAAAACAAAGTAGTTATTACACATTGTGGGAAAGAAAATTGTTAAACTAAATTTTTAATAACATAACTGTTTTGTTAAGAACTTTAAGAGCCACTTTTTCAAAATTTTTTTCAAAGACGAGCAAATTTTGTAGAATCTTCTAAGTTTACTGATAACCCAGATTCATAAAACAAGGAAAACTTCTGAATCTTAGAGTTTCTTGTTTATCAAAATTTGGAAAACACAGTTTTTTTGAGTGCCAGTAGAATATCATAACTTACCATATTATACTCTCATTTTTAAACACTTGTCTTCTAGAGTTTTACGCTACAGCTTAGACAAACTGGCATTGCAACCATCTGTAAATAGCACTACTCTTTCCTCATTTACTAATTTTTGGTCATCTCTTATTTATATCTTACAAGTATAGATACAAGTAATCCTTTTTCAGGCAATCCTTATTTATAGTGTCTTGAAACTTTCTTTTTGCTGCAAGGCATTCATGCGAAATTACTGGGTACTGTAAACGGAAACTAAATAATTCTTAATACTGAAATAATTGCATTAAAGAAAATAAGTATACTAATATTAACATATCCCCCAAAAAACTGGAGAGGATGAGTAATACCTTATGGTTTCATTCCTTGATGGAGGGAAATATCCAGCCGCACCTCCAAGTGGTGGGGGATGGGCAACACCTACAGGTGGCTAACGCGGCCCTGGAGGCCGAGTGACAGCCGGTATACGCTGTCCCTCCTCTACTTGTCACTATCAAGTAGATGTTAGGGCACACTCTTGCCATTGGTGTGAGAAATTTCCCCTAAAGACGGATGACCTTCCATTGGTTAACGACGTAGGATGTGGGAGGCAAGGAGAAACCACCACATTAAAGAGGCATATGGATACATCAACAGGAAAAACTGGTATCTTTGGTGTGGTAAGACACCCAGTTTATGGGAGAACACCCAGACAGAAAATCGGTCTGGACGTTAAGCCTGAAGGTGGGAGCCCTACCATACGTCTTACACTGCGATATGCTAGTAACATATCAATGGGACATATTCACAACCAAATTGCCTCAAATAAGGACTAGCCGGACTGATCGGCTGAATTGGTGGGAACATCATTGCCGAACGGATGACTGCCGCATCCCCAAACAACTATGGAACTATAAGCCGAGGGACGGAGAGGTGTGGTATGCCGGGACTAGAATTTTCACGACGTGTGTAGGTTCAGTGCTACCAACGCGTTTGGCAGCAGTGCCTGCCAATGCCTTGTCGCCGCTACGGCGACGCGATTGAGTGACCCGTCGCTGTGCTTTGTTCGCAATTAGGTTAGCCGAAGGCTAATTTTTGCAAATTGGGACAGGTTTGTCTTACGCAGGCAGGTGCGACTAACACGCCCTTGTGTCGGCCTCATTTCTCAGCGTGCCTTCAACCAAGACATTCCAAGTGGTGTGACGGCCGGGATTTATTTGTGTTTAAACTCTTTTCATGCGTGAGTAGACTTCTCAAGACGTTCAGGTGTGTACACTTAATTATTTTATTTTATTTTTCTTTAATTATGGATTATGTGTGTTATGATTATGTAAGCGTGTATGTGCCCCGGGTTTATTCGTTATTGTAAAACTTATGCTTTGTAAAATTTAACTTACTAGTTACTGCCTGTCTAAAGACGAAATTATTGCTTGTTAACCCTTACTTAGTTGAAGCTTATTAAAAATTATTATTATTAATTAATTATTATTGTAGATTAATTAAACGATTTGTATTTAATAACAGTGGGTACGGTGTTAATAAGATTAATTGTCAAACTGATTGCTGTGCTTGTGTTCCGAGGCGAGAGAGTGTAATGTCTGGGTGTATTAACTGGCGGCCAATCCCCAAATAAAATGTTATAGGGCCCCTGCACCAGCCAGGAAAGAGGGGGAAGAGCGGTGGTCACGCGAACATCAGTGACTACCAGCAGAGCAGTTCCACTGTAAACTCCCCGAAGCCGTCAGACCGAGGAATGCGGAAGGAACAAAATCCACCGAAGGACCCAGAAATCCCAGGAACTACTTCTAATGAACATGCACCATAGTCCAGGGACAAATTTTGGAACCTCTGCTCGTCCACATTTTATCATGTTTCTATTTGAGTTTGTCTCTACAGAACTACAGGTGGGAGCGTTTCATTTATCACTCTTCAATCTACATCAACTCCATAGACTGGCTACCCTCGTTTTCAACATTAAATATCTGCTTAAATACAATATTAAATATCTGTATTAAGAACTGAAAATATTTCAAAGTCACAAGAACTCAAGTTGTAAAAATTTAACTGTTTTCTTTGTAACTCGTCTAACATACACCATGATGGGGTGGGTAAACTGTTTTATACTGTTTTTACAGTTTTTATACAGTGGCTAAAGCATGGTTTGGTACTTAGATTATTTGGTGTCCGATTATCTGTATTACCATTATTTTTATTATAATTATTCTTGAAGGGTTGTTAGTGTTTTTATTAAGTGGTGGGATTAACTTTGGTGTGGTCCGTTATCTCTACTGTATTGATGTTCGCGTTGTTCTCCCTCATGGGGTATGCTAGTCTTGGAATATAAATAAATATGTATATATATATATATATATAATCTTATGTCTATTGTCTTAAAACTATATAAATTAATGAATATGTGTAAAGAACAATATGAAACTGGAACATTGTGTCACCCTTGTGATATCTAATAAATCTTGTTATTTTGTTAAAAATGTGTTGCAAATCCTGTCACTCTGTTAGGTTCAAGCACACTTTTCGCTTCCTCTAGGTTCATTAACCTAGTCTTAAATTTTACGTAGCGGTCCTGCGACCGCTACAGTGGGACGTCCGAAGAAGCGCTGGAGTGACCAGCTCTAATCTTTGCCTATTTGAGACCGGAACAAACCATTCTTGGTTTATTCTTGAAAATGATGATGATGACTGAAAACCGGAATCGGCTTCATCCACCTTCAACCAATTCTTTGTTTATCGATTGTAAGGCTGTATAGTTACAGCGTTTATTTATTACTGTACACTACTGTAATAATTTATAGTATACAATCTTTTATGTTCAATAAATGTCCAATACGCCTACACATGTCCAATACATTACTGTACAGTACAGTAGAAAATTGTACTTTTTATTCAGTTCGGATAATAGATCTTTCGGTTAATATATGTTCGGATAATCGATGCTCTACTGTACTCTACTTGCAAAAGAAACCATATTGAACAATATCACAATATTATGTAATTACTGCAAGAAACTTTGAGTTAAATTGTAGAAAATGATGGACAAAAAGATACGAGCATTTCTTAAATGGGCATTTCGACACACATAAGGATTGACAGAGAGTATATTTATATTTTCATGTAGAATGTATGGCGTGGTATGTAGGTTTGGTTTTTCCTAATTACCTATAAAATTAAAATTATTTTATTACTTAAATTGGTATTTTTCTATTTTAAGTCAGTTAACTTTTTGAGATGACACCAAGGAACTCAACCCAACAACTGGTTGCTCAGATTTCTGCCACCGGGCAAGGTCACATAATGGTGCGGTGCAGCGTTTTATCAAGGTTTTATACAGCTGTTAAGATTTTTGACAAAACTAAAAACAAACAAAAAATTTGAATAAAGGAAAACCAGTTATCATGAAACACATAATAAACAATAAAAATGAGATCCAACAAGAAGTATGGTGGGGTTGAAAGATGGTAAAACTTTTGAAACGGATGAGACATACCAACAGAATTTCACCAAAATTTAGAGTTAAAGATTAGATAAAGTAAAAGAAGATTAGAGAGAGAAGCGTGGGATGGTGACTATATTAATGTTATTTGCCGGGTAACACCGGCTGTCCAACCAATAACAGTCACAGATTAGGTGAGAACGGACTGTCAGTCGGGGGTGTAATGCTTCTCACACGGGCAACCATGACACCCACGAGCCACAGAAATCCCTAGTTTGTGTACGTAGTTAATGACTATGTTAATTCCTCTGCCCTCTGAGAGACAAAATACAACGTTCCTTGTGTTTTCTCCTACGTGAAACAGAAGTCAACACCGGAGCTGAACTTAAATCTGATTGCGATGTACGATCACGAACTTGTGCTTACGACGATTCTAAATTTATTGGATCATGATTTTACGAAAAACGTTTTTTGTAAACTAAACTTGCTGTATTTTATTACTTTATTTACTAATTTAAATGAGATGTTTTTGTTCCACAAAATCAGTACAGTATTTTTGATTCCTACGTGTCAAGTAACAACGAATTCCGGCGATGTCCGAAATTATTACAAACGCCATTTCTACAAAACAATTTCCGTTTTGTTTACAACTAAATAAATTTAAAACGTTTGAGTTTCTTTAGTTAGTTTCTGGGGCTTAGAAAAACCTTTGCTTTGAATAATTTAAAGTCAATTGCTACAATAGTTCTTTACTCCTCCTCCTCCTCCTCCTTCTCCTACTCCTCCTCCTCCTCATCCCCAAAAAATATAAGTGCAAGCGATCTAAACATCGTATACAAAAAGACACAAAAACCACTTTTATTTAAACGACGTACACCAACATAATGCAAAAATCTTAACTAGTGTATTAAATAATAACAATAGAACCATAATATTTAAAACTAACAATAATCTTATGAACATACTTCGAAATAAAATAACTATGCCTTTAGAAAAGAAAACGGAGGGTGTATAAATTATCATGGGACGATTGTGAATGCTTTTATATCGGCCACACAGGAAGGGGTTTCCAAAAACGTTTTATTAAACACAAACCAAAGCACAATTTGAAGGGCCAAACAACACTATCCAACATAAAATCCAATTACGCACGTCAGTTGATAAATGAAAATCATAAATATACGAGCTTTAATTCCAACTTGAAAGCTATATGTGTTTGTAATAAATGCGCTTAACAAAACGCTTTGGAAGAATTCGAGATATATAGAGCGTACAATGACGTACACAGTCGTGACTTTGTGCTAAGCGATCATTTAAACTTCAAATCAAACCCGCTCTACGATACCGCAATAAACCTGTTACCACGAAGTCACACGACGGAAGAAATACCTACGATATGAAACATATAATACATTCACAGTGATATTCTTCAAGAATTTTATATTGTGTACACACACAGAGGCACACACACATTTAATTAAATTAATTTTTATAACAAACGTCTGTTGATATTAATAAAATATGTGAATCCCATGATCCAATGGCAGTCACTGAACAGCTAACTGGACAATGCATACAGCTCAGTTGCCAGGCACCGATTGAGGTGAGACTGTTTCAGACGTTTATTCTTCCAGAATCCAGAATCGCTATCTGACTACGTACAATGCAAGGCGACGGATTTACAAATACCGGATTTTGAAGGAGCTGAGTTTCAGTTACAGCTGGCTGTTCGCAGTGATCATTGCAGCTTATTAAAAAATTATTATTGTGTTCATTAGTGCAAAACTGTAATAAAGTAGCATTTAAATTTTTCTGTTGAATAAATTTAACTTGAATCTATATGTATAAAACTCAAAGTCTGAAGATTTATGTGTACTGAATACAAATCCACACCATTACACCGATTGTCACCACATTTTGCACAGGTTACCTTTGACACAAGTCAAAAAATACTGTCTAACTTGGAATTTGATAGTTTGCCCCGTTCGCACGATTTAGGCCCTTTTAATTATGCCTTTTCTTTGACGCGTAATAAAGATGTCAACAACACCATGGAGACCAGAATTAATTACCATGGCAACAAGCAAATAAACAAATAATATTTATCGGCATCGGAACTGAAGCTTTATCCGTTCCTGCAGTATTTAATGATTTTAATATGCGATTGTATCGATATATTATGTAATTTGTATACATGTACGTCTATATATTTTGTAATTGTCTTAAACTATTATAAAATTTATGTTTATACGTATTTTTGATAATGCAATGAATAAGTAATGAAATATATTTAATACTACTACTAAAGATGTCAACAACGCCATGGAGTCCAGAATGAATTACCATAGTAATAAGTAAATAAACAAAAGCTATTTAGCGGCATCAGAACTGCACATTAATCCATTCCAGCAGTACGATTTCCATGTTTTATATAATATGCGATTGTATCGATATATTACGATGTGGAAAAGAAGAAGTATACTAATTGTAAATTGTTTTATTACTTAATGCAAAGCGAAAATGTTGTTTTCATTTGTGAGGTTAGGTGACAACGATTTTTAGTTTTAGGTTACTGCTGAAATAAATAAAACGTATGGTTGAGGAAACCATAACGTTTAATGTGTTATACAATGCTTCTAACACAGTAACACTTAAAATAAAGAATTTAGCGTTTTTTATTTAACAGGTACTTTACAAATATCTCCAAAGGCTTTATAAACGGGTCCTTTTAAATATCCAAAGACTGTTGCAGCAATATAATAATTTAGTACACGTTAAAATAGTTCAAGTGTTGAAAACAGCTTTGGAGAGAATTTGACTAATGAGTACAAAATTGTTATACGAGCTGACAGAACGGCATATAGACATAGACAATAAAAATTATATTAAAATACTTATTAAAAATCAAATATTCGCGTTCAAGCCGCGGGTAAAAGCTGGTTAATCTATAAGAATTATTTGCTAATTTATAAACGTTGTTTTTGTCTAATAATGTAAGTGACTTTATTAGTGTTAGTTATTCTGCTTTTACTACACTGAACGACGGTCGGTGTGACTGTTGCAACAGTGGTGTCAGAAGAAGTTGGATAGAAGTTTTAACGGTGGAAGCAGTGGACATTTGCAGAAGGGTAGCGCGCGGCAATCGATTTACAATAATGGATACCAGTCACCTGATGGAAACATTTCAAACGCTTTTACTGCAAACAGAGAACCGGTGACGATGTCAGGAGTCAGAAGAAACAGAGGAACGACAGGATGAGAAACAACGAGAAGTAGAAACACGGAAAAGAGACGAACGTAGTGCGGGAAGCAGAAGAAGCAGAGAAAAGACAAAAGGCCTTTTTGTTGGATACACAGGAACAGTAGGAAATCCTGTTGCTCGTGTCGGAAGAACGACAAGGCGAGAAATGTAAGCAGGAGACAGAGGAGTGGAAGCGTGAACAAAATACGTAAAAGCACTGATACATGAACAATAGCAATCGAAAGAACATACTACTGCAGAATTGGGTCTTCTACGTGGTGAGCTTAACAACGAAAATTCTAGGATATCTAACGTAGAAGATTCGATCATGTCTACAAAAATATCTATCGTATAAGAACCAATACAAAATTATGTATCTAAAGTAGAGTAGTCAATGGCAATTTCAAAGGATTCAGTCTCAACTATAAAAGGGTCAATTGCAAAAAATTTTTTTAATTATTGAATTTAACATGTTAAAACTGGTCTGTAAGACCAATCATCAGCTTATCTCTAATACGTCTTAATACTAAATACATATCAGCCAAATTAAATCCAATGACATTCTTTAGTTAGTTCTAGTGTTCTAACTAAACACTCTCCTCCGCGCACAATGCTCTGCTTTTATAACACAAAACTTACGCAAGTTCAAATGGCTTTGTTCTCTTCAGTCTTCGGAACACGTGTTGATTGTCCAGCAGCTGAAGAACTTCTGAATTTTCATGGAGGTGAAGCCTTTCTTCATGCTTCTTCAACCTTTTAATCTCTTCTTTAATTGTTGGAATAATTCGATCTCTGTGAATATCGGCGTTTCTAACATACCATGGTGCATTCACCATGTTTCGCAAAACTTTGTTTTGGAATGTTTGTATTATCCTGATGTTACTATCTTTCGCGCACTCCCAGAGTTGAATTCCATACATCCAAGTGGGTTTAATTATCTGATTATAGATCAGAGTTTTACTATATAAAGACTTGGAATATTTTCCTATGAGCCATTTATATTGTCGGAATTTTATGTTAAGTTCCACTTTTTTCTTTTTTACATGCTCTTTCCATCTCAATTTGGTATCCAATGTCATACCCAGGTACTTGGCTTTGTTTTCATAAGGAGCTACCATTACATTTATGACCAATGATGGAAGATTATTCAATCTTTTATTGGTGAAATTAATGTGTGCCGATTTTGCTTCGTTAAGTTTAATTTTCCATTTTTTAGTCCATTCATATATGGTATTGCTAGCTTTCTGCAATAATCGGGTTGAAATAACCTCATATTGCCCTGTTAATTGCAAACATAGAGAACCAAATTAAGAGTAAAGTCAAACCAGTTAATGAAAATAAAGCCACAATGTTTTGAAACAACGGCTGAAGATACAGTGACACTCAGAAAATCGGAAGGCGTAACTGACTGAGCCGCTTTGAAATCCAGTATTTCTGTCTTCGCCACCTTGCATTGTAGAGAGTTAGCGGGCTTCGATGTTAGTAGGGTAGTCTAGTAACGTCTGGAAGGAGCATTGCGTAATTCTGCCGTGTAGAATGATCTCTAAACATCTGGAACAGCCTCGCGCGAAACGTGGCGTAACAATAGTCACGTAGGCACTCAGTGATGTAGTACTATTTATTTTCTCGGCGTAGCAATATAAAGTCAATGTAAATGTATTTGTCTACAAATATATTTTTTTAAAGAAAGAGTAAGACGATTTGCAACTAGAAGTATGCAACATATTTGTGCAAAGATGAAAATAACATAGAACATACCTCTTTTTAAACAATTTACCACAAAAAAGTAAAAGACAAAAATCCTATGGATGGAAAAAAAAATTAAAACTTTGGAAACGTCTATAGCAAATGTTAATTTGCTGAAAATTACCACTTAAAAAATCAGAATTTTGGTTTAAATGAAACACATAGTTATAGGTTTTAGAGTTATGAAACACATGTAATACGTAGGTTTTACAAGTCAGGTTTACATGAAACATAAGTTTCTTTAATAAAAGTAACACCGCTGTTTGGAAAACACGGGTAATAAGGTCACAAACACGCGCGTTTAGACTGATCTACGCGCTGATTAGGTTAGCCATTATTGATTAGTACGGAGGAAAATTAACAACGCGTTCTAGGCTTTTCAATTTCGATTTGTCTACTTAAAAAAATTAATATTCAATCCACAAAGTACCATTCACGTTTTTGTTTTTAATTCATTACTTGACATATTTTATGATTTTCTGTCTAGATCTTATTCTTTGACCAAACACGTGTTTCCGCCGATTTTCTTCACTATACCATGGCTTAATTAACTTGCCATGGTTTCTATAAATCGTTTGCGGTTTCTATAGTTCTCTTCGCCTGAATGAGACCAATCAAAAGCATTTTTAAATTAACTTTTACCACGAGGAACCGGAAATATTTTTTTATTTTATTTTATTTATTTATAAGGTCGCTGCAACAGCAACCGTCATTAGCGCCTACAAAAATGAATTTGTACAGATTCTTAAACAGATGTATTAACATATAGTAGATAATTGTTTAAATACCAAATAGTGTAAACAAATGAGATAGATAAAAATATTTAACAAATAACAGTATTAGTTTAACTGATGCAAAATAAAATGAGAAATATTAACCCCCCACAACACAAACAATATAAATACACATCATGCACATAAATAAATATAACTAAATATACTATAACGATTCATAATAGCGTCCTATCTGAGCGTTATATGAACGAGATAGACGGTACGGGTGTAGTGCCGTAAGATAGAGAGAGAGCGTATAATCGCAGCCATCTCACTCTAACCACGTCACCGCTACAATAGAATCCAGTTCAAACAGGTAATTTTACTCAAAGCGAATTATCAGTTCAACCTGCGATAACTTCAAAAGTTGTAAATATACGGAAATTCTGAAAACAGCATTGTATTCAGCAAGAAAAGCTGTATAAGTAGCCGCAAGCTCAGTTAATATAATTAACAAATAAAGAAGGTATACGGATGACGCACGCCAACAGGAATAACGAGAGAATTATGCTACGTAGGAATAAGGTGTTTTCACACACACACAGATAAAGGCCTAAGCAACAATATTCTGTGGTCAGATCTTCGGAAACACATTTTCAAATACCTGTAATCAATCGATTTTGACAAGAATTTCTCTGCCGTTTGGAACCTGTCACGGAGTGTTTGACCGACTTTTTCGAGATTGTCGAAACTGGAAAAACGCATGATTTATTTGTACAACCAATCAGCAGCCCGTATTTAAAACAGACGCCAGCTAAAAGCGAGGGGTAACATCACTCTTCGTTCGGTACTTAAACACACTAGACGTGTATAATTCACATTCAGAAATTTTATATTACACAACAGTGCAAATTTAAGTTCTAAATCGAGAAGTAGTCCGCAGTGTAGATGAATTAACAACATTCAATAACACTAGCTGCGTAAAACAACCGTTAATTAATTAATTAGTTAATTAATTTATCAATCAGCCGTGAAGGACCTGTGCTACAGAAGGCTACATCATCTGTAATTGCCAGGGCATCTTCAACCGCATTGATCAATCCATTCTTCTGTGCAACACCATCGAAAGGAGGACTTCTACAGATTCCTATCTTCGGGCAACGCATCAAACAGTAAGAAATAGATTCATTGATCAATGATATAAGCGCTAAACAAATAATAAAACAATAAACAATTTTAAAAAGACACTAAGAAAAGCACACTTTGTATTTTTACTATAAGAATTACCTCTAATATAGTATAAGAGTGTTGAATGGAAAGTGGTGTGTAGTATTGGACGTGCAAATTATTGCAGACCTGTTCTTTAGCACTGGTTTGGGAGATAGAAATCTCTTAATCAAACCAGATAAGAGCTATAGGTCGTTTGAGCGTCTTAATCATTACTTTCCACACTCACTCAATAATTATAAGGTTAGGGTATAATTAAGTCCTACCATTAATAATTTGAAGTTTAAAATCGTTTATTAAAACATTAAATATAATAATCAAGCAAATCTTAAAGTGTTATTTGTAACGATTCCCCTTGAAAACCACAATCACTGAACGAATCCTGAGAAAGAGTGCCTCCATGCGCTGAGCTAAGCTGAAACCGTGTCATTTGTATCTGGGATTTGTTCTGGCGCCCAGGTAAAGTAATATCACGGGTAAGTAACTTTTTATCTAACATCACAAATATTAGATAATTGTGTTAGACGAAAGGGAGTGTTGTAATACATATAATAAATATAACACTAAGTAAAAAATTATAACAACTATATAACAATAAGTCATAATATCATATCAATACATTAACTTAATTACACAATTTTTAATGTTCTTATATTTTTTTTAGTTCGTACCTATATTGCTGTTAACAACTGAATCTCTTTTAAGAGGAGAATTATGTTGGCGGCTGCATTTTAGTTGTGTTGTTTTGAAATATAAAATGCAACTGGGCATGTCAATGTAAATGTAACTCAAAGCGCATAAAATACAAAATATCTGTATTTATCAAAGCGGATAATTTACAAAATGTGTGTATTTTTATATATGATACCTAACAGTAACTGCTTCTGTAACTGCAGACAAAAATTGAATTAATTTTTGATATTGTTATTATGTAATATTTATTTAGATATAGATTAATGAAAATTAGTACGAATTCTTTCTGAAACATTTAAGTGGATCCTATTAAACTTCAGTAACACAAAATTTATATTTAATGGAAAGGTAAACCTACGTATTTATCATCTTCTGCTGCTGCTATCTGGCAATAGGCGAATCACGTGCTCCGGTCCTAGAATAAACACGTCCACTTCACACACAAACCCGTCCTAGACTTTTTTATGCTTTTTTGATCAATACGCTTCTATTCCACACTTTCTTAGGCAACCTGGCAAGTGGCATCCTATTAAGATAAACTATCCATCTGTAAACAATACGATCTTGGATAGTAATCACTTTCAGCTATTTGCGCACGACTACACTATAAAGCCTCTCTCTTCGCGTGGACCCTTAAACAGATCGCAAGAATCTTATCCAATAGCTGTAGCTTACCCAAATGTTTTTTTTTACTGGAAACCAAGTTTCAGAACCGTACTACTCAGGGACATCAATTACCTTCTAAAATTTTAGTCGAGTCTCTTTACTTGTTTTCCTCGATAACCCTTGATGAATTGTGCCACTACTGACTGAGACATACCGTAGCCAGCTTATCATCAACATCACAATCCACGTCATAATTGACATCTGCTCCATACCCTTCTTGTCCAATACAATCTTAGTTTGCAAAGAGCATTAGTCCATAAAAGTCATATTTTCCGTCTGCTGCATAGAAATTTTCATGTTATAGTTCGAACAGGCTTGCTTAACTAGAACATTGATCTCTGGAGTTTGCACTCATTGTTTTGGACTATTACTTGATATGTCAGACCCACTTTTGTCTTTCTAGAACACAAAGATTTAACGAAACATTCAGAAGTATCTTATTATACATGAGTATGAAAACGTTACTCGTTTACGAGCACAAAGACTACATCTTCGGTACTTTATACAACAATTTTCATTACAAAAATTGAATAGACCAGAAATGAATATTAAGCTTCTGAAAGAAGGTTTAAACCAGAAAATGATTTGTGTTTGATATTAACCGCACCTTTGCCAGTCAGCTTTCCACACTTAAATGCCTGGAAAAATAACGAAAATAAATAATTAGTAGAGTTTGAAATCTTTTAAAAACATTACAATTGTTCTCTGTAATGAGTACTTATCTGAGATATTCATTAACAAATTTCTCGGCTGGTGATTGTAATAAAATAAAATGTCTCAGCTTGTGTTGTTATCTTCAATGATTTTAAATATAGGATTAGCTCATAGAGCAAAGTTGACTGCCATACATGGAAAAACAGAATACATAATGGGGTATATTACAAATGCTATAACACTTGTGAAATCAGAAAATTCATAAATACATTCTTATATAAGGAAATTAATGAAAACAAATTTTCTAACAAACAAGATACTTTTCTCATTTCTAAAAGTTGTAACCTTCTAAAGTAGAAGAACATATTTTTCTGGTTTACCGTTTGTATCCATTGAAAGCACGGACAAAATTGTATGTTTAAAAAATATGCTCAATAATAAACACCATTAAATTTGAAGTAATATTCTTCTTCTTTATTAAAAAAAAGAAATCCTGAGAGCTTCATAATTATTTCCATATTAATATATAGATTAAGCACGTATACATTGAGTAAAAAAGCTAAAAACAGAAATAATAAATGTTTAATACCATTAACAATACTGAAGTTTTTTAGTTTGAATTTCTGTCAATTTTGAAATGGGTTAATTTTGTTGAAAATAAAGGCTACAATACTGTTGATATCTGTAGGCTAAAATTTAATAAACATGAAAGTAAAAAAAAGTTAACGCGTAATAAAAATTATGAATTTGTAATTTGTAAGAATAGTGTTTATAATAATAAACATACCGCAATCAGCTCTGTGAACAAATCATATCTTTTACAACTTTATCTATATATATGTTACGTATATTAATTTGCTATGATTGTAAAGACGTGTTATATTAGATATTCAAAAGTTGTAAAGCCTTTTGACTTATTTATTTATTTACATTAGAAAACACAGGCGGCTCAGTAGACTAGTGGATATGGCACCTGGCTACTAATCTAGAGGTCCCGGGTTCGATTCCCGGGCCCGCACCATAAAATCAAGGTGCGTTTTCAGCCCGCAGGTCGACTCAGCCTGTTGAAAATGAGTACCTGAGATAACATCCTGGGGATAATAATGGGCGGCTGAAGCGTAGTGCTGGCCGAACTGCCTTCCTTGTATGCCGTATGGCTCACATAAGGCAGCCTACCCTGCCTTCTCCTAAGTTACCTCGGTACTATCCACGGGAGGCATTATTAAAAAACACAAGTGGTACGAGTACATCTTGTGCATTTTAACATAAAAACGAATCTATGATGACTATAAAATAGTAGTGGGACTGTGATATAGATAGGTCATAAACGTTGAGCTATATATTAAAGACTAATAATAATAATTGTTACTTTTGTACACTGTACATAAACAAAAAAATATAAATTGTCTGAAGCAACAGTTACAGAAGGGCTAACATTCTTCAACAAATAATAAAGTAGTAGCCTTTCGTGATTTCAAATAATATTTAGACGTTTGTAGGGTACGTTTCACTATAACGTTTTACTAGTAAATAGAAAATTAAACTACTGAAATTGTATTTATGAAAATAGTCTTTACAGTGGGACGGTCCTATGCCCCGTGTTAAAAACTGTGTCTTATATATTATGTTTTAATTCTCCAGAAGCATTTGTCATATCTTGCGACAATAAATATTTTCCGACGTACATTTGTAGGCGAGATTAAACATTTATAAACAAAGAGATTTTATGGGGATATTTTCTTTCGTGTCCATAAAGGTACAATGAGAACAATGAAAAAAAATTTAAGTTAAAAAGACTTAAGGAGGGGGTAATCAATTTTCACAGATGTCATGATGTGAAGGTATTCATGGGTGGCCTGCTTAGTTGACGTCTGCAACTAATTTTAGCAGTTACGAGCAGCTGTGACGCTGAAGTTTGGAAACTTTGTAATGTTCGCTATAACAGCCCAAGTGTCCAATAATGTTTGTTCTCATTAGCTTTACTAACATAGCGGTACAGTTATTTTTACCTTTATTGACTTGCATTTTCTGTTACTTTACAATGGCGTAAGTGTTCTTACTTTTTTGCACTTGGCACGTACTTTCATGATACGCAACGTTGAGACAATAGATAATTATGTTTTGGGCTTGCGACAATTCACACACCTTGTGATTACACAACGCTCTAGAATATTTTAGGCAAGAATTCCAGACGTTATTTGATGGAACCATATAGGAATTTGTGAGTATCAAGTATCAAAAAGTCTGTGTTTGCACTTGTGAAATGTGAAGTATTGATAAGCGATTAACTTATTTAAATAGCGCGTATTCATTTGTATAAAATTTAAGCACCACATACTGAATTGAAAACTATTCAACATGTGATTAGCGCTAACTTGCTTAGTTAATGTAATTGTTCTAAGTTCGGTCTAATTCTTTTGTTTTTCATTAAATAAAGTTCAATTTGTTAGTCCCTACAGTGTTGTATCAGGAAAGCCCTTGATTGGCTCACGATTCTGTTAAATACCCAATATCTACATAGGCTACTTATATTCACCAAAGATTTCAAAAACAGTATTTTACAATCTTCTCAAATATGATTATTGGCTTTTAATAGAAGTAAATAAACCTGAAACTGTCTTTACCTAACCTTACACAAGACATGTTACACTTTGAGAAACTAAACATATTCAGAAATATAACATATTTTTTAACAGTTTGCACATTTCCTAAAGTCCGCTGGGCAGACAACGAACAACGTCAAAGACCAACGATATGCTCTTTAAATACACAACTAAGCACCCTAAAACCGTTCATAGCTAGCTCCTCTCACGACGACATATAATTATAGTTTTCAAACACTTTTTGCTACAGTGTGTTTCTTGATCCGTATACAATATTTTTAAAATTTATAATTATTTTACCTCAAGATGTTTTTTCCTTATTTCAGACATGTTTAGGGAAACATATTGTTCCCATCCTCAGGCTTCTTAATTCAAAATGTTTCCCAAACATATCCCAAATAAGCTAAAAAACATCTTGAGGTAAAGCAATTATAAATTTAAATAAACTAGAGTTTTATATAATTTTTGTATAGTTGTGTCTAACTTTGTAGGTGGTGGTGGTTTATGTATAGTTGTGTCTAACTTTGTAGGTGGTGGTGGTTTATGTATAGTTGTGTCTAACTTTGTAGGTGGTGGTGGTTTATGTATAGTTGTGTCTAAGTTTGTAGGTGGTGGTGGTTTACGTATAGTTGTGTCTAACTTTGTAGGTGGTGGTTTATGTATAGCTGTGTCTAACTTTGTTGGTGGTGGTGGTTTATGTATAGTTGTGTCTAACTTTGTAGGTGGTGGTGTTTTATTCTTATGACGGTTCACGCTTGTTAGTGGAAGAATTTTGAGTAGGCTTAAGTATGTAGTTAATTTATTAGGTAACAATGGTAAATGATGGTCTGCCCTAACCCTGATAACATTAACGTACCATCGAAAGTTAGGTTCTTTGTACTACAGGCACAAATTCGGTCTGCGGGATACACGCCAAGATCGGGACTTGCACAGTTTCCAGGACGCTCCAGTAACTACACAATAGTGCTTTCCAGGAAAATTAAAGCTTATTCTTCAACAGCAGCTGGGAATGAATAAATAAATAAAATATGCTAGCGCCTGCCACTTTAGTTTAGTACCTGCGATGTTAGAGTGGGTTTTGCAGTGATTTTTACTGTGACTTTGTTTTATTTGCAAAGTGATTATTATTTATTCGCGTTTTAAAACTTAAATGTCAGTAGTAGAGAGAGCCTGCTAATAAAATAATGCCATTGACAGTAAAATTGAACTCAGCAATCAATTAAAGATAAGTTATAACATACCTAAATGAAGTATAAAATGATCAACATGAAGGCTGTAAATAAATTTAAAATGTTATAAAACTGATGATAAAATTTAGAAACCTTCAGGCAACTAAGAAACTGCAGAAAACATAAAATACACTCAAACACAGGCAGAAGCGTAGGCCTATACGTTACTTTGTTCAAAGTAATGAAGGGCAACAGAAAAAGGCATTCATAAAAATGCTGATGTGAAAACAAATGAAGAACGTAACGGAGAAACTTTACACAAAAGAGTTCTAAATACAAGAGTACAAAGAGGAAAGAAAAATGGAATTACGTACTAGTAGAGCAATGAAATAATTGTAGAAAAAAGATGGAATGTAATAATGTGGGAGGTGAAAGAAGAATAACAGTTGAGAAAAATCTGAAAGAAAGGTGTAAGAGTGTTGTAAAGTATTTGATCAGCAACAGTTACACACAGGTACGTCTGACTAGAAGAATGGAAAGTAATCCACGGCACTATTGAAATAACAGGTATTTCTAAACGTAGTGTAACCTACAGACAGCAGTCTTCCTTACGCATCTGCCATGAGCGCCTGATAACTCTTAGGCTGATTGATGTGCTCACTGCAAGAGACACTGACAAATTAGTTAACCAACTGGTTACAGATTGTACACACTCAAACAATACAATACAGTACAACACACAAACCTTTTTTCTAAAGGTTGACTGTCATTCATTCTGATTCTGCGATTTAGCCTTATTATAACGGCGCTAAAATTAATTTTTGTTAGAGCCTACGCAACACACGCGTACGTGCCTTGTCACGATAATTACGCACATTTTAATATATCGTAATACGTATGTTACTTACAAAAACTTATTTATACGTCTAAATAACAAATTAAAATACACAAATCCGTATGTAATTCTACACATTTCATAAATATATGTGTGTGTGCTGCGATGTATATGGGTTCGCAGAGAATAAATAGTTGAGATATATTTTCTTAGAATGAAACGGATTTTTTGACAAACACTACGCTTTTGTTACAGTTTATAAAAAATAATTAATTTGTCCGTTGACCTTTGTAACACAACCTAAAATTTATTTTCTGTACAATGAAATAAATTAATATTTCAAATGTTTTTTTCTTATTTATTAAAATCCTTTACTGATGTAATCGTCTATCCTTTAACTATTTTATTATAAATGTAAATAATGTTGTTACGACGGTCAACTGATCGTCGTATTGTAGGCTACAGTGAAAAACAAAATAGAAGACACCAATTAAGTCACTAATCACCGGCTTTAATTATCAAAATTAAACGTTTGTAATTAAAGAGATAGTCTCTTACAACAAATCAAATAAAAATTGTTTACACACAATAATAATGTCAACAGTCTCGCACAATTATAAAACACGTAACCGCACAATACTTTGAACAGCACTGGAATCAATCGCCACTAAAACTGAACAAAGCGTCTCTGAGTGCTTGTATTTATGCCCCGTTGAAATTCCAGAATAGTCCATAATACGCTTCAGCGCTACTAGGAAACACCAGAACGTAAGTGTTTGCGGCTTTGCACACAGCGCGCGGGGACTGGTGAAATCTGGATCAGTCTCGGTTGCGGACGCGTGACAAGTGTCACGTAATTGTCCTTCATCTCAAAGTAGCAGCGATATGCACGCACAGACATTGTAGCCGGGGTCCACTGGAATAGCCGAGAAGCACGTAGCATGTTCTGTAATGGTCTAACACTGGTCCTCTCTGGATGAATGCGTGAGTTAACCCATTCTGTCCGGTTTCAGGCGTGTGGATATTTCTCACGGGCGCGGTTACATATAATTTCACACCACTAACCGGTTAATGCTCAGCTGGTGTATTGCGCTTAACTAGATCTCTCCAATAAACTTAAATTACCTATATGCTAAAAAACAAAAATCTTGCACTATCGCGGATAGCACTCAATTATAATAATTACCGCTGTAACTCAACAGGAATTTTCTAACTTGCCTTCGTCGCGATTGACAGACCAAACGTTTGTACCAGCGCAACGTTTACTCGTTATCAATTCCGAAGAGAGATTGATATATGAGTTCAAAGTCATTTTATTCAACTGAATTTTGCGTTATATGATTGGTTCTTTAATAGCCCGTTCTCACGATTTTTTTCCATATAAATTTACTGTACAGGTTTTGGAACAGAATAATTTTCCTTCAAAAATGACCTATTTTATGTGCTAAAAAAACCTCTTTACTTAAAAATGCATGCATTCAGTTACTAATTTTTAAGATGACTCATCGTTATCATCATCTTCTTCAAGGATTAAACCATGGAAGGTTTGTTCCGGTTTTAAATAGGCAAAGGTTAGAGCTGGTCACTCGGACGTCCCACACCTCTCCGTCCCATCGGTTTATATTTCCATAGTTGTTTGGGAATGTGGCAGTCATCCATTCCGCAAAGATGTTCCAACCAATTCACCCGATACTAGGCGATTCTATTGAGTATATTCATAATATTCAGTTCTTGCGGCATATCTGTGTTTCTTCTATGATCATATACAGTATACCCTCCCACGTGCCTGAGAAATATCATTTCGGCCGCTTGGATGCGCGACTGGATGTACTTTTTGTTGAAGTCCAATTCTCAGACCATTAAAAAAGTGTGAGAAGAACCATCACCTTGTAGAATTTTAGGCGTGTTTCTTTACCTGCTGACTTAAAGAGTTCGCCTAATGGTCCCGCACATTAGGTTGAAATTATGCAACACATTCACAGTGTCGTTGCTTGCATTATAAGACAACTACTTGTTTGCTTTAAAATAACTTCTTTTATAAATTAGATATGAAAAGAAATAATCAGATAAAAGGTGAACTAAAAGTTGAAGTAGTACATGAAATCATCATTAAGTATAGAGAAAGTTGGAAACAACACATTAGCAGAATGGGCAGTGACAGATTCTACAAGGTAGCCTTATTGTCTCAACCGAAAGGGAAGGGTAGCCTGGGAAGGCCCAAGAAGAGTTGGTCCGACCAGTTTCGAGCTGAAACAGACTAAACAGTCTAAGCCCTGACGAAGAAGAAGAAGAAGAAGAAGAAGAAGAAGAAGAAGAAGAAGAAGAAGAAGAAGAAGAAGAAGAAGAAGAAGAAGAAGAAGAATCGCCTAACATTATAGTAATATGTTTGTTTTATGTAAATGTTGTTCTTCACTTTGTCAGAATCAATTTAATGGATAATAACATAATGGATAATTCAATGCATGTAATAATAATAATGTATCAAGCCACAAGGTCATAGAGTAATTTTAAATTGAAACTTTGTTCTATAGAGAAATACCAATTAATTGGCCAATATCAAAATAGAAATTAATGTAAATCCAACTATTAAACCATCACAGCACTTAATAAATAATAAAAGATGGTATAAATACTAATATATGCTCTATTTAAGTGTCAGAAGCAATATTTTAATTAATTAATGGAATTTTAATGTGATTTGAAATGCCAAAAGCTACATGGAATGGCTTATGAGATGAAATTTTATAAAATGTTAAATTATTTATTAGGACACACACCTATGCCATGTGAGGTGTCTAAATTTTTGTCTTGTTATAAGGAATATTGTACTGTAAATCAATTTGAGATATATTAATATATTAGACAGGGAGTAATTGTAGCTAGAGAATGTAAAATTTTGTATCTTAAATAATTAAGGTAATGTGATTTCTTAACCCGACGATTTTGACCAATGAGAAATTTTTAAATAGCGTCAAGCCAGTTGAAGGTATAAGGACATTTCTTCACTAGATTGTTAGACTCGAAAGTATAAAGAACTAGCTACTATACTTTCTACTATGCTACTCTATAGTTACTATGCTACTCTGTGTAAAAAGTATATGATAGAGTCAAGTCCAAGTCAGAAGAAGAATGAAAGTAAAATAATTAACAGTGTCAAACTAGTAAAAATAAAAAAGAACCAAGAAATAACAATAAAACAAGAAAGAAGAAAATAGAAAATAATATCTCTAAAAATAAATAAAAGTGATCTACAAAAGTGGTGAGACCGAACTTTATATACTACCACTAATAATAATTATACAACACCAGAACCAAATCACAGTAGCACTTATTCATCAGAACCAAAGTGAAAAGACCAATTCAACACCAGTGAACAATTTATTTGACTTATTTTATTTTAAAAACTTGTTTTATATAGTTGGGAGGTAAATCAACTCTATCGTTGCTTAGCGTCAGAACGCCATCTTGGCACAGCCAACTGAAACCAACGCTGAGTCGACACTAACTATCGTGTTCTCACATCAGACCAAACAACTATTTCATTGTATTTTCTTGATTTTAATTTTATTGTTATTAGTAAGTAAGAATTATTTTAACTGTAATATGATATACTTCTTAGTGTGCATTTCGTACTTTTTAATAACAGTCAGAAGAGTTTATATAACTATCGAAAGTGTAACTCTGAATTAAACTGAGATTAAGAATCGACTTGTGCATTGTGCCAAACAAACATTAGAGCAACGAAGGCAGTAACTTATAAAAATAAATAATGATACTTTTCCCTAATTGATGCTAGTTGTCTTTTATTAAAATAATAAAATAGAAATAAAGAATTTTATTTCAGAATAAGAAGATAGAACCCGACCACGACAACGTAATTCCGTCAAGCGTAATAACCTACGGTAAGTGAGTCTGGTAACCTCAATCTTGACAACTCAACACGAAAACCACCACCCTTCCCCAAACAAACAGTGATCCACGTTAATAAATAAAATTTAAAATAACTAACTTAAATTTAAATTCATGACTGTGACGTTAATGGTGTCACAATAACTGTCAAACCACGCCTTAAAAAAGATGAGAATAATAAGCCCATTTGGAGTCATATGGTCAGCGCATTCAAGGTATGCGGCTAGATAACTATCCTATAAGTTTTATAGTAAGCTTTGCCTTCTTACCAGTCCGCTTACATTAGCACATACTGTGTCTACGCATATATACAGCTCAGCTCCCCGTCACGTAATCCTGTTTTATTTTTCTTAATTACAGTTAAATTTACCCATGTTCTTTTATTCTCTCCTCAGATTTGTTCGTCCTGACCAATTGAGAAATCTTGAGATAATAAAGAGGCGTATTCGCTAAAGAGCCATGTGGAGAAGCACTATTACACGCATAATAAAAAACTTCAAAGTGAAAGTTGCATGCTTCTGAAAAATGTGTACGATAATATTCATCCGTCCCTTTAAACAGCAGCAGACTTGACATACTTAACTACTTGTATGACTTTGCGGAAATAAGTGATTTTATTTCTCATTAA
This sequence comes from Magicicada septendecula, assembly GCA_034769895.1. Lineage (NCBI taxonomy): Eukaryota > Metazoa > Arthropoda > Insecta > Hemiptera > Cicadidae > Magicicada > Magicicada septendecula. The sequence continues at coordinate 331,478,588 of CM068373.1, forward strand.
AACACTATAGTAAAACAAGTATAGGGTGTTGTTTAAATTGTTGTTTGTGTTGTAAACTGTGTCGGGCGTTACCTCCGCGCACTTTTGTTACTTACTCTGTTGACTGGATCCTCTGCAGTGATGTAGTCCTGTAACACAACTTAAAACTATGCTTTTTGTGGGCGCCACTTGGAAACGTTTGTTCCAAGAAAAATTAAATGTGATTGATAAAATTTTTAAATCTACGAAAAAATTTAAACAAGTCAGTTTAGCTTTGAAAAATCAGTTAAGTTTAATGATTCTTTAAAAACAACAAACAAATCGTCTGAAGGACTATCATTCATAAAAAATTATAAAATTGCAGAGAAAAAAAAATTTTACAAGTTATTATTATTGACAATTTTTTTTTTTATATATCCAATCAAGTATCGGCTAGTATTTCAGATTCTGACTCAGTTGAAAAGCATGAGTTTAATATGTGAAAAATCTTTACTCTCAGGACGTGACTCCTTTGAACTACCAAGACATATCAATTAGATGCCTTACAAGAAAAAACTAAGTGATTTGAAGGTGTATGTGTGGCGTGTAAAGTACAACTGTGTGATAAAGGTAACCAGGTAACAAATGACTTTAATTTTGGTAACTCACGTTCCAATGGTCGTTTATTCTCTCACTGGACACTTCCTTCGGGTAGTTTCTCAATCTCGCCTCTTCGGGTGTACACTGAATCTATTTAAAGTCAAATTTTGCGATCATTACTTTTTCCGCACTTTTTGTCAAAACGTTTGGCAGTAAAATCTCGTTCAAACGCCGCCACTACGAATCATCTGTTTAGCGTTGATTCAGAAATCTGCCACCGCAGCGCTGATTCCCATGCAGTGTTGAGGAAGGCTTAGTGTATAGTTTGTTACGTTCGGGGGAATTATTTGTCACGTTAGTCAGTCAATGCGAACACAGCAGAATTCGTTCTCTATTAAATGTTTGGTCCCTCCTGGGCCGTCGACGTTCTGGCTGCGTGATTTCTATTAAAATTTGCCGTATCGCTGCTCTATTTCAGCGATACTTTTTGGCGTAGACTCTCGTTGAGGTTAAGTCAGTCGGTTATGTCTATGTACGGGAAAAGCCTTCCTGCCGTGTCTTGTCGATTTCTCGCCTCTTTGGTTTCGCCTTAGCTGCGTTGATCAGTGTTGTGTGAGATGCATCAGTTCTGGAGTTCAATCTTCAAGTGTTTTTGGGTCGAATTTGGTCTCGCTTTTATACTAAATCGGGATGACTGTTTTCGTCGACTTCCGGTATATTTGTGTAAAAATTCTTTCTAGATTGTTCCAGAATAAACGAAATGGAATGTCATAGAACAATTTTCACTTCCGTAGAAGCTTTTAGAACGAATTTCTTATTCTTCATACAAAGGATATTTCAAAATTTACACTGGTATTTATCAAACAGTTTCACATTTGTACTTACAATTTGTATGCCATTAATGTATTTAGATTCCTTGTTTTTAACTGAATCTAGCGATACTAAATATGATTGGTATTTAATTAACTTAAGTCTACTAAACAATACAATATACAACCCTCACCTTGAGTTGTAGTCATTGAAAACTCAATATTTATAACAAAATTTGTTGTGGAGTTACAAAGTTCCTTCCACAAGCTGAACATCTAATCCTACTACTTTCCTACAAGAAAATAAACAAATTTTAACATCAATAAAACACAAATAAATACAATTTTATATGGCCTCTGCTCATGGCCTAGATTCTTGTCAGTTTTCTAATACAATGATTAGTCTTTTCCTTTAATATATGTATTATTTCACCACTATACACACAGAGTTTATTATTTTGTCTATCTTTTGTGATACCTGGTTACTTTGTACATATATTATATTTATCACAAGATGACATAGCATCATTGATTGGTCTTGAGATGTCATTTTTTATGGTGTGACAAATCTCACTCTAATTAGTTAAATTCTTTTAGAATTGACTTTACTTTCAACTGAGTTTATTTCTTATTAAGGTATTCTGATGTATTGTACCTTTCTATCTTATTTTTGTTAGTATTATGTAAGTATTTAGCCAGGTATGATTATTTTTGTACTGGATAATTGGCTTCAGCCATACATGGTATAAGTAAATATTTTGCTGACTTGACTATTACAATGTTAAAGTTGGTCAGGTATATTAGTATAGTTGCTTTATATCATATTACAGCTTTCTAATACAGTTTGGTTGCATTTTGGCAACATTAAATTCATAAATTATACAATATTAGATGCCTATTACATGTTTTTAGTTAACACAGTTTTTGGCTATTTTGGCTGCTTTTTATTTATTTGACAGCTTCCTTTATTTAAAATAAATTGTTCACTATTGTCTGCTTGACAATTACATATAGTTTTTATTTAAATCTGATAATAATTAATTTTTTCATGAAATCTTGTTGTATGGTCTCAAATCCAACACATTAATATTTTTTTGTCATTGCAAATATACAATTTTTATTTTAACTTAAACTCTTTCTAATAATGTATTTAAGTCATTAAATACATTTATTTCATTTACATCACATAATATAATAATGGATCATGTCCCTTTATTCACAAAAAATAGTTTTTAATACCCTATTCATAGTTATAAAACTTAATAATTATTGACTTTATTCTGGTGGATTCTGACATTATTTCTCTCTCTTATAGTGTCTTATGGTCTTTTCACTCTTATTCACTTTAATAATATATATGGGGTTTTGTCTTAGTCATAGTTTGGTCGTTTTTTTTCAAGTTGATAGAAATAATTATTATACAAAATTACACAATTTTTTGGGACTACTTGGGTTCGATACTGTTCACTTCACTTTCCTCTTATGCTAACTTACTATATAAATGATTTCTTTTTATGGAACGTTCTGTGACGTTACAACACACACACACAAATGTGAAGTTTGAAAATGAAGGCATGATGTTTGTAGTTATGTAGGATGTATAATTATTAAATAATATAAAAAACAATAAATACAAAATAATTGTAGCTTAATTATGATAAAATTTAAATAATACTAAAAGTATAATATTACAAATCGCATATTATTACTATGAAAAAATTATAGAATATGAAAATTTTAGTATAATTTTTTAGCTAGTGGACTAATAACTCTAATTGGTGAATTATATTGTTAAATAATACCTGGTCAAAATATCACCATATTCAGACAGCAAGGATATATATGTTTAGTGTGAGTTACATGACCAATTTTCATTATCTAAGCAAATCAAGGAGACAACAAGATAAGTGGGCGCTATGAGCACGGTCAGTTTGTTGATTGGCGCTCATAACAAAAGCACACGTGTTTTCAGTTTTGATTGCAAATCTTGTTTCTATTTCGCCGGATAATGGGCAGTGCACATCCTCAGAAACCTCAAGCAATTACGGAAACTAAACTACTTAACTTTTAGCAAATGTGCATGTTGTAGCATGACAGATAACGCCCATAGTTCTGAATGGAAAGAAAGATCATAAAATAAAATAAAAACAAATTTAAATCCAAGAAAGCAACAATAAAGATTAATTAAGAACCACCGTAAAGCACAATCATAGTTTGAAGTAAGGATTTCATTAAAACCAGATATACAATGAATGATGAGTAATCAAAATAAACCAAAAGGCTAAAAATAAAGTAAGGAGGTACCCAGGTAGGATAGGAGTAAGTAAGGAAGGAACCAGAACAAGACAACATCCACAATAAGAGGGAATGCTTTTATAAGAAACAGGTAGGATAGGAGTAAGTAAGGAAGAAACCAGAACAAGACAACATCCACAATAAGAAGGAATGCTCTTATAAGAAACAAAAACGAAACCCCAAAAGAAAATAAATATAACCAGTGAAAGTATACCAAAAACCCAAATTTATAAAACCATGTAAAATAGATATAAACAAAAGTGTATAAAGTAGAATTACAAGGGAACCAATGTGAATTAATTATATAATGGAAAAAACAAACCTTCATTATCCTCTATAAATAAATTTCTTGATTTTAATAAGACTATAAAACTAATTAGAAATAAAATCAAGGAATAAAAGGGGACCAGTGCAAGTTTTTATATTATATTAAATAAACTTAATGTGTCAATGTTGGAGTTCATAAACTGAGTAAATTGTGCAATTATACAACTTTAAAGTTTTTATATTGTGTCAAGGAATAATATTTAATAGAGTATTATAATGACAAATAAGATACAAGTGTTTCTAAATAACTGCCACTCTTTATATACAACATTCATTAGAATGACAGTAATAAAACTAGAGCAGGCCAATAAAAAAGTGAAGTGACCAAATAAATACCCAAAAACCAAACAAAAACAGCTAAGACTGAAAATAAAATTAGTTATAAGAAATAGTGTAAATGATGGAAGGACAGATATGTTTTGTTTATAATAAGTCCAGATAACTCAAGACTGAAATGTCAGAGTTAAATACCATTCTTTTATTATAAAATATTTATTATGTGTTAATAGTAATAATCAAGATTAAAATGTCTGAGTTTAAATACCATTGTTAATTTCAAATATTTGTTATGGATAAATAGTATGAATTATATACTAAATGTTCTATTGTTAAAGTAAGGAAATGTTAATTAATATTATATTAGAATAGAAAGTCAGAAGGGGTATAAACAAGATGTAATATTCAAAAAACTTTGTATGTAAAAACAGATAAAATCTAGGCCAAATGGTAAATCTAAACAACATTATAGTTGATGAATTAAGTACAGTAAAATAGTTAAACTGATGAAATTTATATAAGGTAAATCAGTCACAAAGTCATATAACTAGAACTATAATTAAGAAAGATATTGTAAAAAGATAGTAAGAATTATTGGAAAAAATGCAAATGTAATAACTGAAAATTCAAAGTGGGGAGTCACAAATTAATGAATAATATTTAAAAAGATAACCAATTAATTAAATTACAAGAAATTAAGGGAAGATAAACCTTTTATGTCAATCTGAGATTTAGTGCAATCATAAATATAACATATAAAATGGCAAACATTTTGAGAAGGACAGGAAGTAAATTTTGAAGCCTACATTTTCAAAATGAAATAAATATAGCATTTTAGATAAAAAACTTAGTAAAACTATCTTATTTGGTATCAAATTAAGCAGAATGAACTATAGAAGAAGATTATGTATTTAGTATTTAATAAATTTAAATAATAGCAAAAATATATTCAGTAATATAATGTAAATTTCATACATGTAACGGAAGCAAAAAAGATTTGAAACAATGTATTGCTAATATTAAATTGGCTAAGACGTTTTTAGATGACGAAGGAAGTTAGAGGAGTTGATTACTAGACTTCGTCGAGCACACTTGAACGTGATTTCGGCTAAATATTAACCTAATAGCGAAGACAAGTATGGCGTTCATTCGACAAGCCTAGTCTTCAGTGGAAATCGCGAGTTTCGAAAAATTTCATTTAAACTTTCAAATCAGTGGAAATAACACATACAAACATTAATCTAAATGAACACAGAACATAAACTAAGTGAATTCATAATTTAAATCTTTTCAAACCAATAATTCCGAATAAAGAAACGAACGGCGCAATTATCGACCTTATTGACAAAAGTGAATTATAACTGTATCCAACACATTTTATCGAAGTGAATCACAAACACTGAACCAGGACCACTCCACTAATACCAGAAGGAATTATTGCAACTGCAGGAAGAGAAATCATTGGAAAAGCAACATTTATTTGAAGCAGATTCTTCGAGGTGCATTCGTCTACACACATCTGACTACGGAGCGGCCATCTTTGAGTTCCCACAATTCCAAGCGCCACGGCCAGTATATCTTCGAATGGTTCGGACAATTTCTTTATTAATCATTATATATTGAATGATATGATTGTATTTTAATTAATAAGCTTGTAATTTGTAATATTATACTTTCTATACTATGCCCTTTTCTCTGACTATATATAAAATAACTGTTCAAAGAACCCGAGAATAAATAATTTGTATAATATATTGATTTGCCCTGAGAGAGTCGATTCATCAATCGATATAAAATCGATTACTTTACTAATTGTTAATAAAAATCATTGAATATTTTAATTTTGAATCCTATTTATTCCTCACTTATAAATAGAATAATATAACACATTCATTGAAACATAACTACCAGAACAGCTGAGTTTAACAACTTTAAAGGAAGATAAACAAGAAATTAAGGAAAGATCACCAATCGATTGTTCCTGGAGACAATCCTATTAACATAATAAAAGAATTCTAAATACACCAAAGGATATAATTCGACAAAAACAATTAATAAGAAGTTCAAAATACAACGAAACAGTTTAAAATATTTAATACTAAATTAATTAAAAGTAAAACAAGAAAAAATATAATAAATAAATAATAAAAATTTTTTTTTACCAAACAACAAGAATTATTTTTATTAACGGTAAACAAGAAGAATTTATCTGATTTGTTACAATGTTCATGTGTGTGTTCGAGCGTATGTTCTCACATGGTATGTTCGAGTGTAATACGAAATGCTTACTTTATTGTACTATACTCTAGTGTGTCCAGTTTTTTAATACAATAAGCAGGCCAAATTATTAGGTGATGAAAATTGTGATGTGTAGCTATAAATATCTCAACACCGTACCTGACTGAAACAGAGTAATACTTATGTAGAATAATAATTATTGGGCTCTATAATTAATAAACACGCTAATGACGGGATCCAGCTTTTGCTGTTAGTCAACAAGAATCTGTCTCGTACAGTCTGAAGTGGAAGTCTTAAGTAAAAACTTCGCTCGATCTTTACCTAGTAAAATCTGCGTTCAACTCAGCACCGTACAGCAAAGACGTTCTTCACAGTATAAAGCAGTTAATAATAAAAGCTCCTCATTTTAAACACATTACAGATATGAATTATGTAAAGGTACACTTGGCTTATAATTAAGTAAAATATTTTATGTAGTTTGATGCTTCCTTTCAGTACATTAATTAATCATAATTGCAAGGTCAAATTTACATTAATTTTGTGCCGTAATTGTAATTATATTTATAGATCTGAAAATATGGATCATCCCAATGTATTTATTTAACGATTTTATTCAATATTTTGTCATTCTATTCCATTTCATTAAACTGATAATAAACAAAAATCCGGCTTTATCAGGGTTTTTAGTTTTACCAAATGGCTTTCTGTTGTGTGTTTCAATAGACGTTATGTGGTTGTCAAAAACATTGTCACCTTGTCGCTATAAACGAAACAACGCAAGAAAAACAATTTGAAAAATTTGACGATTTTTAGTCACTAAATTGATCAAATTCTGTATCTAGTTTTTGTGTATGAAACACAACACCAGGCTGTGTAAATAGAAACTCCTACAACTCTCTCTATCTCTCTCTCCCCCTCTCTTTCCACACTCTCCCCTTTCTCTGTCTGTCTGTCTGTCTGTCTGTCTGTCTCTCTCTTTATATATCTATCTGTGTCTATTTCTCTCTTTTCTGCAACTTTTATCTGCAACTTTCTGCCTGTGCCGTACCATCTTAGAGCCTATATTATTTACAGACCAATGCGCTGCAGGGAATGAATAGTTGCACGCAATATTTCTTTGTATTATAAATTGTGTTATTATTAATTATGTAATACCAATTAGTAAAACACGTAATAGATAGGTGTATTTCAGCAATGTTAAGGATGCACCCTTTCTGGGATATTTCGCGCTTTCTGCATATCAGTCAACCTAAAGGACTATGCGTACACTTTTCCCAATTGCACAGTGTACTGAGTTAAAAATTAGAATGGCTTTTATTGTTACAAATTATCTGGAACACAAACAGTTGCGTAAACCAAAACGTTTGTGATACATGGCACTAAATATATAGTGGGCGTATCGGTTGCATTTAGCGGATGTTTTTACAAGTAAAATTTCCTTCAAAATAATGTAAATTTTCAGAATATATTTTATGTCTCTACAGTTGGTCTAATGTGTAAGTGCGGACACCACTGTAGATTTTTTAAAGTTCCGCCTTGTCTACTTATCGCTCGTTAATAGCTGTACTACAATGCTTTGCGCAATACATGTTTCACTCACATTTCATCACTACTGTTTCATTGACATTAGTTACTGTATACTGGCTACGGAAATTCTGTATAAAATCTTCTATCACGCATTAACGTTTAGACCTTCCACACTAGGTGATGTCTCCGTACACAGGATACTGTAACCATGTACTCTAAACAATTTTAATATTCTACTGAGTTCTACTTATTCATTATACTCTCCTCAACTAACTTATTCACCAAGCTTCTCGACGCTGATGCTGAACCAACTACAGCTTCCTCTACTTCAAAAGGCGATGGCGGTTGTACAACAATCTACAACAATCCCTCAACAACCTACTTACTCATTGTCTGAGTTGTACATTGCAAACACATCACAAACACTTCTCTCTCTCTCTCTCTCTCTCTCTCTCTCTCTCTCTCTCTCTCTCTCTCTCTCTCTCTCTCTCTCTCTCTCTCTCTCTCTCTCTCTCTTCTCTTCGCCCATTTCTCCACAATGTTCGACCCGCACTGGATCCGTTCACCTCACAGTCTTTCCTCTCCAACTAGAAGGGAGCCTACAAGACTCGCCTTTCGCGTCTCAAATATTACTGCAGGCAGGACGATGTAAATTTAACACTCGGGTTTCGATGCGCAATAGACAAACACCTCGTTGCGAGGTTAACAAAATTTTCGTTCACTTCGCACACGCGCAGAACCGTTTTGTATAGTGTTTCCTAGAGTGAACATCGGCTGCAACAAGACTGGCGAGAACAACGGAAGCATGTGTGTGACAGAGAGGGAAATAACATGGAAGTGAGACAGTGAACGTTATAGCTTTGTCTCCTCTCTCTTCTGTCTAGATAACTTAGCTATACTTGAAAGGGGAGGGGGTCATTCATGCATTGAGTCGGCGCAGATGACTGTTCAGGAAAGGCTGGCGGGCCTGTCACTTAGGCAATACGCACGCGCACTCACACACACACACACACAAACACACACACACACGGCATATACTGTAAGCTTAGGAAAATTAGATTTCCCGATGTAAAGGTTCTTTTAACTTTTTGTAGTTTACGCAACTGTTCTTCCTAACAAAAAAATCCCATTGATTTCGTAAAAACTTCACGAAGACTCAAATACATTAAGGCCAAAAAAGGGGATACAAAATGTGATACGCATTAATGTTGCCGAAAATAATCGCAGTGCCCTTACCACAGATTTAAAGTAGCCTTCAGTTATTATTGTTGTTGATGTTGTATCAACTACATCGTGGTGAAAGTCATATGTTTATTTTTTTACTTCAAAAAAATAAAATTATTCAAGTCACAAGAATTTCCTGGTAACGTTCAGACACTAAGCTTTAATATTGATTGGTTGCTACAATGTGGCGCGTAAATACAATAAGTCAGTTCACTGTATCGACTAGAAACTGTTTTTGCAATCATTACGTCACGGGGAAATCATTACGTTGTGGTCGTGGGTGTTTATCTTTTATAACGCAACGAATTAGCGAGATAATGGTAGGTACGTTTGGTAGTTAAGTACTGTCAGCCGATTAAATTTGACAGCATCAAATTAAAGGTTGAAAGTAAAGGGAAACGGTTTTATACCGCAGTGTGTGCGTGCCTTCAGCAACGTCAATTAACGAAATCTATTGTTACTTGCGGGGAGTTAAGGAGAGAATGGAGAACGAAGTGTCATATTACAGAGTCGACATAAAGCAACTTTATTTATAGTAAAGTAATTTGTACGGAGCTATTACTAAAATCGTTTTCTTTGTTCTCACAGCTCACAAAATTGAATGATAATAATCATTAAAATCTATAATACGTACAGTTTAGTTTTTACGTTCTACAAAATTTAATTTTTGTTAGCAACACAAGTGTATTAAACTAGAAAATGAATCCAAGGCCAGAGTATTTTTAACTCCTTATTTAAAAAATTTTGTATATTTGAACATAACGTTGGAAGTTCCAATTCACTTAATGAAAAGAAGAGAATATCTTATGTAAACGACTGTATATTCGACCGGCATATAAATCACATTATCATCTTTATCATCATCGTTATCTACACTTCACTTACCAGGCTTAGACCCTATTACGGTATCCCCTTTTTTCCTCGATCTATCGATGTTTTACCTTCCAGCCGGTTTATAACTTTTTACTACGAGTGCCAGCCTCTGTCCACACTTCGTTTTTTCTGTGGGCTCATTCCACTGCTCTCGATTTCGTTAAATGCATTCATGAAAGCTGAATATATTTTTTAGACTTATCCAATACCTCCTATTTTTTAATCTGTCTCGACGGCTTATACCCTTTCACACTTTGTAGCAATTTTATTTCTTCAGTCTGTATTAACTTTTGGTCACCTTTGTTGTTCCAAAAACTTTGTTCTCATAAACTAGTAAAGGTATTGTAAACATTATATAGAACTTGAGCATAGTTTCATTCAATATTTATTGTTTATATTTCTGGTGCAATTTCGGCGTTTCTAGATACATTTATTAATTTTTGTATACATACCATAACTACAGGCTTATTCACAAGATATGTAATTAAATTGGCTGATCTTTTTTACAGTTCTGTTGTCAATAACGGTCTTGGTTCGTACCGGCTCTTTGCTCATAAGTATAATACATGTGTTTTTTCAAACACGTTTTGCCAACACTTCTTGAAAAGTAAATTACTTAGCATACAATATTTTCTCAAAACCACAATGGGTGAGGATGGGAAAACTACTTATAGGCTATCCTAAACACGTAGGCCTGCCAATTACAAAAGACAATTTTGAACATTAAACAGTTTTACATGCATATAATTTTTAGTTGCATCTTGTAACTACACTACTGCATAATTTTTGATCGTGACATTTTCTTAGTGCTCACCCGTATACACAGGTTTCACATTGAAGGTAAGCGATGGAGTAAGGAAGAGTAAGAGAATCTTGTTCCTTTGTCGCCCTAAACGAATTCTCGTACTAATGGAATATTCGTGTCCTTTGTTGCACAGATGGCTGCCATATTGTGTGTGCACCTTCACGACGACGTATTCTTAAATAACGTTTTGCAGCATTATGTTTTCAAATAAAATTATTAGTAATTTTTGTTCTTATGTCGGATTCTGAAGGCATACAAAATTTCGGAAATATTCATTCACGTAAGTTATGACAAGTAATTATTTAGTACAGCTATTTCCATTCCAAAAGATTATTTATTTGCCGTAATCGTTACACATTTTCAATTAAGTATCATGATTTGAACGATATCACTACTAGTAATTTTGTACAAACCACTATGTTGTCTTTGGTATTGACGAGCGCTTTCGGCAGTCAAGCCATCTTCAGGTCATTTACCAACAGAGAAATATGAAACTGTTCACTTCTTATATACCGTTCTAACGGACCTATCTAACTCCGCCCCCTGACGGAGCAACGTTTTACTTAGCTCCACCCATAGTGGGTTGTCTTACATTACCAATTTTTTAGCCGTTACAATTAACGTTAACTCATCTTCTACTCTCTTTTGTTGTCTAAAAAGCTGCTAAATATTTCTTCATTTTCAAATGTGGTTTTTATATTCATTAGCCTTTTTTCATCTTTATTTCTTATTTTTAATATTTCCACTTCTTCCTTTAATTTACTTTCTTTTTCTTTACTCATCACTTTTATTATCTTATAATTTACAACCGGGTCTATGAATTTATGTCCTTCTTCTATAAAATGCCTACCGTGTAATGAATTCGTCGTTAACTCTCCTTCACCCCTCTTATGTTCTTTAAATCTCTGGCAAAATTGACGACCCGTTTCGCCCAGATACAATTTGTCACATTCCCCACAACTAAGCGTATATACTCCACTTTTTTTCAATATGTAATTTTCTTCAAAATTCGTAGTTTTTATTATATTTAATACGGTTTTCGAGTTTTTAACCGCTACCTCTATATTATATTTTCTAAAACATTTTTGTATCTTTCTTGTGTTATAACCTATATATGATATGGATCCCTTACACTCCTTCTTTTCTTTACTATTCTCATTTTTTGTTTCTTCTCTTCGTTTTATATTATTAAATATTTTATCTACTACATTCGTATTATACTTGTAGTTTTTTACAATAATCTTTATTCTTTCTATTTCTTTCTTTCTGTTTTCCTCATCTTCTATACAACTGTTTTTTTCTATGTCAGAAATTATTTATCGCTGCCATTTTATACTGTATTGGATAGTATGAATCATTTGGCATTATAACATCGGTATACGTGCTTTTCCTATAAATGTCAAATTTTAGTTTATTTTCTCTTGTTATTCTTATATTTAAATCTAAGAAATTTATTTTCTTGTTTCCTACTTCCATTTTAAATTTTATACTCTCTTCTAATTTGTTAATCTCTTCAAAAAATACCTTTAATTCTTCATCATCGCCCTCCCATAATAAAAAGGTATCGTCTACATAGCTCATCCATTTCTTAATTTTGTCTTTATTTCTCACCGTTGTCATTATTTTATTTTCAAAGTAGGCCTAGTTCATGTAAGTTTCTGCCATTATCGGTGACACTGATGATCCCATTGGAAGTCCCTTTTTCTGAATATAAAACTTATTATTAAACCTAAAGTAATTTTGCTTCAAACACTCTTGTATTACTTTTATTGATTCTTCTTTCTTTTCGTATCCTTTCAATTTGTTCTTTTCAATTAGTTTTAAGGTTTTTCCAACCGGGATGTTTGTAAACATATCTACTACATCAAGCGATATTAACCTTCAACTTTCCTTTACTTGTACTTCTTCTTTCAGTGCTTCTATCAACTTTTTGTTATTTTCTATACTATGTTTATTCTCGAAATCATAATATACTTTTAGTACCTTACTACACTCTTTTGATAACTTATGTGCTGGTGCTCCAATAAACGATATTCTTGGCCTAACTGGGAGGTTTTCTTTGTGCAGTTTTATCTGACATCTAAATTTAGGGGCTTCCGGATTTGATTCTGTTAGTTTTATTTTATTCTTAAACATAGTGGAATTTTGTATTAATTTCTTCACTGTACTTTGAAATTTTTTAGTATAATCATACTTAATCTCTTCATAATTATTACTTTTTATAAATTCATTCCCTTTCTTTAAGCGTGGACCATTTGCTCGCAGTGGAGGACGACACAAATACAAATTTATCATAATCATGTTTGATCATTTTACAAAATTTACTAAATTGTATTCCATTAACCGCGCGACCACCAATAAGGTAATCGGTGTAGTCTCAAAGCAATACATACCAGAATTATGGACACCAAAATTTATTATTACTGACCACGGAACGCAATTCAATGGGAGAAAGTGGAAGGATACTCTATTATAACACGGAATAAAAACATATAAAACCTCAGTTTACTATCCAAGTAGCAATCCAGCTGAAAGAGTGCTAAGAGAGGTTGGAAGAATACTTAGAACGTACTGCTTTGACCAACAAAGAAATTGGAATGAGTACCTGTCAGCAGCAGAAGGGTTTCTAAATTTAGCATATCACCAGTCAATAGAAACTACCCCATACACAGTCACGTATTAAAAACCAACCACCCCGAGAAATTAACTTTCCTAACATAATAAACTTTTCTGACAACATGAAATGTCAGTTCGATAATGTAAGGTTTTACAATAAAATAATCGAAAGGACAGAAAAGAAAAGGAATAAATACCAAAAAGCACAACAGAACGTCATAAAATATCAAGTAGGAGAGAAGGTGTTACTGAGAAATAGAGAATTACTCAGTACCATGGGAGGAATTACGAAGAAACTATTACTACTTTATACTGGACCATACATTATCATCAAAGATAAGTCCAATAATACTTATGAGATAATGGATTCTATTACTAAGAAGACTAAAGGGACATATAACCAATCGTCGCTGAAGAAATATTATGAAGAACCAAAACCATATAAATGATCATTTCATCAAGCAAATAAATTTGCTTTCCGAAATAATCAATTTGGCAATATGGTATCACAAGATGATACCAACCAATAAACTCAAGCGAATTATCAAAATATTTAGGGAACTTGATCAAATAAACAAATAATAGGTAACTAAATGAGTAATGCAATAGAGATTGAGTGATCAAATGGAAATCCACCAAAAAATTAATTATATAAAGGAAGAATTATAATAACTAACTCAATAAACCATGAATAAATATAGAATAATAGTTACAGATGCATGCATAAAGTAAAAACATAAATTAGCCTTGTAAACAAAAATAATAAATAACTTGACAAACGAGACATCTAAGAGGACAAGACTAGACTATATTTTGTAACCCCTCTTTCACATTTCTTTGCTTTATAAAAAAAACTCTAATTTTTTTCTTTTTTTTTGAAAGAGGGGCCACTAGTTAATTAAAACTAGGCGGAGGGCCTAGAGAAGCAAAAAATGCGCTGGGTCCAGTGAGATGAAACTTGAAATTAAAACTCGGTTGTTAAACAACAATAACAATCTTTATTATTTCCAATTTTGTTTTTTAATTTTTTGTTTTTAGACAAATTCTTTAGCCCCAATAAAAATTTAATATAATTTAAAATTTCATTAAAAACTTCCAATCCACTCCTTGACAGTCTAACATTCTATACATTAATATAAATATATATATATAACATACAAGTATCATTCAAAAAAAATTGTGTAATATCCACTTCCCCCACCCAAAATGGCATAACAATGTAATGTCAAATTCTTTTGCGAACTTTAAACATTCTTAAAATATACATATTGCGACAACACAAATTACTAAACTATTGGCGCATAGGATATGATAGTATGTGTATTTCAAATTACAAGTCTATATTGGAGGGTTTAAGATTATTTATTGTACAAACACAAGTTATAGTTTATATGGTATATTTGAAATGTACAGAATGTAATGTTTGATATAGAGTCTTTCTTTTAAAATGTTAAATAATGTTCATACGCAAGACGTGATACGTTACATAAGAAGACTCTCACGATGATGTTGTTGAAGAGAAGGGCCGGTCTTTGCGGCGTAGTTGGTTCGTCAGGTGTGGCTTACAAATGACAGACGTTTCCCCAGAAACGTTTACTGCTGGGCTGGCGTCCTGTAACAGCTTGGCTGATGTCCTGTAACAGCTGGGCTGGTCCTAAAACAGCTGGGCTGGTGTCCTATAACAGCTGGGCTGATGTCCTATAACAGCTGGGCTGATGTCCTATAACAGCTGGGCTGATGTCCTGTAACAGCTGGGCTGATGTCCTGCAATTCCCACGATGAATCCGACACTTCGCACACACAACGGTACTACGGATTTTATTACTCGCAAAACTTATATAGAGTTTAAGACCAAGTAATATCTCAGGTGACAGTGAGTTTAAACTAATAACGGTATATTGAGCTTATACCTCTCCGGCTTCTTCAAGTGTTCTCGCGAATACCAAGGTCTACCGCGATCAGCAGACCACCCTATGAGGAAATCTTGCACTAGCACGGAAACGTCTTGATGGAACTATTGCGTAACAATTAATGATACTGTCACTGCGGAAAATCTCGCACAGTGATACAGTTACACTCACTTCTTACACACGTAATACTACAATATTAATATCGTGTGTAACGAGATAATATCAACTGTTATGCGTCACACGCGTTACTAACCCCGAAAAGTCTTATCAGATCCTTGCAAGCGGTAGAATCTTGTACAAGGATTGTATGTACCGTTCGCGGTACCAGCAGTGAAGAACTGCCTGTAATTTTACGCACAATGCGTTAAAACAATAGTGTGTGCAGATGTACTACACACACAGTTCTGAGTCTTCCCGTTTCACTAACGACGAATAGTTTTTACAACACCTTGCAAGCGGTAGAATCTTGTACAAGGGGTGCACGTCCCGTTCGCGGTAGATGGCGTAGAAGAACTGTCGTAATTATACGCGCAATGCGTTAAAAGAATACTGCGTGCAGGTGTACTACACACACAGTTCTGAGCCTTCCCGTTTCACTAACAACGAATAGTCTTTACAGCACCTTGCAAGCGGTAGAATTCTTGTACAAGGAGTGCACGACCCGTTCGCGGTAGATGGCGTAGAAGAACTACCTGTGTAACGACAGGCTTAAGAAAATTTCCAACCACCAGTCAGCATTCTATTGGTGGATGGAAGTCACATGGTCAGTATATAGTGACAATGCACTTTTCATGCAGTAGAATGCATTTACTTTGTAACAGCATGCATAGCGGTAATCAGAATATCCGTATCTCATGCATAACTGCCTACGTACTACTATCATACATGAACGTAAACAATAGTCCGACAGGTATAGGGATTGTAGCGATACATATGTCTAAGTTCAGTTAATGTCAACACAACGATAAATACTTCACGCACCGCCCGGGAAACGTTTACCACTCGCGCACGCGCGCACCTTTCCACAAACACAGTACATGAATAACCATAAATAAACAATGTACAGTTTTACTAAACTAAACCCTTAACCTTACTAAATACAATTGATAACAACCAAACTTAACCATCTACCAATATAATATGAATGTCCATTGTCTGTGTAATATATGTGAACTTGCCCCGCCTATCATGATCCTGTGATTCGTTGCAATATGTAACATCATAACTTCATAAATTCAATAAATTCATCATAAATACATATAAATTCAGCATCATATAAATCATTCTAATATCCCCATTTAAATCCAACATTTAATATTAAAAGACATCATTAACATGCACATAAAATACAAATACAATCAATGTACATACATCAAAACACATAGAAATCATATATATATATATACCACACACACATGTTCACCTGGCCGACAGCCTATATATTTTCATCATACCGCAGGGAAATGTGGAAAACCCCAGTATCTATCATCAAGACCCCCACCCCAAACTACCGTAATCAGATAAAGTGCCCAGCAAGCCTTAAAAACTTCTCATTTAAGAAAACAAAATCCATTAACTCGTCAGAGTATAACTGAGTTATAACAAAACGAAATGATTACAAGCATACGAAATGGCCAAAGTCAAATTGGCAAGACAGTCAGAACAGCTCTTAAGTTACAATGCTAATAGAAAAATTTTTTAGGTTTTGTTCCCCCAAATAGTAAGGTGCCATCGCAAGGTCAACATGGCTGCACGGTCTTATAAACTGCATATTTCTCACCTTCTCTCATGCTCTTACAAAAATACAAATTTGAGCGAAAAACCCAGTGGGCCGTAACCACCAGAAAATAACATAGAACTGATACTGATTTTACAACTTTACATTTATAATTGACGTAGTGAGAACAGGCAGTGTGCTCACATAAAAGAAACTCAACAATTAATGCACTGGCTATGGCAGTAAAAAAAAATAATAAAAATTTACTTATTACAGAATATTAAACAGCTAAAATGAATTTTATAAAATGTACAATCTATGGATTGAACATAATAAAACGTATTTGAGGCGTTCATAGAGAACTGACTTGACCTCAGGCACGGCCATGCGCCCGAACCAGATCCAACAAAATTTAACATGTCAGAGACCTGCGGATGACGGCACCAACAGGTGACGGCCACAGGTTAAAGCACCCCCAAACCTTTAAATTATTTGAAAAAACAAATACCATATATATATATATATATATAAAATCAAGAAAATCCCCCCTACAAAATTACCCCTGCACCCTTGCATGAATAATTAACACCCATACGAATCAGTAACCTTCAGTTCCGCACACTTTTACAGTAAAAAAAAATTGAACATCAAAATCGTCTGACGCATGACCCCGTCTGGGTTTACACTTATTCTGGGGGCGTAAGCATTCATAAAGTTAACTGATAAGGTTTATAATCCTAATATCGCGCTGGAATTGTGCACAAACGAAACTTTAACTGGAGCCATTCCGGGAGTAAAGTCACATGGTATAAAATGTAGCTGCCAAAATATTTTTAAAGGCATAAATGTCACCTGGTTATAGTCCGGCACCGAGCATGAGGGCTTTGTGTCGTGTCGACCATCTCTTCCTCCCGGCAACCAAGACGGAATGTTGCTAGGTTAACGGCTTGGGTAGCAGATGTTCAGCCACCTCCTGGAGCGAATCAGGTCGTCGTCTTAATCAGGAACCCTGGACATTTATATATATGGGTAATTACTCAAGTGTTCAATAATTCACAATACCCCTTTCCCCCAGCACAACTCACACACCACATCATGCCCCGTTAAAAAAATTTTGAAAAATAAGTATACTTTGAAACAACCACGACACCTTCCCAAGACCTTAACACATGATAATCTACCTTCTGAATGGAATTTAGTATTAAATAAATAATTATTCCCAAGCTGTTCGTCAACCACTTAACCATCGTATTATAATTTCACTATGAGTTAACAACCTTGAACAGGTTCGTAAAACATGTTCGTTTCAACAAATATTACAAAATAGTTTTCTTACGTCCCTTTTGATATAATTAGAATAATATACAGACGTATAAAATATAAAATACTGTATTTCAGCCAGTGTTAACATTCAAAGACGTGAATAATCAGCAATTAACCTGTGTCCACCACTTGGTAACTTAAAGTATATATATCAACCTGCATCGGAGTTAATTTTAAGTTAAATACAATTCTTTTTATCAAACAAAAAGTAAAATACATTAAACACACTTACCGGAGAGTAACGTAGCGATTATCTATGCATAGTAATAGATAATTTACAAAGATCCAAAATCTCAAAGCAGCCGGGAGGAGCAAGGACAGTCGATGTCAAGCGCTGGACGTGAACTGGTCTGAGCAGCGACCGAAAAAACGTTACGCCGCGCTGACCCCAGAGCGCGCGCAGATCAGCATAGCGAACGTATTACCAACATTGTACGTACCGCTACTCTAATTAATTAAAGAAATCAGTGCTTAAGCCGTTCGTAATTTTTCATTTAATTAACTGAGCCGGGTGTAAACCCTCTTTCCTTTTATGTATTTTTGAATATAAAACAACTTCTTTAATTTTAATATTTTTTTGAAAGAGAAGCCACAAGTCAATTAGGACTAGGCAGGAGCCTAGAGAAGCAAAAATTGTGCCGGGTCCAGTATGACGGGACTTGCAATGAAACTCAGCTGTAATGTAACAATAACAAGTTTATTGTATGCCTAGAATTCATACATGGAGGCAAACTCTATGACATAATTATCCCCCCCCATGAATCATAATTATCGCGAATAATTTAAGCCCTGCTTTAACAGTATTTAATTAAAACAACATGTGTACATCATAACAAGTGTGTATAAATTCAGTAAACATATATAAATACAATATCATAACAAGTGTGTATAAATTCAGTAAATATACATAAATACAATATAAGGCATAACAAGTGTGTATAACTCAGTGAACATATATATATATATATATATATATATATATATATATATATATATAAAGTTCTCCCCCATCTTGTGGCTAGCTAGATACGGACAAACATAACAACACACACAGAAACATAAAGCACATAGACTCACGATTACATCAATTCTAACTCGAATGCCCCTGGAGAGCACCAGCCTAGCAGGCAGTGTGGCTACAATACTCATAGCCCAGCAGTGATCAAATATTTGCCCATCAACAACCCGTTTTTGCAGAATTACATAAAAGCCAAAACCCCAGAAAGAATGATAAAACTCATAACGCATAAATAAAACCGGACCGCCCATTTGCATAGCATTCCACTGATCAATAACCCATCATGAGTGTATGAACCTTAAGTTCCTTCCACAGCATTAAATAAAAATTTACAGAACTACATCACCTGATTTCAAACAGTTGTTGTACAATTCTAAACGGTTACTTTACTTCACAAATTCCGAAGGATTGAAAAACTCAATATGTACCTTAACAATCAGAAATTAATCACTCGAGGCTTTACAATTCCAGAAAAATTTAGACAATATATGTTTTACAAAAATTAATGAGTATATGTTTTAAAGTTAAAGAAAATTAAACAGCAGACACTACAAGTGAAAGTTAATCAATATGTGTTTTGCCAGTTAAGAAAAACAATCAGTATAGCCCTTTTGTAAGGAGCAAAATCAACTAATATATGTCCAGAAGAAAAAACAAATTATTTTCTATTAACCCCGAATGGCTATATAAATATAATTAAAATGAAAAAATACACTAAGACGGTTGTGCCCTAGCAACTGTGGCAGCGCGCCAGCATGCGGTTGACAAAGTTTGACAGGCCTCCAACCTGCCTGAGGTTGCACCAACATGAGTCTGAGAAAAACTAAGTCCCCTTTTAAATCCCAGAAAACGGTAAAAAAAAAACAAAGTGAACCCCCAGCCCTTAAATGTTAAACCCAAAGCAAATTTAATGGAAACTCATTTCTGTTCCAGCCGGAACAGAGTCTATAACAGGTTCTATAACTTTAGTAAAGAGTAATGTAATAAGGCAATGCAAACGGTAAAATGTGCAAGTGTAAAAAAATATCTCTGGCACGCTCCCCCAGTGCAACACACAATTACAAGCAAAGCACTTAGTGTTAGGTTATTCAGTTATTAAAAGTGTTTCTGAAATTCACTCATGATGATCAGCTGCTCTCATTCATAGCAGACAGTCTGGACACGTGGTCACATGGATTCAAATGAATATTACTGCAAAACAGGTGCACTGCCGGCCCGGCCCCAAAAGAAAAATAAAGAGTAAAATAAAGAGTGCATATCACCTTAATACTGCTGCATAAGTGCTACATCGTGAACCGGTCATCCGCCTCCCTCTCCGGACAGGATCTTCTCTAATGGTCCATAACTGATGCAGTTGTACGGCAATCAGCAAGCCAAATCTCCGGCTTAATCAAAAACCCTGTTAATTCAGATAAATTAGAGAAATTTCCACCAGAAATATACACCCGAGTTCAGGTAATTAACCTCAGAACGGGCCTCCAACTAACTCTCACTAAATGCACAAATTTCATAATTAAAGTTTTTGCAACCAGCTTAAAGGGTAGAAATCAGCCATGGAATAAGTAAATTTGAATAATGAACAGACTTTAATAAACGTGGCATGATATCAAAGTGATCAGCACTTGCTCTACATGCTTCGACAGAAATTTGCAGGTTAAACAGCCACGTGGTGAGTGATAATCGTTATTTGACCAAAAAAATTCAACTGCAAGGCACTCACAGCATTAAAAAAGTTTTAACATTAATTAAATTTCATGCATGGAAGTTCACACAAAGAAACTCTCTACTGTACCGTTAATTCACAAGCTCTCCGACAGTTTACTGCATGAATAGACACAGTTCCCGACCTGACTACGCACTGCCTTTTAGGCCTTAATTTTTTTTAATGTAGTACACTTTTATCATGACAATGACAATTTGCAATACCGCTTACACTATTACAGTAATAATAAAAGGAACATTGACTATATACTAAACATTAAGTAAATTACTGCACCATGAGTTTTCTCTTAATATAAACTTGTCGGGTCGCACACACATAATTACGTATTTTATACGGTTACATACACCTTGTTATTAATTATCCATATATATAATTACTTATAAAAACAAAAGATAATGCACTTCTTACCGGGAGTCGTGTATGCTTTAGCAAGCCATGAAGCTACAGAAACTGCGTCGTAAAGTTCGAAGAGAGAGAGCGGACCGTTGTATCTCGGAGCGTGGCCGTGAGTCGTCTCTCGTCACAAGCAGAACCAAATGCTCCCCTTTC
The DNA here is from genome assembly GCA_034769895.1 of Magicicada septendecula. Classification (NCBI taxonomy): domain Eukaryota; kingdom Metazoa; phylum Arthropoda; class Insecta; order Hemiptera; family Cicadidae; genus Magicicada; species Magicicada septendecula. Next base: position 331,500,376 of record CM068373.1, read on the forward strand.
TAACAGTTGCCCGCGCAGCCCTAACCGAGTCGAACAAAGTTCGCTTTGGCACTCTCGCATTTACGTTATTTTACAATTAAAATACGACTTTAACTAAAACTTTTTCAACGGCCGGATTTACACCGGCACACCCCCACCCCGAAAGGGCAACCCGGTTGCCCCACTCTGAAACTCGGGAAAATACCCTGCAGTGTACCCCCCTCTTAAATATTCCGGTGGACATCGTGGGTTAGGTGACCCGGCGGCACTTGCTCCCAGGAGAACCACCATCCCCATGCGACCCTCTCCGCCACGCCAACCCCACGGAACCGCCCCAACACGTCACCCTCTCCGGTGACCATCACCTACACCCACCGGTCCCACTCACATATTCGTCCTAAGACCCAACAAGGTATCTCACACCTTGATATGTGAGCGACCGTACTACTCCTCGTCCATCTCTTGGACCGACCAGCCACATGCACCCACAAGGCATCTCCAACCTTGCCATGTGGCTGGCCACTTCCCTACACAAGGGCGGACGGCCCCGCTCAGCCAGACAGAGAGGACCGCACCAAGGGCACACGAACATTAATCCCATCATTTACTCATTCAAATATACCATAACTAGAGGGGGTTTACTTTTCTACAGCACCTACTACACAACTTTCTCAACAAAAGAACACCAGGAAAACAACCGGAGAATGCGGCATGGCTCGGACCCTATAATGAACAACATCAACATCAACCACTATTAACAACCAACAACAGCACACCATCACTCCATCTAACTTTTAAAACAGGGGAAACTGACGATCTCAAAGACCACGACCATCTCGAGGACCACAATCGACTGACTTCCGGCAAGTCTCTGTCTACTTCCTTATCGATAGGTTTTTTTTTTTTTTTTTTTTTTTACTAAGGGCAAGGGTAGGAAAATCGGGAAGATGAACTGGGGCAAGGAGCATTAAAGGGTCAATAGTTAGGACTAAGGGTAAGGACCTGGTTCCCTCCGAAATAAGGATGAATGGAGGAATTCAAGGCTCGCGTGGGCAGGGGCGCAACCCTGAAATAGATGAACACCACTGGGAGTGTGGGGAACATCTACCCGCTACCCGGTAACCTCTTCTTCTTACCTTTCTATGACGCACTTTAGGTATTCGCTCCTTTCGGACACCACTCTCGAAGAAATTATCTCGTGTTGAGCTGTACTGACTTGTTTCTTCGGAATCAGAATCAAGGCAACTTACCTCACTACTTTCACTCCGCTTTGGATTATGCTCGTCGTCTAACTCCTCTACTACAATTTCTTCCTTTTCTACAATTTCCCCTTCTTCGTCCACATAATCCAAATCAACCTCCTGACACCTCCTCAGCATCTTCCCGTTGCTCCTCTGATTCATCTTCATGACACTCATCGCCAGCCGCTTCACAAACTTCTTCACTAACCTCTTCTCTGATCTCGTTTTCCCCAACACATTTATCATCAACCTCATCACCATCACTTCCACTACCACCATCTGAACACTGCACATCCTCGTCCTCCTCTAGCTGCTCACCTGGTCCACCTGAATCTTCCTCCCGTTCCTCGGAATCCTCAACACTACTTACAGAAGGCATCTGCACATCTTCACACACTACATCACTCTCACTCACAAACTCTACAACGCTGCCACCAAGTTTCTCCTCAACTTCTACCTTATCTACTTCTACTACACTTGCGGCATGAACATCCCCTTGTCCATCCACAACCTCAGAAACACTCGCAGCCCGGACCTCCCTGTGTCCATCTGCAACTTCAGACTCTACAGTCTCCCTAACACCTACAACTAGACTCACCTGCGCAGCATCTGCAGACCGCTCTTCTGACCCTTCTGTTGATTCCACATCTTCACCACTCTCAGCAACTATAACATGCTCCATATCTTCCACCCTGGAATCCAGCTGTCCAGGTTCATGTGCAATGACTAAATTAATTTCGACTGGCGATGGTAAAGCTACACCATCCAATGATTTCTCATATCCCTGCGTAGGCGATGATGATGTTACAGGATCTGGATCCCTCACGAACCGAGATGTAAATACCGGAACAATTTCTGCGGCCTCTGGATTCAACCATGACGTCCTCTTCGAGTCCTGCAACTCCGTCTTAACTGACGTGGCCTTGTCCACTTGTATTGATCCACATAAGTTATTCCGCTTTTCTTCTTCTGCTTCACCTTCTTCATCCACTACTCTCTTAGGCACTCGTACTTCCTCTGGAACCTTCAAAGTTTCCGTTTTCTCCAAATAAGAATGACGCCTAACTACCGGCTCCCTGCTGGCCGATGTATGTTCCCTAACATAATTTCTTCTTCCCCTGTTAATTTCATGTTACCTTGTTTTCTGTGCTGTAGCTGTTGCTACCGTCTTCACACTTGCCACCCCCTTGTAGCCTCCATCACTTCCGGAATATTTTGGCTTTCTAAGCGTCTCTTGGGTTCTCCTCCAACCACCATGTTTGTCCCTTTTGGCTCTTCCTGATGAACCGCTGGAGTATTGGACATCGGTAGCCTCTTTTCCCCGGGACTCGTCAAACTCCTTGACCGTTCCTGAAAGCACACACAGTCGCTCAAGGTCCGCAAAACAACGTGGACGGTCCGCGAATGCCAAACGAGATCTCTCCTGGGGAGTCAGTCCTTCTAGAATCGCTTGTATAACTTCCGTCTCTGGCAACCCCAATCTTAACACCCGGGCAGCTTTCCGTATATCGCGCACGAAGTCTCCTAACGCCTCTCCGTTGGCCTGTGGGCGATAGAATTTTTCCAACTCAAGGTGGGCACGTCGTCGAATGGGTAGGGAGAAGTTCAACACCTCCCCATGGAAAGCATCAACACTGTCACCCCGACGCAGAGCCTTGGTGACGAGATCAGCCAACGTACTCCGGCAATACGGGTATATAAGAGGCAAGACCTCCCCATCGGACACCCCCGGGAAATCTGCCACCTGCAGAACCAGGTCCAAGAAAACCAGCAGCTGGTCCTCATCAAATCCATTCACCACCGGAAATTTCTGGAGAACGCCTGTAAGAGGGTGAGGCAATTCCTGATAGCATACCGCCGCCAGAATTGCACAATTCAAAACAAACAATCAGAAAACAAATCCCCACTAAACACCTAACACAAACATAACCTACAAAACATATTAACAAGAATCGGAAAAACTCAAGTACTCTCCTTCCTTTGAGTAGACCCCCGGGTTCTCTAGCGCTGCGGAGACCTGGCCTATTCTGAACCATTCACATCCACGACAGAAGGAGACAAGTGACAAGCAACAATCTACACACACATAACATCAAACAGCAACTCGACACACACGCCGTACCAACACATAACTCACAACAACCAACTAACAACTGAAAGTCATAATCTGGGAAGTAATACTTCGACATCAACCGGACACAAGTCGGTGCCGGTACCGATCTCCGATCGGGCCATACCGCATCCCATTAATATAACACGCTAAACTCCGACTCCGAATCAACATTCCATCTTCCAGGCCACGCTTGAGACTCCCCGGCCGTACAACCATTACATTTTTCAAACACAAATAACCGCCTCAGTGGTGCGACCCGACTCACAAGTTATGCTACCTCCAACTAGCCTACACGGGCATATATCAAAAATTATGTCACAACAATCGCATTAATATTTCCGAGTCCGCAAGCCCCGTCACACACCAGGACCCAAGGTTCAAGCCCAGAATGAACCACGCTCACTGCTACCATATGTGGTAGCAGACTTTACAAACCACGCTCTGCTACCATTTGTAACCCCTCTTTCCTTTTATGTATTTTTGAATATAAAACAACTTCTTTAATTTTAATATTTTTTTGAAAGAGAAGCCAGAAGTCAATTAGGACTAGGCAGGAGCCTAGAGAAGCAAAAATTGTGCCGGGTCCAGTATGACGGGACTTGCAATGAAACTCAGCTGTAATGTAACAATTACAAGTTTATTGTATGCCTAGAATTCATACATGGAGGCCAACTCTATGACATAATTATCCCCCCCCCATGAATCATAATTATCGCGAATAATTTAAGCCCTGCTTTAACAGTATTTAAATTAAAACAACATGTGTACATCATAACAAGTGTGTATAAATTCAGTAAACATATATAAATACAATATCATAACAGGTGTGTATAAATTCAGTAAATATATATAAATACAATATAAGGCATAACAAGTGTGTATAACTCAGTGAACATATATATATATATATGTATATATATATATTGTAACGATAATTAAGGGGTTCGTTCGTTCGTTACGATCGAGACGTAGCCTCACCTCGGGTTCGTCTATTTGTAACCAGAGAATATTTCGTTACATACAATGTTATTGTGGATCAGTTTACTTGTATTTATGTAGCGTGCACTTGAATACACCGTCCGTTAGAAATGTCGACTTGTAATATGGATAAATGATGTAGCGACAAACTCGCACTGGAGTCGTCGATGTAAATTATAAATGTATTATGTTGAACGGCGAATGATTTCGTAAATTGCCGCTTACTCCCACTACGCTGCTTCTTTTACGTGACGTCACTCACCGATGCCAACTATCGGGTCAGCTACAACCTGTGAATTCTATTTACTAAATATAACGGCAATAATAATGACTCACAATTATCATCAAACATATATCCTTGTGGAATCCTTTATTCGGAAAAACACTGGTTAACTTGTTTTAATAATTTTTAAACAGAATAATCGCAATTGTAGTACAAAATATAAGTCTTCTTTACCAGTTGGCAGCAGTAGCTGTTCAGTATTCCTTCCTTAGATCAAAACAATGCTTTTTGTTAACGTTTTAAATTAAAATATATCAATTATCTCAGGGCGTATATGGTTCGGGGATTTATAATTATACAAAATATTACACTATTAATCAAAATACAAGTTCACAATCGTGGGATATTACAACGTTAGAGTGATAGGTGCAAACAGAAATCGTATAGTGGTTGCCAGTTTTAAAAAGGTTATGTCTAAATCAGGCTTTTATAGTTATTATGTGAATTAAAAGTTCTTGTTGTGTTTAAAAAGGTGTTAATCTTATATGGTGTTATTAGTGGTTGTTTCTAGTGTTCGTGTTATATGGTGTCTGTAATTCAGTTGATTATTACTTAAAATACGTGTATACAAGTGTATGTGTTGAAGTACGATATAATGAGATGTCAGATCACCAAATCCTCTTCTTGTACTCTTCTCGGTTGTAAATAGGTCCCACGTACACGTCAGGTCTTCTTCTCGTCCCTCGTCCACGTCAAATCTTCTTTCTGGTTATTATTCCTTCTCATCCATCTAATGGGTAGTCTTCTGTTGTTGCAAAACGGTTGTATAGTGTACTTCTAACAGTATTTATCTATTGGTATTGTTTTTTCAAACTTTATAACATCTAATGTAAGACGATTTAAGAACGCGTCTATCTGCTAAGATCGTTGTCAAAGAAGTCTCATTTTATTTATCCGAAATTTCTGGTTGCTAAGGGTAAACTTTGAACCTGGTTGGTCAATCCGAATAGACATTGTCATAAACTTTTATTATTTCAGAATCTAAATTTGTCCAAAATCTTTAAACTAACGTAACTTTTCTATACTGAATGGGAGTTTAAAACCATTATCAGCATTATTTTGATCTTCACATGTGTTATATTTAGACACCAAACATGCCTATTTTTGCTTAAGAACTATGGATGTTACAATTTTGTTATTTGGAATTTCCTTAAATAATTTGATATGTGTTGTTTTGGTTCTATATTCTTTGTATACATTTTTATCTATAAATACATCTATCCCTTCACATTTGCTTTACAAAATTTCTAACATAATTGTTCAAAATTTACTAAATTTGGTTTCACCTGGCCTATGTAATAGTATTATTTTCATCATCATGTTATAACATCTCTAACAATTAAATTAACTTCTAACATTCATCAAAATGGTTTAACATATAACGTCATTTTAACAACACAAAATATATATTATTCTAATATTTAAATTCATGTCCACATGGCTATGATTATACCAACTCCTTGCACAAATAGTTGTTTTCTACTCAAACTGTATAGGTGTTTGACCTTTAACAAAACATCTTTGTATTGTCCATTCTGCTTGGTTAATTAATTTATTTACCATGGCTTAATATCAGCTCTATTGGTATATTTGTTAACACAACATAAACAAAAAATGGAATTAATATCATAAAATTGGCATCCCTTTAAACTGACTGTATCATCTGTTACATACAAAAAACACAACACAAATACTATTATATAAAACACTGTGCTATAACATAAAACATGCACATTTAACAAAATAAATTCTATACTAATTATTTAGTCCTTTGTCAGCTAATTTATGAATTATTCTGACACTGTCTATGCCCTATTTACTATTCATATGGGTTTAAACATCCGTATACTTACTGATGTTTTGTATTACAAAAATTACAATAAAGTGAACACTGTTGCTCTACCTCACCACACAGTTCTAATAGCCTTGTTACATTTACTGTTTATCTGTGTTTTATTCTTGTTATAAATATTATTGTGACCATGTTATAATTTGTTGTTTACTGGACAACTCTATGAACTCTATATGTGACACTTTTTGTATGGTTCTTGTATCTATAACCAGGTGTATTTATATTTTTGTTACATTGATTAACTTAATTATTTAACAATATTTCTCTTACATAACATTATATGTTTGGGTCTATTATCCCTCACTTTGTATTTTGATTGTCTGGATTTAATGATACATCAATTGAAACCATTTGTTTCTTTATAGTCCTGGTTCATAAACTGTTTGTCTTTACAATTCTTTGTTTGGTCAATACTGAAATTCATGTCATAGTTGGGGTTTGAAGATATCTGCATCACTTAGCCTAAATCATTAATTTGGGTACGGTCAGTTGTCTTACTAGTCAGTCTGAAATTGTCAGTCGTTCTTCTTCACTATCATCTTTGAAGATATTGTTCTTCTTGTCAGCTTCTTAATCAAAGTCTTCATTAAGTCAGGTACGGTATTATGTTGTTCTAAATGTCATGTTACAATATATATATATATATATATATATATATATATATAAAGTTCTCCCCCATCTTGTGGCTAGCTAGATACGGACAAACATAACAACACACACAGAAACATAAAGCACATAGACTCACGATTACATCAATTCTAACTCGAATGCCCCTGGAGAGCACCAGCCTAGCAGGCAGTGTGGCTACAATACTCATAGCCCAGCAGTGATCAAATATTTGCCCATCAACAACCCGTTTTTGCAGAATTACATAAAAGCCAAAACCCCAGAAAGAATGATAAAACTCATAACGCATAAATAAAACCGGACCGCCCATTTGCATAGCATTCCACTGATCAATAACCCATCATGAGTGTATGAACCTTAAGTTCCTTCCACAGCATTAAATAAAAATTTACAGAACTACATCACCTGATTTCAAACAGTTGTTGTACAATTCTAAACGGTTACTTTACTTCACAAATTCCGAAGGATTGAAAAACTCAATATGTACCTTAACAATCAGAAATTAATCACTCGAGGCTTTACAATTCCAGAAAAATTTAGACAATATATGTTTTACAAAAATTAATGAGTATATGTTTTAAAGTTAAAGAAAATTAAACAGCAGACACTACAAGTGAAAGTTAATCAATATGTGTTTTGCCAGTTAAGAAAAACAATCAGTATAGCCCTTTTGTAAGGAGCAAAATCAACTAATATATGTCCAGAAGAAAAAACAAATTATTTTCTATTAACCCCGAATGGCTATATAAATATAATTAAAATGAAAAAATACACTAAGACGGTTGTGCCCTAGCAACTGTGGCAGCGCGCCAGCATGCGGTTGACAAAGTTTGACAGGCCTCCAACCTGCCTGAGGTTGCACCAACATGAGTCTGAGAAAAACTAAGTCCCCTTTTAAATCCCAGAAAACGGTAAAAAAAAAACAAAGTGAACCCCCAGCCCTTAAATGTTAAACCCAAAGCAAATTTAATGGAAACTCATTTCTGTTCCAGCCGGAACAGAGTCTATAACAGGTTCTATAACTTTAGTAAAGAGTAATGTAATAAGGCAATGCAAACGGTAAAATGTGCAAGTGTAAAAAAATATCTCTGGCACGCTCCCCCAGTGCAACACACAATTACAATCAAAGCACTTAGTGTTAGGTTATTCAGTTATTAAAAGTGTTTCTGAAATTCACTCATGATGATCAGCTGCTCTCATTCATAGCAGACAGTCTGGACACGTGGTCACATGGATTCAAATGAATATTACTGCAAAACAGGTGCACTGCCGGCCCGGCCCCAAAAGAAAAATAAAGAGTGCATATCACCTTAATACTGCTGCATAAGTGCTACATCGTGAACCGGTCATCCGCCTCCCTCTCCGGACAGGATCTTCTCTAATGGTCCATAACTGATGCAGTTGTACGGCAATCAGCAAGCCAAATCTCCGGCTTAATCAAGAACCCTGTTAATTCAGATAAATTAGAGAAATTTCCACCAGAAATATACACCCGAGTTCAGGTAATTAACCTCAGAACGGGCCTCCAACTAACTCTCACTAAATGCACAAATTTCATAATTAAAGTTTTTGCAACCAGCTTAAAGGGTAGAAATCAGCCATGGAATAAGTAAATTTGAATAATGAACAGACTTTAATAAACGTGGCATGATATCAAAGTGATCAGCACTTGCTCTACATGCTTCGACAGAAATTTGCAGGTTAAACAGCCACGTGGTGAGTGATAATCGTTATTTGACCAAAAAAATTCAACTGCAAGGCACTCACAGCATTAAAAATGATTTAACATTAATTAAATTTCATGCATGGAAGTTCACACAAAGAAACTCTCTACTGTACCGTTAATTCACAAGCTCTCCGACAGTTTACTGCATGAATAGACACAGTTCCCGACCTGACTACGCACTGCCTTTTAGGCCTTAATTTTTTTTAATGTAGTACACTTTTATCATGACAATGACAATTTGCAATACCTCTTACACTATTACAGTAATAACAAAAGGAACATTGACTATATACTGAACATTAAGTAAATTACTGCAACATGAGTTTTCTCTTAATATAAACTTGTCGGGTCGCACACACATAATTACGTATTTTATACGGTTACATACACCTTGTTATTAATTATCCATATATATATAATTACTTATAAAAACAAAAGGTAATGCACTTCTTACCGGGAGTCGTGTATGCTTTAGCAAGCCATGAAGCTACAGAAACTGCGTCGTAAAGTTCGAAGAGAGAGAGCGGACCGTTGTATCTCGGAGCGTGGCCGTGAGTCGTCTCTCGTCACAAGCATAACCAAATGCTCCCCTTTCTAACAGTTGCGCGCGCAGCCCTAACCGAGTCGAACAAAGTTCGCTTTGGCACTCTCGCATTCAATGTTATTTTACAATTAAAATACGACTTTAACTAAAACTTTTTCAACGGCCGGATTTACACCGGCACACGGGTTCTCGCCCAAACACGGCACACCCCCACTCCAAAAGGGCAACATGGTTGCCCAACTAGAACTCAGGGGTACCCTGCAGTGTACCCCCCTTATAGTCTATAAAACTCGAGTTGCTATCGGCATCCTCCCCAGTCATGGCTCCCGGGAAAGCAGAGGCTCAGAAGGAAAACGAAAGAGCAGAAGAAGACATGTAGCGTGTAAGTGTGCTGCCACCGCAGGCTGACCTGATCAGGGCCAGCCTACGGCAAGAAAAGACAGAGAAGAAAAGAAGAAAGAAAGCACGGGAGCTTCCTGATTACTGACCTCCCGAGACTTACCCAACCTATGTTCCGAGACACCGATACCACCACAACAGGTCGTGATGCCCTATAGTTACAAAGAGGGACTAGCCCAAAACCCCAAACAATAACCGTACCTCATAATTACAGCCCACCTCTCACAGGACCAGGAAGAAAGGGGGTCTCCATGACCCCATAATTTCATTTACAGGTATATATATATATATATATATTCCTATAACCCAATACATGTGTGCTCCAAGGGCATTGCCAAAACATACCGTATCAACCAGGTCCACAACCGGCCCCGTTGACACGGCAGGTTTCACTCCACTAACTCCTTTTTTTTGAGGGGATGGTTAGGAAAATCGGGAAGATGGAAGGGGCAAGGATCACTGAAAGGTCTGGTCCTGGGACTAAAGATGAGGACATGGCTCCCACCGGAAATAAGGAAGAATGGAGAAAACCAAGGCTCGCGCAGGCAGGGTCGCATCCCTGAAGTAGACGGAACCCACCGGGACCGTGGGAAACATCTACCCGCTACCTTATAATTCTACCCCCCGCCAGAGCACAAATCTCCCCGAATAACATCAATCCCTACATAAATGGAGACCCCCAAATCCCCCCTTTTTCTATCAGCCCGTCCACCCCCTTTGACAGGGCTTTAATTTCGAAAAGTGTGTTACGATCTCTTTCGAATTACTTCCCGGTTCGCCTAACCTAGCCGTCACCGGCGACGCGAACCCCAGGATACGATATGGCCCCAACCAGCGGTAACACAGTTTGGCGGCTCTCTTATCAGCTGCTGAGCTGATCGGGTGACTCTGGCAGTAGACTAAATCCCCTACCTTTAAGGGATTCGGAATACGCCCCTGATTATATCGTCTACGGACGCGCTCGTGTGCACGGAGCAAATTCTTCCGGGCCTCTTTTCACCTATCTGCCGTCTTAATGTCCGGATTACTTGGCAGAAGATCTTTTATGTTCCATAAGTTAGCCAAGGGAAGCATAGGCGAGAAACCAAACATAACTTCGAATGGAACAGCCTTATGGCTTTCATGTAAGGCCGTATTGAATGCTAATTGTAACCACTTCAAATTCTGGTCCCAACAATTTTGCTGTTCAGCATGATAGGCAATAAGCGCGGATCTGAGATTCCTGTTGAATCTCTCCGCGTGGGACGGCTGTGGGTAATAGGGGGAAGTGGTTACATGCTTGATACCATTGGCGAAGCACATTCGCCGAAAATCGCCTGAAATAAATTTTGGACCATTGTCCGAGACAATGATGGCCGGAAGACCGAAGTGCTGAAACACATGATTCTGGAACGCGCTTATGGTTAAACGAGCTGTTGACTGCCGTAAGGGCAGTAGACAGGCAAACTTCGAAAAAGCATCCACACAAACAAGCAGGTAAGAATTACCTGACTTGCTACGTGGGAAGGGTCCCATGTAGTCTATGAATAACTTCTCCATCGGTCTGCTCGCCACATCTGATGACAACAACCCGAACTTGGTGTTCTGGGCAGGCTTACTCAAGCCGCATAGATGACAACTCTTAACCCTTGTCACAATGTCCCTATCCGTGCCCTTCCAGATAAACTGTCTCCTAATACTGGAAATGGTCTTCGAAATCCCCTTATGTCCACCTACTGGGGAATTGTGGTAGTAGCTGAAGACCATGGGCACGAGTTTGCTAGGCAGCACTATCTTCGGGGCACGTCCTTTTCTCTCTCTGCAACATAGGACGCCCTTGGACAAGAAGTAAGGGACCTGTACGTTACCCTCTTTTAGATTTTGGATGATCTGACGCAACTCTTCATCATCTATCACATGGGGTAACACATCAGTAAAAGCTAAAGGAAAGTCCAGTAAAACAGAACAGGGTTGCTCAGGCTGGGCTTCGCTGGGTTGGGAAAACATACGGGACAAAGCACCTGCAACCACATTTTGAGTTCCCCGAATGTGTTGAACCTAGAATTTAAAGAATGAGATCTTGACCACCCATCGTCCAATCTTACCCAGCTGCCGGGGATGAACGAGAAGCTAAGAGAGAGCCTGGTTGTCGGTCTCGAGCAGGAACTCAGCATGTTCCAAGAAACGCCTGAACTTGTCTAGAGCGTAAACAACAGCTAAACACTCTAGCTCATAGACTGAAGACTTCCGTTCTTGTTGGGTCAATGTTCTGGATATAAAGGCCACAGGCTGCTTAGCCCCATCCACGACTTGGGACAGAACCGCCCCGAGCGCAATCGAACTGGCGTCCGTCTGTAAAATGAAAGTTGGGAGAAATCAGGCATCCTCAGCACCGGGGGGGGGGTGAAATGATGGCCTCCTTCAAAGTTTCGAAGGCCGTCTGTTGTCTTTCCCCCCCATAAACATTTGGCGCCTTTCTTTCGGAGTTCATTCAGGGGGGCCGCGATCTCCGCCGCGTTCGGAATGAAGCGCCGATAGAAATTTACCATCCCCACAAATCTCGCGATGCCTTTGGCATCCTTTGGTGGGGGAAAGTCCCTGATTCCCTGTGTTCGCTCTGGATCCACAGTGACACCTCTATGGGAAATCAGGTGGCCCAGAAAAGAAATTTGGGTCTGGGCGAACTTCACTTTTCGGGGTTGACAGTGAGTCCAGCACCCCTCAACCTGCAAATCACCTCTTCGAGATAACCCAAATGCTCCTCATAACCCTTGCTGTACACCAGCAAGTCGTCAAGATAGTTAAAGAAGTACTTAAAATTGGCATCGTGAAAAACGGTGTCAAGTAAACGGGTGAGTGTTTGGGCCCCTACCGCTAGACCCATGGGAACCCTGGTGTACTGGTAGAGGTTCCACGGAACACAGGATGCCGTGTAGGGCCTACTTTCCTTCGTCAGCGGGATCTGGTGATATGCAGAATTGAGGTCGATGATGGTAAAATACCTCGCCTCACTGAACCAATCGAACGCAGAATGAAGGTCAGGAAGTGGGACCGAATCTACCTCAGTGTTGGCGTTGAGTTTGCGGTAGTCGATCACCATCCGATGTTTACCTCCAGGTTTGGGCACTAGGAACGCCGGACTGGCATAACTGGACTGAGAAGGTTCAATCACCCATTGGTCTAATAACTCCTGAACCTTCTCCCTCAAGATGCTCATTTTTGGAGGAGCAAATTTATAAGGGTGGGAGCGCACAACCTTGGAGTCCGTTAGGCAGATCTTATACTCCAAGAGATGTGTGAGCCCAAGGGCCGGAGTTAACACAGTGGGGAAACGCTCACACAACTGATCTAATGCGGACCGCTGGGACTGGGAGAGGTGGTCTCTCTAGATGTGTCGGGGCACTCAACAACCTCTTGGATATCTTGTCTGGTCCCCTGATATCCAAGGAAAGGGATTACAACTCCCCAATTAAATTTAAAATAGCATTGGTACTCTTGGATGTCAATAACGAGACCACTTTTGCAGATGAAGTCGGCACCAATAATGCACTCAACTCCCAGAGCAGGAGAAACCAGAAAGCTCCACACCCAAGAAAATCCCTCGATCTTAAATTTGAATGAAACTACCCGGAAAATGCGCAGAATTTCCTGAGATGCCGTCCAACACACCATGGAAGACTGTTCCGACCTTTTAAATAAACCCTGTCTTTCAAGGTCCTCGCACACTTTGGATGAAGTGATAGATCTTGCTGATCCGGAGTCAACTAATGCTCTGAGTTGACTCCTTTTCAACTCCAACAGCAAGAAGGGGCATATAGAAGTAAGCCTGGAGATGGTTTGGAGGACCTTGATGCCCGAAGAACTGGGACCTACAGATGGCCTGGAGGCCCGTATCTTAGAAGACCCGCGACAGGGAGGAGAAGACCTCCGACATATCTTCTCCTTATTGACCCCTTCTGAAAGACCTTGGGCGCCTTGGGGAGGGGCGTTGGACTCGACCCAACCCCGGTACAAAATCGTCTAATGTTGCCCAATCCACCACACCTAAAACAGGTCACATTAGGTGAACGACGACCCTCTCGATACAAGAGTTTCTAATTTCAAGTTCAGCACCGTGTGATGATGGAACAATTCGCCATCCATGCGTCTCGTGTCTTACTTCATCTTTTACTACTTGATCCCGGGACTCGTCAATCTCCTGGACCGTTCTGGAAACCACACACAGCCGTTCAAGGTCCGCAAAACAACGTGGACGGTCCGCGAACACCAAACGGGATCTCTCTTGGGGCGTCACCCCTTCCAGAATAACTTGAACAATGTCCTTCTCGGGTAACCCCAACCTTAATACCCGGGCAGCTTTCCTTACATCGTGCACGAAGTCCCCCAATGCCTTTCCGTTGGCCTGTAGGCGATAGAATAAATCAAACTTAAGCTGGGCACGTCGTCGATGAGGTATGAAGAAATCCAACACTTCTCCATGGAAAGCGTCGACACTGCCGCCCCGACGCAGAGTGTTGGTGACCAGCCCTGCCAACGAACCCCGGCAATACGGGTATATAAGGGACAAGACCTCCCCATCGGACACCCCCGGGAAATCTGCCAACTGCAGGACCAGTTCCAAGAAAACCAGCAGCTTGTCCTCATCTACTCCATTCACCACCGAAAGTTTCTGGAGAACTCCTGAAATGGGGTGGGGCAATCTCTGATAGCATACCGCCGCCAGAATTGCACAATTCACAACACACAATCATAAACATAAATCCCAATGAAACACCTAATACAAACCTAACTTACAAAACATAGTCACAAAAAATCGGAAAAAAACTCGAGTACTCAACTTCCTTTGAGCGACCTCCGGGGTCCCTAGCGCTGCGAAGACCTGATCCACTCCAGAACCAACTCTCCGTCAGCCACCACACTCAAGAGGAGAAGCACGCTCATGGAAGCGTGCTGGGCCCATAACCCAGAGGTCCGTGGATCGAAACCACGCTCTGCTACCATTTGTAACCCCTCTTTCAATTTTTTATAGCTTATAAAAATTCTATCTTCATATAATTAAAGTTAATTTTACAAGTATTTTCATATTCATAATAATTCAAAATTTGTGAATATAATTCAACAGTATATATGTATCTATATAATCTGAGAAAGGCACATAGCATCAATCATCATAGTAATCGTATAAACAGGACATATAAATAATTTAATATTCTTTTAATACCCCTAACATGCGACATATGAACGGACATAGATACACAAATACATATACATTACAAACAAAATAACAAGTTCAACCCGGCAGACAGCCTTATATGAATTCTCATTTAAAAAAACAAAACCCATGAACCCCACAAGAACATGATCGAATTCAAAAAACTGGACTAATTGGAAGGACTAGAATTCGACAACTTCAACTGGCACAGCAGCCTGTACACTCTCTCCGGGTACAAATTTATAATTGAAAATTTGGGCTTGTCCCCTGATAGTAACTACCCGCACAAGATTAACGTGTCAGTATGATCTATAACATAGCAGACCTTCACTCTCCCCTATGCCTCTGTAAGAATACAGAATTCTCAAGAAAATTCAAGTGTAGTATGATCACCAGAAAATAAACTATAAACTGCAGCGGATATTATAAATTTTACAATTATTAAATGGAGTAGTGAGAAACTAGTATGATGATTCTATATTAAAACATGAGAAATCCTGAACTGAGCTTGGCATAAAAAAAATCATGGTTTAATTATTAAAGACCCGGAATAATGTTACAAAATTGTAGAATAAATAATTTAAGCTCCATAACAATATTTAAATGAATTCACAGAGGGCTGAATCTCCCCGGGCGCCCTAGCGCTTGGAAACCTGCCCCACTCCATAACTAGCTCTCTTTTGGACACACAAAAGAGAAACCACATCAGACACTAACACCATACATAAGACCAACAACGCCTAACACCTACCACAACATCACATTTCACAAAAACATTTTTTTTACAACTCCAAACAATGAATTTTGCCGGTACACCTAACAGTACCGACATTCGATCGGGCCATACCGCATCCGGCTAAACACACTCGCAATAATTCGACCCTGAATTACAAACACCGTCCATTGCCCATGCAACGCTCAAGACCCACCGGCAGTTCAAGTCTCGAAAAAAAATTCCGACTAACAACGCATGCCACGTGGCGGCACCAGGTTTACAATTTCAAAGGCGAACAATTATTCATGCACATAATATACTCAATAACAATAGATATAACTCAATATGATAGAAGCATTGATGTTAATTATGAAAAAATATTTAAAGTTCCAATTTGCCAGAACTATTTCCGAGTTTGCAAGCCCCGTCACACCAAAGGACTTACGGGTTCAACCCTAGAATCAACCAAGCTCTGCTACCATTTGCAACCACTCTTTCAAATTTTTTTTTGCTTTATAAAAAACTCTAATTTTTTTTTTTTTGAAAGAGGGGCCACTAGTTAATTAAAACTAGGCGGAGGGCCTAGAGAAGCAAAAAATGCGCTGGGTCCAGTCAGACGGGACTTGCAATTAAAACTCGGTTGTTAAACAGCAATAACATTCTTTACTATTTCAAATTTGGTTTTATAATTTTTTGTTTTTAACCAAATTCTTTAGCCCCAATAGAAATTTAATATAATTTAAAATTTCATTAAAAACTTCCAATCCACTCCTTGACAGTCTAAAATTCTATACATTAATATAAATATATATATATATATATAACATACAAGTATCATTCAAAAAGAATTGTGTAATATCCACTTCCCCCACCCAAAATGGCATAACAATGTAATATCAAATTCTTTTGCGAACTTTAAACATTCTTAAAATATACATATGTAACATCATAACTTCATAAATTCAATAAATTCATCATAAATACATATAAATTCAACATCATATAAATCACTCTAATATCCCCATTTAAATCCAACATTTAGTATCAAAAGACATCATTAACATGCACATAAAATACAAATACAATCAATGTACATACATCAAAACACATAGAAATCACATATATATATATATATATACCACACACACATGTTCACCTGGCCGACAGCCTATATATTTTCATCATACCGCAGGGAAATGTGGAAAACCCCAGTATCTATCATCAAGACCCCCCCCCCCCCAAACTACCGTAATCAGATAAAGTGCCCAGCAAGCCTTAAAAACTTCTCATTTAAGAAAACAAAATCCATTAACTCGTCAGAGTATAACTGAGTTATAACAAAACGAAATGATTACAAGCATAAGAAATGGCCAAAGTCAAATTGGCAAGACAGTCAGAACAGCTCTTAAGTTACAATGCTAATAGAAAAATTTTTTAGGTTTTGTTCCCCCAAATAGTAAGGTGCCATCGCAAGGTCAACATGGCTGCACGGTCTTATAAACTGCATATTTCTCACCTTCTCTCATGCTCTTACAAAAATACAAATTTGAGCGAAAAACCCAGTGGGCCGTAACCACCAGAAAATAACATAGAACTGATACTGATTTTACAACTTTACATTTATAATTGACGTAGTGAGAACAGGCAGTGTGCTCACATAAAAGAAACTCAACAATTAATGCACTGGCTATGCCAGTAAAAAAAAATAATAAAAATTTACTTATTACAGAATATTAAACAGCTAAAATGAATTTTATAAAATGTACAATCTATGGATTGAACATAATAAAACGTATTTGAGGCGTTCATAGAGAACTGACTTGACCTCAGGCACGGCCATGCGCCCGAACCAGATCCAACAAAATTTAACATGTCAGAGACCTGCGGATGACGGCACCAACAGGTGACGGCCACAGGTTAAAGCACCCCCAAACCTTTAAATTATTTGAAAAAACAAATACCATATATATATATATATATATATATATATATATATATATATATAAAATCAAGAAAATCCCCCTACAAAATTACCCCTGCACCCTTGCATGAATAATTAACACCCATACGAATCAGTAACCTTCAGTTCCGCACACTTTTACAGTAAAAAAAATTGAACATCAAAATCGTCTGACGCATGACCCCGTCTGGGTTTACACTTATTCTGGGGGCGTAAGCATTCATAAAGTTAACTGATAAGGTTTATAATCCTAATATCGCGCTCGAATTGTGCACAAACGAAACTTTAACTGGAGCCATTCCGGGAGTAAAGTCACATGGTATAAAATGTAGCTGCCAAAATATTTTTAAAGGCATAAATGTCACCTGGTTATAGTCCGGCACCGAGCATGAGGGCTCTGTGTCGTGTCGACCATCTCTTCCTCCCGGCAATCAAGACGGAATGTTGCTAGGTTAACGGCTTGGGTAGCAGATGTTCAGCCACCTCCTGGAGCGAATCAGGTCGTCGTCTTAATCAGGAACCCTGGACATTTATATATATGGGTAATTACTCAAGTGTTCAATAATTCACAATACCCCTTTCCCCCAGCACAACTCACACACCACATCATGCCCCGTTTAAAAAATTTTGAAAAATAAGTATACTTTGAAACAACCATGACACCTTCCCAAGACCTTAATACATGATAATCTACCTTCTGAATGGAATTTAGTATTAAATAAATAATTATTCCCAAGCTGTTCTTCAACCACTTAACCATCGTATTATAATTTCACTATGAGTTAACAACCTTGAACAGGTTCGTAAAACATGTTCGTTTCAACAAATATTACAAAATAGTTTTCTTACGTCCCTTTTGATATAATTAGAATAATATACAGACGTATAAAATATAAAATACTGTATTTCAGCCAGTGTTAACATTCAAAGACGTGAATAATCAGTAATTAACCTGTGTCCACCACGTGGTAACTTAACGTATATATGTATATATATATATATATATATATATATATATATATATCCACCTGCATCGGAGTTAATTTTAAGTTAAATACAATTCTTTTTATCATACAATAAGTAAAATACGTTAAACACACTTACCGGAGAGTCACGTAGCGATTATCTATGCATAGTAATAGATAATTTACAAAGATCCAAAATCTCAAAGCAGCCGGGAGGAGCAAGGACAGTCGATGTCAAGCGCTGGACGTGAACTGGTCTGAGCAGCGACCGAAAAAACGTTACGCCGCGCTGACCCTAGAGCGCGCGCGGATCAGCATAGCGAACGTATTACCAACATTGTACGTACCGCTACTCTAATTAATTAAAGAAATCTTTGCTTAAGCCGTTCGTAACTTTTCATTTAATTAACCGAGCCTGGTTCTCGCCCAAACACGGCACAATCTTTGACATAATAAATTACCCAATAGATTAGGAAAGTGAGTGAATATGTCTTAATATAATATTGAAAAAGTTATATTTAGTTTATAAGAAAAAATGTATTTAGGTTTAAGGAATATTAGTTATGTAACAAGCCTAACATTCCAGCTAGGTCTCAGACGTAAGACTGCATTTGTAATTATCATAAGTATAGAGTTATAATAAAAACCAGATAATTGTGGTCATAATTATGTGTATTAAAAAAAACAAAAATGATAAATGGTGATAATTGTACTGTGTAAATGACACAGTGTAAACAATGAGAAAAATATAAAATATTGTGAACAAAGTATGACCAGTAACTGGCAACATAACCTTAAGGAAATGTATGACAAAAAACTATAAACCTAGATTCAGTATAAAATATACTGGAAGGATAGACTCAATTATATCTGAGAGTAACCAATAGACATTAAGACAATTCAAATAGAGATCACTATGTTATAAAAATGTTTCAAAAGCTTTGTTTTTGTAAAATAAGGTTGTAGTGTATGATAGGAATGAAAGGCTACTATTTTATATTAAAGAATGATAGAAATGTAAGGGAGAATGTAATGTAAATAAACTGGTAGTATAAAGTGTGACAAATAAACTCACTACAAGACAATAATGTTAAGAAAACCACTATTGTTGTTTATGGACACATAATAAGATAATTAGTAAGAAATAAATATTAAACCGAAACCTACATCTACTTGGTAGATGAAAAGAGGCAATATAATGTATAAAAATGGTATTAGACAATGTCCAATATACACAAAACATTTTTAGGCCTATTGGCAACATCTCTTTTTACTCAAGCTTAATACTGATTATTTTCATTTAATCTCAGTTCGTGAATTCTTTTGACTACAATCGCTATTAACTTAATTTATTAAGTTAGACTTTTATAGAAAGTTAAGGTTTATAATTATCATCAATAGTATTAAAATGTTTGTTAATAGCATAAAATCATATATACAAATGAGAAAACAAAAAATGTAATAAAAAATATAACTTCTAATAATAATGTATTAGCATAGGCCAAACATTAAAATTGTTCATTTTAGAAATACTGTAAGGAAACATATCACGTGAGGTCTTGAATTGATCAGAAGGAAGGAAGCAATGCACTGGTAATAATATATTGACAATTGTAATTAGCATAAGAAAATTATGTTAATTTTAAGAATTTTGTTAATTATGATCTCAGAAAACACAAGTAACTGAACCCCTAAGACTGACGCTATTCGCGACAATGGATTAGCTATCAACCAATCGGAATTTTTATATTTTGTGTATGAACCCAAAGGGCATGTGTATCAACCCAAAAACTGACGCCAACAAGCCAGAAAATTGACGCCACGCCAGGGGTCTTGCGTTGGAATCCGGGGTGTAAAGAACAGCTTCTCCGCGTCACTTATATACGCGAAAACATAGTCAGAATGGAACTTCGGATAGGTTATGTGATGAGCGACAACAATAACATAACCAAAACGGAACCAAAGTGTTGTGAATTAGTCATAAAATTATAAGGGCAATATAGTGAAATATAAAATTAACTGTGAATAAAAACGAGTGTATAAGTGAAGGAAAGTATCATGTGAATACTTAAAAAATGTTTAAACGAATATTAACTAATCATATTGATATAATCTAACAAACTCTATGTACACTTATGAACTATATAGCACTGCACAAGAACACTAACACCATAGTAATTGTTAACCTTTTAACTATTACTTCTTTGAGTTTCATGTTTGACACTGTATAATACATCCAGATTTGGGTAACCTCAAACTAGCCACTGTTCGGAATATACAAACTTTTTGTTATTGTTAGATATAAGAGCTTATTTGTTTATACTACAATCAAATTATTATTGTGAAGCGTTGTACTTCGTAACAGCCATTTTCGTTAATAGCGATTGTAGTCAAAAGAATTCACGAACTGAGATTAAATGAAAATAATCAGTATTAAGCTTGAGTGAAAAGAGATGTTCCAACCACTGAGCGTAAATTATTGTAAGCCTGGTCAAATTATTATTAAGAAAAAATGTTATTTATTTAAATTCAGAAGAGAAGAACAGTAGTTAAAGGAAGAATAAAAGAATTAGAAATGGAATCAATTTAGTATGAATTATTATTTCAATAATCTACATTTTTTTTCAATTTACGAAGGTTAGCGTTTTAAACTTACCTTAAGGATTAATTTGGCGGTACCTAATTTTTGTGCGCCACATGCTGTTTAAATTATTCAACAAGGTAAATGGATTGACATAAAATTAAACTAAAATAATTAAATTAAAGTCAAGAATTTAAATTAACCAAGTAAGATTTTGTTTCCACTAATAAACAATTGCATTAATAACCGGTTTACATTAGGTTACCAATCGGTTTCAACAACGTAAGGTATTTCTTTGACAACTAATTATTAATGAGATACCAAACAACAACTTTATGGAATGTTAACAGAATTTTCCATATGGCGCCCAATTTAGTTATAAATCTACCAATAAATAACTTTCAGTATTGGTAATAAATATTAAATTACAATTTAATTAACTGAACCAAATAGTATAGTACATTATAGAATTCCCACCAGCAACCAAAAGGCATCATATTTCATCTAATAATATAACGTTACATTACAACAGAACATTACACAAAAGAACGACACGTAACACTATTTCTTTATACGTTACAAAGATGTTTTATATATTTCCAACATTTAAAGTAAAATGTGAGTAAAATGAAATAAACTAGCAATTTGAAGACTTTGTGAAAAAACACAATGTTATGAAACACTGATTTTATAAATGACTGAAAACACAAACTGAGATGACGTTATATATTAAATGTAACAGGAAAGTTTACCTTTCATTCGTATTTAAAATAAAAGTTAAACGATATCAAAGAGAACGGTAATGGAGAAGAATAAAATGAATATAATTCAAGTGAAATAATTTAATTGAACGTTACATTGTAGACTGAACAGAGTTTGAGCGCGCGAGGTTGTAACTTTGTCCACTGCAATTACGAAGTATTGATTGCACCTTAAGAATTAATAGGAAATAAAGACAGACGTTACAAGGCTTATAATTGCTTATAATACATTAATCTTGAGCGATTAGTATCTTTAAAGGGACTCAGTAAGAATAATAATTGTACATGCGTTTACTGATTAAATGTCCGTTCTTCAACGGAAGTACTCCGCGGTGCTGATAAATGTGGAACATATGTAATTCTGGTCTTACCGTACTCATAGAAAAATAACAGTAATAACAATATCAACAAAAATAATAATATCAATAATAATCACTTCGTATGGAGAAATAAAATATGCCAACAATTTTAAATATCTTGGGGAAAACATATCCCGAAACGCTTCAGACAAAGAATCCTTTAAAATAACGTAATTCAAATTAGCAAAGGCCTTTACTCTAACCCGGGAACTGTACGGAAAGAAAACCTTTCCAGAAGTGCGAAAATCCGCCATTATAGCACTGTGGTCAGGCTGGTGATCATGTATGGAGTGGAAACAATGGGCTTTCAGAATTTTAAACCTGTTCTTATAATTCGACGTAGAATTATTCGGAAAATTTATGGCCCCAAGAAAATAAAGATGGGTACAGGCATATACCCAAAGAAGAGCTGTACAGGGATCTGGAAGATATGGAAACAGCTTTGCGAAGTAAAGGACTGAGATTCCTTGGACATATGGTTCGGATGGATCGGTCCAGATTAAACAAACAAATTTTCAAATATATTTGGCATGTTTCTAGTTTCTAGTCTAGTATACACCAAGCAACTCAAGGAGGAAATGATGGAACTGGGTACAGAAATTCGGAAAATAAGAGTGGTTCTACTACGAGACCCACAGTCCACCCGCCAAGAAGTCTGAAACCAAATATTGTGGGTGCGACACGGCACGGGGATACCGCCATCAATTGCCCCGTCCTCCCAAATATACCAGGGAGAACTTTTAAAACCGAAACCGGAACCAAGAAGTGTCCCCGATGATCAGGAGATGAGCTCCGGATTGGTATTCCGCTGGATTTCCGATACCAACAATCTCACCGCCCTCGGTAACCTGGCGGAACTCGGCAATCTGGAAAAATGAAAAGAAAGGATGGCCTAAAAGGAAGCCAAGGAAGTAATCAGGGTCTTTAGTGATTGATTCTTCAATATCCAGCATGTAGAGCATCCTTCAGTGGAATATCAATGTTTGTACTTTGCATTATTCTTCTTCGAACTAAAAATGCTACTGGCCAGGCACACACCTATGTATTACAGGAAACACATTTGCGGCCACAGAAATCCGCTGTGTGTTGACAATGAAAGTGAAAGGTACAGGACCTACAACGAGCCATCCACCATCAGGGAATTACAGTTCGCTATCCGCACTGACGGCGACACTGCGACGGGAATGGACGATGTTCCTCACAGCTTCATACGTCAACTGCCTGATGTAGCTATTGCCACGCTATTGGAACTTTATGACGGCATATGGATGCAAGCGGATTACCCGAAACTATGGAAAGAGGCGATCGTCATCCCGCTTCTGAAGGCCTGAAAGCGGAAAACTATTGTCCGCTGCCGTTGACGTGCCGTTTAGGAAAACTATTGGAGAGGATGGTAAACAGAATGTCTTTCGACCGCACACCGGTGTGGGTACCGGAGATACCATTCTACTACTGATGAACTGCTTTATCTGGAAAACGCAGTCTGATAACCACAAGGAGACTCTTTGCGCTTAGTAGAGGGCAACTCATGACTCATCAAATCATTCAATCGCTACGTCGTGTAGACTTTCCTACCTTTCGAACGTTTCGTAGCGTGGAAATTGGAAAAAAACATCAGTATTATTTAGATCAACTGCTGATCAACTGCAAGTGTTTTTAATATAAAAGTCTAAGTGAACAAACATGTAACAGAATACAGCCAATATTGCAGTACCGGTAATTCAGTACCGCGTTTATCCGCCAGGTTTAACGTTAACAGCACTTGGTCACCCCAATTCCCTCTATCACAGAGAGGGGTTTAATGTTTGAACAAACCCCGAGAATTTAATTAACTTTCCACGCCTAAACAAATATATTAACGGCCAATTCTGTTTTATTGTCGGTATTTTGGTCTCGCGTTTGTATACTTATAAAACTCTATACCATCTAAACTCGAAGGTGATATAGAAATTTGAATTATACAAAATTCTCTTTTTCAAATTTAGTATGGTTAAAAAGAGTCTTCCAGCAATTTCAATTTGTAATCACTAAATTGTATAACTTTTCGTTTCACACATTAACGTTGTAACGTGACGGTTGCCTTAAAATAAATATTAAAACTCATACATGTTGAAGAATAGACATATGCCAAAGTGCATAACCTAACCAAGTTACTAAACCCAAGTTGAAGTACAAAATAATAGTAAAATACTAAGTTTATATTGTAAGTTATATGTCTTAATATGTTAGGTTAAGATTATAAAACTGATATACAATAATCAAGGAAAGTATACATGTCAGATCAAAACAATGTGACACTTATTTCAATTAAATACTTTATATCATATTGTATTCAAAATAGGTAAGAGCCATATCACATTAGGTATAACTGATTAATATTATATTGTGAAGGGAAAGTGTGCTAATTCAGGAATCAGTTATATGATACAATAATTGTGTATCAGTAGGTGTAAAATTGTAACCAGAAATTATGACTTGATTAGGTATTTGTGTTTACATATTCTAAAAGAACATAATGACAGTTAAAGTGAAAAGAAGACTAATACCAAAATGTTTTAACTAAATTTTGTTACATAAAATTTGTGTGATTATCAGTAAGAATCTTGAACTAACTATTGTATTATAGAGTTTTTCAGGATGACAATCATTATGTTTGAGGAATTGCCAAGATGGTTAATTAAGTCATATTATATAATATTTCTTTTAGTAGTAGTATAAATCATGAACTATGTATGTAGGGAGTAGTATATTCCCCACAATCATATGTAGTATATTAGGGAGTGTGTCATGATGATTATTATGTTAGATAAATTAAGAAATTGTTTATTTAAGTGTAATTCTATAAAACTTGTATTTGTATTCGGGTAAGTTTTAAAATAACTATATTAAGATAGAGAGTAAATCCTTAGTATGATTATATTTTATAAATAAGCAATGTGTATTAAGAAATTAATAATGTTAGAGGTTATATAAGACAATATTATGTCTATACCACAGTCAATAGGTTTTTACAAGACAATGATGTTAACATTTGTCATGACCAGTACTGATATCAATTTATTTAACTGTTAATATAATATTTAAAATAAATAGAAATTGTTTTATAACAGAAGGGGTACTTTTAAGCATTAAACATAAATTTGGGTCAAAATTCAAAAATGTAACATATATAGATAATGAACAAAAACCTATCTTGTGAGATGTCAAAATGATCAGTGGAAAAATCATTTCATTTATGACAATATCATTAACATTGTATCTAGCATAAGATGGGAGTTTTGAAATTAGTATTTGGAGGTATATTTGAACTAGAAAAACGAACGCCATCAAATGACAATGCCTAAGGCTTCGACCAATCGGAATTTTGCAAATTTTGCACAAAGAAGTCAGAAAAATTGACACACGTTAGGGAGTTGATTGTTAAACCTCGAAGAGTTAAGAACGAGATCCCTGTTACACTTGTAGGCAGGTAACTATTAGTAAGTCTCGAACGCAAGACAGGTTAGGTTACTTCAGTGAAAGCAAGACAGGTTTTAATTCAGTGAATAATCAACCAAGTGAACTGTGAATAGTGACGTATATATATTAAATTGTGAAAATAGCATACCAGAAATAGGAAAGTGTATAAAAAAAAATCGGTGAGATTAATACAAATTACTATTTCAACATAACCCAACTGTGAGACTGAATATACAGTATTTAATTATTTAAACAAACATTGAAAACACTAAACACTAAACTCTTGTGATTTATTAGTTGTAATATAATTATTTATTTGTACGTAGAATTAAGAAGTGAATTTGTTGTTAACCCAGAAAGTAACTGACGCTGATAGACACTAACAAAACTTTCGTTCCTTAGTCGTAAGCAATTATTTACTTTATATAATATTATATCGAAAAATTGTAATGTTTTGTACTTCATTGAGGACATTTTCGAAAAACGTATTGTAGTCAAAAGAACACACTTTATAATATTTAATTTGAATTAACCTAAGAAATTAATAAAGTATTCCCTGAGATTTTCAATAGTGCCAACCTCTGAGCAATTAACTGATTAGCTAGAGTAACTAATGTTCAGAAAGTATTTATTTGTTTTATATTAAAGGAAAGGTTTAGGAAATCAATAAAAGAATATTTAAATAAAATATTTAAGAGCTGGTGTAATTATTTCGAAAATTAGTAAATTATCGAAGATACGAGTGCTTACGCTGACGAAAATCGAGGCGAAAATTTGGGTATCAAGGTGAGCAATAATATTTTAAATTTAAATTATTATTAATTTCAATCAAGTTTTGAATTAACTATATATTCAAGGAGCAAATACCTAACAAATTATTTTTATATTGAATATAAAATACGTAATTACCTCTACACCAGTTACATCAATTAAAAATTATTGCATTCAAAAGTTGGCGCTCCAACGAGAGTTGTTAAGAAGAACAAATCAAATTTAAATAAAATAATTAAAAATAAATTAAGAACAATCAGATATTTATTTACAAAATTGGCGCAACAACGCGAGGCTTAAGTAATTAAATATTTTTAGTGATATAATACTTACATAACAACATCTGTAATTATAACACTTTATTTTTCCTTTTCGTTAATGGCTCTGAGACAGAATCAGTTATTCTTATGATTGTAAAATTCACAGAAGTTAGCTGTGTTGTTAGGGTAAATCCTTATAATATTTAGCCCGACAATAAGCATAATGATACAATTGTAACAGAAAAGCTCCTTCCTACTTTTTTGTGCAATTTAATAAAAAGTATACCCCACAAATTTATGTCACACAATGTTAAAATACAAATGATAAATATTATGGAAAATGATAATTGTAGAAAAAACACTACTAGCTTAAATTTATATAGCAAGCAACTCGAAATTGCTTAGAAAATTGTTTTTATTTTTCATTATACATTTTTAGCTGTATTAAAATGATATTACAGAGACCAAAGTCACTGCCCTAAAATACGGTTTGAGTACCTTACAATAATGTAAATAAATTTCGTATATTACACTTATACTAACGCATAGATTTTTCGAGTCATTAGACAATTTTTTTAAGAAAATAAAAGTAGGCTTCAAGTTTCAAGAAAGAAAACAACACCGTATAAAAATCAGTTTTAAAAACATTGAGAAGTTTCAAAGCAACTTAGTAGAGGGAGACTCATGACTCATCAAATCATTCAATCACCACGTCATGTAGAATTTCCTAAACTTCGAAAGCTTTATAGCGTTGATGGTATACTTTATATATGGTAGTAATGGCATATTTTACTACCATTAATCTTAAATTGTTTTAACGAACAACTACGGAATATTTCAGATTTTAAAGCAGTTGAATACAGCTCTTTACATAAAATGAATATATAGGCCTATAATTAATTTAGCTGACTGAAGAAAGTAAAAAGTTAACGTTTTACAGCCACAGCAGTTTCAGTCTATTATTTCCAGGAAGTATTCTAGGGGTTCCAGTTTTTGTAGAAATTGTGACAAGAAATTTTTAATTTTTTATCATTTATTGAAAACAAAACAACGTATTACGGAATAATAAAAGTAAAGGAATGTTTCTGTACTTCTAGGGTAGTAAATAATGTATATATATTTATACTTGTACAGTTACGTGTATATTAATAGCAAACAAAATTTTATTCTTCTCCAAAAATATTTTTATATTTATTTTACACTCTTTACAATAGTTTACATATTTTTTATTTTGCATTTCTGAACATGACGGCAATGCAAACTGTTGGAACAGTGTGAAATAAATAAAATATACTGTCGTGTTAAAAAATATAAAATATTGTTCATTATTGATGTTTATAAAAACAAGAAAATTATTAGAAAAACCAGTCCCGAAATTAAAACCGAAATCATAGTATAAGAAATTGAAAAGACTTGAGCGATAAGCAAGTAAAAGAAATAAACGATGAAAAAGAAAACGCTATTAGGAAAACCACTTTTCCGAGCAAAATATAATCGATGATGTTAGATGGTTGCCACTGGATAGCAACAACAATGAATCACTGACAATGACGGGGAGGTTACTGAGGTTGTCATTGCCGCGCACCTAGCCACTGAGACGGTTACACCTTCACGGATAATAACGTATGCCGCCCACTTGTGTTCAACACCATCTTATTTATTGTGCGTACAGAAATAACCTTACTTTCTACTTCACTTAATATTATGACATTTGTTTTTTTAAATCTGTATCCCGCGAGAGCAAATATGATTTTCATAAAATATTAATGTAGATATAACGCTTATATTAAACAATATTGATGTATTGGTAATATTCTAGCCAGCACGTAGTAGTTACTGTTACAACCCTTATTACATGTGCTTTATAGCCAACTACATTAAAACTGCATTAATTTTTAAGTTATTTTCTGCTTTTGCGCTCTTTACATCTTCTAAATAATACAACTTTCATTGCTAATTCTACAAAAACTACTACTAACATCACTCCAATACTCCCTAGTCTACCCTTCTGATACTACTAATACTTCAACTACTACTACTACTACTACTACTACTACTACTACTACCACTACTACTACTGCTGCTGCTGCAAATACTATGCTTTTATTCAAATGTTTTTCATTTTGTGTGAGGACATATTATTTCTTCTTGAATATTATCCTTTCTAGTCAAAGTTAATTTTATATATTATCTTTTATATATATTTTCTAAAAGTC
The DNA here is from genome assembly GCA_034769895.1 of Magicicada septendecula. Taxonomy (NCBI): domain Eukaryota; kingdom Metazoa; phylum Arthropoda; class Insecta; order Hemiptera; family Cicadidae; genus Magicicada; species Magicicada septendecula. The sequence continues at coordinate 331,529,356 of CM068373.1, forward strand.
ATCGCAGTTTAAAATTTTGTAAGCCTACTTGTATACGTATAAATACTATATGTCTACTATATTTAATACAACTTAAACATAGATATATTCTGTGACACGTGCGCCAGGTTGAAAAAACGGTAATAATAAGAACATTCTACTTGCAGAAATATTTATAATTTGATAAAATGTATAGAATAGGCTACTACTTATATATATATATATATATATATATATATATATATATGTACACATATATAGATATATATACTAGGATATATAAGAAATAAAGTGGACAGTAATGTGGTAATTTTCGCATTCATAGGTTGGCTAATCTGTACTTTCTGAAATTGCGCTTATCATGTTTATACAACGACACAGTTGTCCGAGCCTCGGCTGGCGGCTGACGTCATAACGTTTGTTGCCTGTTCTGTCTTTTCACTTTTCTTGTTGTCGCGACAATTATTTAGGCCTTAGGCATCAACATTTTTTCGATGTAGTCTGAGTGTCGCACATTTGCGCCTCATCTACCATGTAGCTTTCTTCACGACTCGGTTCATTCAAAATTAAAATCTCTTCAGACCTAGCCAATCTCAACACTATGATTTAAGTGTACAACAAAAACTTAATAAATGTATTAAATACAGTCCACTGTCGTCATTATTCTGCATCCTGGCAATAGCACCACAAGCATCATTCTTCCTAACAGAACATTTTTTCGTACACACGTGCCGACACTAACATTTTTTTGGTCCACTCGGACCGGATCTCAAAATTTTATTTGGTCGCTCCGTGCCTGGATTCGTCATTCACCTTTTGCAACTTATTATAGCGGTTTTCATCATTTTTCTGCCCCAATTTCTGGCCATCACGGGCGATTCAGCATATTCGCTGATCCGACCGTATCGGGACTTAGTCAGCATTTCTTTCGTCGCCATTGAGCCTCGTGACGACATCACTGCAAGACCATCCATGTGCTAGCGTCTACACTCCAGTTTAAGCAGTCATCTCTCCGGTCTGTGTGTTTGCCATCTTCTCCACGGCCTTGACGCTCCAGGACATCGCATACCAGGTACCACATCATTAACATCATTAACAGGTGCGTACAATGGCTGAAGAAGGCATCAAAGTGTTGGTGAGAAAGAGAGGCGGCTTAAAGTCTGCCATAGTGCGAATTAATTCGGCTATCATTAACTTTGTTAAAAACACTAATACAAAACATTTTTTAACGGTTAGACTCGAAAGTCTAAAAAGTTTGGCAACAAAATACGATGAGGTACAGTCCGAAATTGAACTCATTTCTAAAGACATAAACGCTGCTCAAGAAGACCGAGTTGAGGTTGAAGAGCTGTTATATTCAACAGAAGCCAATATCTTGCAATTGATAGAAACCTTCAACGTTCAGACTGTATCTCCAGTATTAACAAGCAATATGCAATTAAAACCTATAAGTTTTTATTGCCCCGCTTCACAGGCAATGTCTTAGAATGGCAGCACTTTTATTCAATATTTCTGGACTTGGTGCACGCCAGATCTGATTTAACGTCAGTGCAGAAATTACATTATTTGTATTCGTCTCTGAAAAATGAGCCGCTAGATTTAATTAAGGCATTACCTACTTGTAACGAAAACTATTCGATAGCGTTGAGTTTGCTGTCCGCTAGATATGACAACAAATTCATACTACCTAAGTATTATATTCAAAATTTGCTTGAAGTAATGTCAACAATTAAGGACTCTGTCCAAAGTTTGGCAGAATTCATAAATACAATAACGTCTTCCGTTAATTCACTGGCGGCCATGCAACTGTCAGTGGATTCATTCGAGCTTATCACTGTACAATTATTGTCAGCAAAACTGGACCATACCACGTTTAAATTATGGAAGGAGTCTATAGACCCCGATAATCTTCCTAACTTTCAAAGCTTCACTCAGTTTTTAAACGCACGTAGACAGTTGCTAGAAAATACACTGCCTATCGTTGCCGGACAGCAGCTCAACAAGCTAACTTTAAGATTCAATAATAAATCTGACAAACATAAATCACGAAACTCTGCTGGCAGCACTGCATTTAAAAGTTATCACTCAGCTTCAAATAATTATTTATGCCCATGCTGCAAATCTAGTCATCCAATTTACATGTGTGAAAAACTTCGTGCATTAAGCACATCAGAACGAGGGCAATTTATATTAAATCATAAATGCTGTACCAATTGTTTAAGACCAGATCATTTTTCATCTAATTGTAAGATCAAACAATCATGTAAGATCTGTTCAAAACGACACCATACATTGCTGCACATAAATAATGTGTCAAAACTAGTTTCTGCCTGCAGCAGCAACTATTGCTCACTTAAATTACAGTCTACAAACAATGTTCTCTTATCAACAGCAATTGTCTTTGTCATCGACCGGGCTGGCAACAGACAACTCGCAAGAGTTCTAATGGATGCGGGGTCACAAATAAATTTTTGTACGGAATCATTTGCTAAGAAATTACGGCTTAACTTGACTAAATCTAATATACCGATTACAGGTATAAATAATGCCGCGTGTTGTGCCACTAATTTGGCGTCTATACGCATTATTTCACGCTATCAAAGATTTAGTTTCCAAGCAACATGCGCGGTCTTATCTGCATTAACCCATAAACTGCCAGCACAATCTTTCGACATAAATCAGTTTAACGTCCCAGATAACGTTTTCCTCGCCGATCCACATTTCAACATATCAGCTGATATCGACATACTTTTAGGAGCGCAATTTTACTTAGATTTAATTTTAGCTAACAAATATGTACGCGGTTCTCATTTCCCTATTATACAAGAAACAAAGTTAGGCTACATTCTAGCAGGCAATCTGCCCAAACACTGCCGTTATAAGGGTCCTGCTGTTTCGTTCCTGGCTAGGAACAACTACAGTCAAATTCTGGCGTCTCTCGAGAAATTTAGGGAGACCGAAACTATCCCTGATAATGCACACATTAGTAACGATTCAGCTTGTGAGGAGCATTTTGTTAAGTCTACTCATCGCAATGAGGAGGGTAGGTTCGTTGTTTCGCTACCATTTAAGTCTGACAATCCCCAGTTGGGTGAGTCCTATGCTAGCGCTGAAGCGATATTCTTGAGTTTAGAACGCCGGTTCATGCGTGATTCTAAGCTTGCGCGCGAATACGCAAACTTTATTCAGGAGTATAAGGATCTTGGCCACATGACGCTTGTCGACGATAGCTCTATCAATTTCGGGGTTTCAAATACCTACTATCTGCCTCACCATGCCGTCTTTAAACATTCTAATTCTACGACAAAACTTCGCGTCGTTTTTGACGGCTCGTCCAAAACTACCAATGGCCTTTCTCTCAATGATATTTTGTTGGTAGGCCCAAACGTCCAACAAGACCTTTTTTCTATTCTTTTGCGATTTCGTATGCACAACTATGTTCTCATCGCCGACATCGAGAAGATGTATCGACAAATTCTGGTATCTGATAAGGATTGTCATTATCAACGTATTCTGTGGCGTAACTCTCCACTCGAACAGTTTAAACATTTTGTATTGCGAACTGTAACATACGGTACTGCTAGTGCTTGGTTTTTGGCTACTCGCTCTCTTAATCAGATTGGTAAGGATCATGAAGCTTCTTTTCCTGACGCTGCGTCAGCTATAATTAATAATTTCTATGTCGATGATTTGTTAACCGGTGCAGACACCATTTCTGATCTGAACAAGTTGAAATCTGACTTAGGTACGTTGTTGAGTCAATACGGCCTCACTCTGCATAAATGGGCATCAAATGAACCCAATGTGGTCGCAGATCATGATAATTTATCACTCCCTTTAAACAAACAAGGTAATGTGCGTACCTTGGGCATTCTCTGGAATAACACTACAGATTCATTTTTGTTTGACATCAAATCATTCCCAGTTGAATCAAGCATCTCTAAGAGGAAAATCCTATCGATTATCGCAGGTATATACGACCCACTCGGACTCATCGGTCCCATTGTTTTCCTGTACAAACAGTTTATGCAGCAACTCTGGCTGTGCAATCTTGGTTGGTATGAGCCAATCTCCGGGCAATTACACTTGCATTGGCATTCATTATGCGATAAATTATGTCTGATCGGTAAAATTATTGTCCCACGTTCTATTCGCTTCAAGTCTAAAGCAAAGATAGTTGAATTACATGGGTTTTCGGATGCTTCTGAAAGGGGATATGGGTGTTGTGTTTACATTAGGGTCATTTATCAAGATTCATCGGCCTCTTGTCACCTTCTGTGTTCTAAATCTCGCGTGGCCCCCCTACGACAGGTGTCATTACATCGCATTGAACTCTGCGCTTGCTTGTTGTTATCGCGACTCTTATTCAAGGTCGCCCCTGCTCTTCATTCCTTTATCAATAGTGTTCTCCTGTATTCTGACTCCATGGTGTCCCTTTACTGGATTCATGCCCAGTCTTCTAGGTGGAAGACCTACGTCGCTAATCGTGTTGCCGAGATTCAGCGTCTTACTGAAGCCTACACATGGCATCACATCAATTCACAACATAATCCTGCTGACATTATTTCTAGGGGATGTCACCCCGACGTTTTGCGCGATTGTTCGCTTTGGTGGCATGGTCCCGCTTGTTTGTCTAAATCTTCCGAGTCCAATCTTTTCCATTCCTTTTACCTTCTAATCTGTCGTCTCCTGAATTCACTGCGGAGGAGAAACAAACCCCCAAACTTTTTCTAATGTCTACCTTAGCCATTGATCTTTCAAAGGACTTTTCTTCGTTGCACCGTCTGACTCGCGTATACGCTTACTGCTTTTGATTCATCAAAAATATTAGACTCTCCAGGGCTGAGAAAATCTCGGGCGCTCTTACCCCCGTTGAAATTCATTCCTCTCTTAATTTTTTCATAAAACAATCTCAGTCGATCCACTTCGCTGCTGAGCTTAATTGTTTTCGTAATGGGTCTTCTGTTTCTATCAGGAGCAAGTTGTCTTCTCTGGACCCGTTTCTTGATGAGTCTGGCGTCATACGCGTCGGCGGACGATTACAGCAGTCGCAACTACCTTATGACAATAAGCATCCTATTGTCTTGCATCCATCGGCTCATATCACTCGCCTTATTATTGAACGCGAACACATTCGTCTACTCCACGCTGGTGCTCAACTCGTGCATCACTCACTTCGTCAACGTTGGTGGGTCATTAACGCCAAGATAGTCATTCGCTCCATCATTTGTAGATGCATCAAGTGTCTCAGGTTTTTTAGTGCCAAACATCAGGTTCAGAGGCTTGGTATTTTGCCATCTCCTAGAGTCACTCCTTCGCGGCCGTTTCTATTCTGCGCAGTTGATTATGGTGTTCCCTTCATGATTCGTCATGGCGGGCAGAAATCTAGGACTCTGTCAAAATCGTATGTGTCTTTGTTCATCTGCTTAGCAACCAGGGTCATTCATTTGGAATTGGTTTCCGACCTTACAGCCAACGCGTTTATAGCTGCCTTACGTCGTTTCATGTCCCGTAGGGGCATACCCAGCCAGTTATATTCTGATAATGGCACGAACTTTAGGAAGGCCCGCAATGTTTTGCATGATCTTTACACCCTTTGGCATATAAGAATGCCACCTCATCTATCCAATCCTTTACGACCTCTCATGGTATTACATGGTCATTTATTCCGCCCTCATCACCTCATTTTGGTGGTCTTTGGGAGAGCGGTATAAAGAGTTTAAAGTATCATTTGCGCCGCGTGGTCGGCAAGTCTATACTCACCTTCGAGGAGTTTACGACGGTTTTGTCTCAGATAGAGGCATGTCTAAACTCACGTCCATTATTTGCCGTTTCATCAGATGTAAATGATCCGGTGCCACTCACACCTGGCCATTTTTTGATTTGCGCACCATTAACAGCGATACCTGATCCAGACTTATCTCACGTTCCCATCTCTCGTCTTGGACGTTGGCAACTTCTCCAGAAGTTTGTCCAACTCATTTGGAAGGCTTGGTCTCGCGACTACTTACATCAATTACAACAACGTTACAAATGGAAATTCGCCAAGGACAACGTTTCCATTGGTGACCTGGTTTTACTGATTAAGGATAACTTACCTCCATTAGCGTGGAAATTTGGTGTAACTACCGCCACATTTCCCGACCCAGACAACCTAATTAGAGTAGTAGACATTCGCACGCCTACTGGTATTTTTCGGAGACCAGTTCATAAGCTATGTTTGTTGCCAGCGCGGGACGAGGCTTAGACACAAGGTTAATATAATTACTTAGCACAATGCTATTTCACTTGGCCACTGGCTTTCATTACCTTATTGTCTGACAATTTGGTCAACTTAATTGTGATATGTATCATCACAACATTTTTATGTTAATTTGCATCATTGCGTGTTTTCATACTAAATTCGCATGTGACTTGTAATTTTACAACCATGCACTGTGTTATTATATCTATGCTTATCATATTGTCATGGTGGTATACTTTGCTATTTTTGTATTTATATATTAACTAGCGAGTACCCGGCATGCGTTGCAATGCCACTCAAAGAAAGAAAGTGTTTGTGTTTTAATTCTGTTTATTGAAGTGCTTTTGGATACACAATATTTTTTGTTTTTCCGTCTGGTGCGTACATGAATAAATCCGAAGGTTTTCCGACGCGTGAGCAGGCCACATACAGCTGTCCATGTGAGAAGCATGGATTTTTCAAATTTAGTCCACACACTTGTAGCGATTGTCCCTGTGCTTTGTTGATGGTCATTGCAAATGCGAGTCGCACCGGAAACTGCGAACGTTTGAACTCGAATGGCATATCTGTCGGAATCATTGGGATGCGTGGCAACAGTACATCTTCTCCTTTAAATTTTCCATTTAAAATTGTAGCTTCGATGATATTGTTCATCATATGTTTCACTGAAAGTCTGGTACCGTTGTCCTATGTTGGTTCTCCCGTTGCGTAAAATATTTGTGCCAAGTTTGGTTGAAATCGGTCCAGTGGATTAGGAGGAGATGTGGAAGACCCCAAAGAACCCCCAAAAGAGCCCCTTCGAAAAAACACCTATCCTATGTTGGTTCTCCCTTTGCGTAAAATATTTGTGCCAAGTTTGGTTGAAATCGGTCCAGTGGTTTAGGAGGAGATGTGGAAGACCGCAAAGGACCCCCAAAAGGACCCCCCGAAGGATCATATCGAAAAAAAACATATACTATATTGGTTCTCCCGTTGCGTAAAATATTTATGCCAAGTTTGGTTGAAATCGGTCCAGTCGTTTAGGAGGAGATGTGGAAGACCCCAAAGGACCCCCAATGGACCCCGTCGAAAAAAACACCTATCCTATGTTGGTTCTCCCGTTGCGTAAAATATTTGTGCCAAGTTTGGTTGAAATCGGTCCAGTGGTTTAGGAGGAGATGTGGAAGACCCCAAAGGACTCCCAAAGGACCCCATCGAAAAAACACCTACCCTATGTTGGTTCTCTCGTTGCATAAAATATTTGTGCCAAGTTTGGTAGAAATCGGTCCAGTGGTTTAGGAGGAGATGTGGAAGACCCCAAGAACCCCCAAAGGACCCCATCGAAAAAAATTCATAAACCTTCACGGGCGTGCGCACAACAACTCACCGAAGTTTCATCGCAATCGGATGAATGGTGTAGGAACGCATACGGGACAAAGAAACAAACATTCATTTTTATAGATATAGATAATTTATGAGACATACTATGTCCTACATGTTTACATTTTGATATTGGTAATGGGTTATGTGTCATGTCATTGGTGATATTGTTCTTATGTAAAAATTTTGTTATAATATTTGCATGGTCTGCAGCTATACAAACAATGTATGCATTTTCTTGCACATTTGTCAATATGTGTGATATTTTGTTACTCTATGAATTTATTTCTCGCAATTGTTCAACACATGTATTACATTTTGTATAACCACATTTGTTGTACTTGTCACTTATGCTATTGTGCCTTGTATTCATGTATTTGTAATTATCTAAACCGATTTCTATTGTATTTATTATGTATAACTTGTATCTATGTAAAACACATTGTTTTATCCGCATCTACTGTCTATAACCATACGCCACGCCTGTATTTTTATATTGTATTTTGTATTTTGTATTTTGTGATCAAGTATTGCACAATTATTATTCATGCTTTAATTATGACATACATGTCATTACACTTTGTGCTTGCAATCATTCAACTATGTATAGCTTGTTTTCACATAACAATTTATTGTACATTCCTGAAACTTCAGGTATAGCATGCATCGTGCAAACTATAAAGCGTCATGCTAAATTTATGTCTTTACATGTATAATTTTAATAATTTTGTTTGTTCATTGCATTCAATACTATTGTATACGTCAACTGGCCTTAACTGGTTCAAGCTAACCATTATGACTTGCATAAATGTTACAATTTATCGGGCCCATCATGTGATGAGTCAACGATTATTCATCATTAAACATTGTCAAACAAAACTATTTTTTCATGTCTTATATTGTTTAATATTGTATACATACAATATATATTGGCAATACATTGCTAATTTTTGCATTTATACTCATGTATAAGCCAGGTTGCAAGCCGACCTTGGCCTGCTCAACTCTTATCATCACTCAAGCTTATCTCTAAACAGTTAATGTCATAACTGTTATCTAACATTTCAATCTCAAGGTTCAATGCAATTTATTGAGACTGACTTCTATTATCAAGAACACTGTGTTTTCCTACAATAAGTTATTAAAATGTATTAAAAAATCTTTTGATTTTTTGCGGGCAGTTATGGACAGTAACGTGGTAATTTTCGCATTCATAGGTTGGCTAATCTGTACTTTCTGAAATTGCGCTTATCATGTTTATACAACGACACAGTTGTCCGAGCCTCGGCTGGCGGCAGACGTCATAACGTTTGTTGCCTGTTCTGTCTTTTCACTTTTCTTGTTGTCGCGACAATTATTTAGGCCTTAGGCCTCAACATTTTTTCGATGTAGTCTGAGAGTCGCACATTTGCGCCTCATCTACCATGTAGCTTTCTTAGCGACTCGGTTCATTCAAAATTAAAATCTCTTCAGACTTAGCCAATCTCAACACTATGATTTAAGTGTATAACAAAAACTTAATAAATGTATTAAATACAGTCCACTATCGTCATTATTCTGTATCCTGGCAATAGCACCACAAACATCATTCTTCCTAACAGAACATTTTTTCGTACACACGTGCCGACACTAAAATTTTTTTGGTCCACTCGGACCGGATCTCAACATAAAGAAATATAATTTCATTTTAATATCCAAGATCGTATTGCATAAAACAAAAAGAGAGACGGATTGCTCATCTGAATAAGACGCCTGGTGGCAGGTTGTCTAAGGTAGTTTGGCAATACAAGCCTATTGGACAGCGAGGTATAGGAAACGTTGGTGAAGTGGACCGGAAAAGGTTTCTCATAGAAACATCATAAAAAGATAATACTATATACATATATTACAATATAATATTGTCAGCATGTATATTGTAATAAAAATAAATAAAAGTGTGTGTTGATGATAAGCTATTGTGGAGTATGAGACTCCGATGTAATCAAGCCCCACTGTTTGGGCTAGCCAATTTGTAATAAAATAAATAAATTGTAATGTAATATGTTTAATTGGTGTGTAATTGGTGTGGCTCTCGACGTCTTACTGGCCTGAAACACTTCCTTAAGTTTCCCAGCTGGTCGAGTCCCAATGGTAGCAAGACTGGTCGAGTAGCGTAATGTTGATGAAGAAATGTATGTTCAGCTTCACCGAAAGTTTCAAAACAAAAATTATTGTTTTGAAGGAAATTAAAAAAAAAAATTATGTTTATAAAAAAAAATAATTAAAAAAAAATTTAAATTTTATTAATTAATTAATTATGATCAATTAATTAATATAGGGCTGTGAAGTTTTAAAAAATGTAATGCTCTTCTGAAAATTTTTATTAAAGTTTTGGTATATTTTAAATAAACTATCACCACTCATAAGATTGTCTTCAAACCAATCGATACTTGTTTATCTTTTTATTTTTTAGGTTATCTTCACTTATAGGTGGTAAAGTCCTTGTAGATTATCAATTAGAATTATATTATTGGTAATTAGAATTATTGAAGAAATAAAGAACTATTAAGTATTGAAAAGTATTAATGTTTTATTAATTAATGGCCATATTGACTCTTATCGATTAATATCGATTCTCAGGATATCGAAAAAAATTACAAAGTATTATATAAAAATCGTACAGGGTTCTTTAAACAGCCAATTATTATCAAAGTCAGAGAAATCGGGCTAATATTTAAAAGTATAACGTTACATCAAATGAATAATTATTACTAAACACAAACATTGAATAATAATTTGAAAATAAAATAATTTGTTTTCACCAAACAGCTGTGTTGAAACAGGAGAAGGCACTGGGATCGTCAAAAGCAAATGGCGGCCATCAAGTTGATCAAAATGTTGCTCGTTCCTGCTGCGTTCCAAATAATGTATTTTCTGGCAATATTCCTGTTCTTGTGTCTGCAAATCTCTTGTTAAATGTTGTGTAGTGACTGGTGTAGTGATTCTGGGTTGTATTTAGTATATCTGTGTAATTATAAGTCAAAACACTTTTCCCAATTCCGACACTAATTTGGTTACGGTATTATACAGTTTTCTGGTGTTTTGTGGTGTTTTCCGGAGTAGAAATGTATTGTTTAGTGTTAATTAGTGTTTCTTGATTGTTTTTGTCACAATGTATATGTTCTGGAAGGATTTTATAATTCACTCTCGACTTCACAGTAACGTACTGTTCGCCACTTAACTTTACCTTTGTAAGATAGGTTAGATCGTCACAAAACTCTCGTTTATGTTAACCGTTCGAATACCAATAATCAACTAACTGTTTCCTTCAGTTTCAATTAAACTCTTAGCCCATATAATATTATTCTTAACATTGTTCAAATATTTTTTCACATCCTGTGTACACTTTACTATTTCACTATATGGATGCCTAAACTTTGGTTATTTGTCAATTTTATTCACTAGATGTGATTTAAATTAATCTTTCAGTTCATTCAGCTTATTTTAAGATTAAATAATGCCGTTTTATAGTGTTTTCTGTCCAAAAAATAGTAATTTTACTTTCAGTTTGGTATACTCTGAAAAGTCAAAACATCAAAATTTACTTCCTGTCATTATATAAATTCAGCCATTTTATCCGTTATATATAATATTAATAATCCTATATTGTATTAAAAGGTTTATATTCCCTGATTTTCTGGTAATTAATTGAATTAGTTGTATTCTGAAACATTATTCTGAAATATATGACTCCCATGTCCAAATTTCTGAGTTTAGTCATTTTTATTTTTATTTATAATTCTGAATATAATTTATTAAAATCTTCCTAAATGGTATGTGCAATTATATGGCTTGATCTCAAGTTTATTTTGTCTAAACCCCTTTTGTTTACTTGCATTTAAATGAGCAATTTCTCTGTTTTGATGGAGTTTGGTTTCCATTCTTTTGGCCTATGATTTTTTAACAATTTTTCTTACAAAATATTTTACAAACAATATATGATGTGTGATACCCTCTCTGACTTTTACATATAGTATTATAAATTAAACATGTTTTCAAATTACACAAAAACAATTAGTATTGGTTACAATACAAATAATAGTTAAGCAAAATAAAGAATATTTTTTTAAATAAATGGTTCTCTTCAAGTCAGACATTTTGCAAAAAAATCCTTATTTCTAACATGGAAATATGGTTTACAAAAAAGGTTTTTTACTAACTAACATCTTAATTACTCTCTACTATTTACAAGTGGTAACTATTTTTATAGTTCTGATGTTAGTTGTATCAGAAACAAACAAATGGCCTTATATCTAAAACATTTTTAAACATTCTTGTACTATATACATAAAAACCTTATATTTACATTCTTATTTCTAACTATTATTATAAGTAGGATTCTACAGTTTTTATACCGTCTTTTATACATTGTCTTTGGGGAATTGTACCCTGTGTAATATTATTTAAAAATTACAAATATAATAAATAAAAATTGATATATATAAAGATATATATAGAGATATATTGTGTGTGTATCTTTGGTGATCACAAGGGTATTGTACTCTTCCTTTAGCCCCACTAGTTGGGCAAGTCAATTTGTAATATAATTACAAATATTACAAATAGAAATAAAAATATAATTATAATTGAAATATGTTGATATGTGTTGATACGTACTGATATTTTGTTTATCACTGGGTTAGTCTGACTCCTTAAAGTCTCATTGGTTAGGCTAGTCAAATGGTAATATAATTTCAAGTATAATGATAAACAAGATATAAAGATATTGATGATAAGAATATGTTATAACTAAGTGTGTTGGATTGATAAATAACAAATATATCAAGCTTTAAAAATTTTGCAAATATTTTTTCTTGTGCTTGTATCGAATTTGACTGAATAATTTAATTTAATTAATTGATAATTAATTAATTATTTGAGTTTGTAAATTCCTCCTATATCTATTCTCTCAATGTGAATTATGTTTTTGCTTACTAAAAAATAATAATAACATTAATAGTAGAAATAAAAACAATGCTGGTAACTGAATACTGATTTGCGTTTATTCATTTAAAATTGTGCGCCAGTCAAACTGCGCATGTCCCAGGCACTGGCAAATATTCGCCACAGTCGGCAATGAGAAAAATCAACAGATATATTTTTTACAAGTTTAAATTTATGGTTCTTTTAACGAGTCGAAATGGTCAGAGGGCAAGGAACAAGATACATTTAACAGGTATTCTTAAACTAAATGTTAACATCTGAAATAGAACAGAATTATTATTACAATTGTCAATTAGAAAGAAATTATTTAAAATTCGAACCAAGTCGAAGAAATGACGTCACTCTGCTCCAGGTAGCACTGCACCGTCTATGTGAGAAATTCAGCAATGGCCGCCGTCTACTCGATTTTAATCTGCTACGACGCCGTTGGAATTGAAGATCTTCTCCCACAGAAATAAAACGATGTTCCCTTTTTCTGCAAGGTGGTGTTGGTCCAAAATATCGTGTTGAATGTCCCCTCGTCGTCTGCGATGTCGAATTCTGGATGGATCTCTTGTGTAGTGTAGTGTTCAAATATGCGTGTTGGTTTTGTGAATTCGTTCCAAAATTGTTCAAAAATGGCTGTCGATTTTTGGTGTTGCGTTTTTATGGTGTTATTCTGTGTTTTTGGAAACTTGTGAAGTGTTAGACATAGATAAATAATGTTATTTCACTTGTTAGTTCATCTCCGTTACACGCCACATAACCACACTTGGTTTTAATATAAATTATTTGGTTTTCAAAACTCCACTAATACATTTTTCAACTGTTCAGCTTTGCGATTAACAATAGACTAAACGACGCAACGTCGTCGTTTTAGGGCAATTTGTGGTATGTCTTTTTCCTCTTCATATTGTTTAATTATAAAATATCTGTCTAAGACTTGTTTCACTATCTAACTATACATAACAAGTTTTCTTATTTTTTACTGTATTTCCAATATTTCTTAATTTTACATGAATCTAACTATTCAGTAATATTGATTATTTAATTTTACATCTTTTGATATATAGCTGGGTTTGTTTCAAACTCATTTAAGCCCAAAAATTACAATTTTGCATAATAATTGTATGTCTCATATTTTGTACAAATTCAGTGTTTTAAAGGTTTTTATTTGTTTTTTCGGTATAATATTTCCATGGAATACTCCTAATAACTCCGTAATTACTTTGTTGTTAATAATTTGTTTATTAAAACATTTCAATATTGATTAATTTGCTGTTTAGTCTGATTTGATTACTATCATAAGCCTATTTTTGACTGTTTCCAAAAGAAGTTAGTTTTCTTTCTTTTGTCATTCTATTTGCTATTAACTGTATCTGCATTAATTATATTCTCAATTTCTGTATTGTATGTATTGAATTCTATTCCTATTACATAGATTAATTCTTTGATAGATAGTTTTTTTTTGTTTATAGGCCATTCTGTGTTTACAAACATAGTGTCTTGGTGGGTCTGTTTGTACATTATACATGGTTTACTGATTTGAATAAAATTATTACATTTTTATGCCCTACTTGCCTCTCTGACTTACACAATGGAAAATTAAATGACATGATTTTAATTACAATAGAATATCTTGTATCTACTAAACTTTCTTTATACTAATAACATCATTGAACCATAACATGAACATCTTATGCCTAATTTTAACAAAAACATCTTATTCCTATTATTTTTTCCTGTATCATCAAATGATAACAACATAGCTTATCCTAGACATAATTTAATTAGAAAACATAAAAAACTCCTATTACTAGTAACACTGTCAGTCACTAACTGTCTTGTGTATGTATTATTCTTATGAAAACACTTTAACTGTGATAATAAACCTCGTGTATCTACTTACACCTTACATCTAAAATATTGTTTAATTAATAATAAATAATAAACATCTTAATATTAGGCATACCTTCAGTTATGAACTGTCCTTTGGTATTTTTGTCCTCACCATTTATTTAGTTATAATTAAAGAAAACATTTTATATGTAATAGTCCTTATATCTAATTTAAAACTCTTATTACTAGTAATGTTGTCAGTCCTTAGACCGTCTTTCATTTCAATGGTTTTATTATTATTATTCTACACTCATGGTAGTCTTTTTATAATACTTAAACCTCATTGAAGATTTTTTCATAGATTTTTTAACTATGTTTCTCACTGTACACTCTGTAGTTCCTTAATTTTGTTATCTCACTTCACTTTATTGTATTCTACACTCTGGTAGTCTTTTTAGTGAGTTCTACTCTATGGTAGTCTCTTTTGGTATATTTTTTGACATGTTACACTTACAACTAATATACAATTTGTTTTTATAGTATTGTATCTTGTAACTTGTTTGGGGTTTACCTATATCGGTTTCAATTTTGTCTCATGGTATTTAATATATGATTAACATTTTGTTTTGGCATATCTCTTCCTGTTTCTGGTCTCTGTTGGAATCTTGATATGTTTCGTCCCTTCTTCAAATATCACATTAGTAGTTTCCTTATTAAAATGGTTTCATGACAGATTATTTCCTTTTTTATGGTCCTTCCCTTTTTGTACTGCTTCCCCAATCTACTGGGTATACTGCTGGTTTAACTGGTTTTTTCATAGTACGTTATTTTAATTAATGGTTTTCTTTATTATCTTCCATTTTTATTAACGTTTTATAGACTTAATTATACAGTTTCTAGGGTAATCCTTAAACAATTTACTCCTCTCACTCACTATGGAACTTTCTCTTTTATTTATGTAACATTAATTCAAATGTTTAGTGTGATAATTTTGTTATGTTACATATGCTCTCCTGTAAAAGTGATTAGTTGAGATCATACTCTGTATGGATGAAATAATTACTACTAATTCTTTTGTATTTACATTTTCTCCGTGATTACATGTTTTCACTTTATATACCTTCTTTTTCCACCATTGCTTCCTCTCAGCTGATGTGTATCTCCTTCATTAGTTTCTTTTTTCATTGATAAGTGATCTTCAATCTTGTGTATAACATTATCATTTTATATTCCTTCTTATTTGGTGCTTCCTCACCAGTATGTTTACTCCCTAACATTCCCTAACAAATTAATTGGAACAGTTCAGAGTGGCACTTTTGGCTTCAATCCCTGCTGTCCAATACTTCAATTGAGTCCAGAGGTATTATCATCTCTGCTCAACACATAAGACTGATGGCATTTTCTACATCCAGTCATAAAAATAAATAAACAGTAAAAGTAGTCATTTTTGACTAAAATAAACATCTTTAGATTCTTCACTTCATAATACGTTATATTAATTAATACTTTTATACACTTGACTCTTCTTCTCTCTTAAAGCTTATTCCATATTAGGTGGTTTAGGTATGTGGTATCATATACATTTCATCATGTTTACATAGTAAGTAGTATTTATATTTACTCTTTCTACCATCTGGTATCCATTGAGTTATTTTTATTGCTCATGGTATAACATGAATTAATTCTTTATCACTTTCACTATAACAATGGTTGTTGTAACAGCATTATCATTGTTAGTATCAGGTTTTTGTTTTTTGGTTTCTGGTCTCACTATTTGGTCTTTAGTGAGCTGGTCCTTCTTCATTGTTCCATTTTTATTAAATTATTTTCTTTGTGAGTTTGGTTAATTTGTTCGATTAAGTCATATGACATTCTGGTTTCCTTTCTCCCTTAGAATTTTGTATCTCTTTCTTACAAAATCTTTTTTCATATTTCAGAGTTATTTCCCATCATTTGTATGAGTAATGATGTGAGTTTAATGTTTTTTAATTTTAGACATTTTTATTCAACTACATTCTTTCTTGTTCATAGTTGTTTTTCAAATATTTTGGTATAAGTTGTACTTATTATTGTTTTGAATTTTGAAATTATTATTTCTCAAAATTCTTTTTGCATTCATAATAGTCTTTGAATTGTTTGTGTAAGTGGTACTTACTAATTATCTTGAATTTGGACAATTATTATCTGCATCCAAATTCTTTTTACTTGCATAATAGTCTTTGAATATTTGTGTAGCTTGTACTTACTATTGCTTTTGAATTTTGAAGCTTATTATGTTCAAAACTCCTTTTATTTATTCACAATAATCTTTTAAATGTTTTGTTGTAAGTTGTACTTACGGATTTTTGAATTTTGTAATTATTATCTTTATCAAAATTCCTTTTGTATCATTCACAATTGTTCGAATATTTGGTGTAAGTTGTACTTACTATATTTTTTTTTTTTCAATTTTGTAATTATTATTTATCAAAATTCTTATTTCGTTCACAATATTCTTTCTGATACTTGGTGTAAGATGTTCTTACTATATTTTTGAATGTTGTAATTATTATCTTTATCAAAATTCCTTTTGTATCATTCACAATTGTTCGAATATTTGGTGTAAGTTGTACTTACTATATTTTTTTTTTTTGAATTTTGTAATTTTTTATTCTTACCAAAATTCTTGTTTGGTTCATAATAGTTTTATCTCACAGCTATGAGTCCTCCAAATATTTTTTAATGGATAACTGATTATAAGTTCCTTTTACTTTATTCGAAATGATATCCTTTAGTACATACGTATTATTATTATTGTTTTTAATAATCAGGTATGGGCCGGTATACAGCAGTAATAACTTTTTGGTAATGCCTTCCAAAGTACTGGGTAATTCCCTGTTTTTTAGCAGTACCTTTTCTCCGACTTCATAGCTTATTATTTTCTTAACAGCCTTTTGATATTTGTTCTTGCGCCTTTCCTGGTCTTCAGCCAATTTGTTGTAGAATCTGATTCGATTGAACTTGTATCCTTGACTCCTGGGGAACTCTATTATGTCTTGTATTTCTCTCGGAGGTGGTCTTTCATACATTGCCGTGTATGGCGTGGTACCAATAGCGGTGTGATATGACAAATTAAGGAATTCTTCAGTCGCTAATAAATATTCTTGCCACTTCTTTTGTTGATTATAGCAATAAGTTCGTAATATTCTTCCGACCTCTCGCAGTACCCTCTCCGCTGGATTGCTGCTGGGGTGGTAGACAGACGTCTTGTATGTCTTAATGCCCAGTGTATTCAGAGTGTTTCTCCACCGCCAACCCTTAAATTGCGTTCCATGGTCGGTGATTATGGATGTCGGGCTTCCTACCTCTGGAATGTAATGATTTGTTATTATTTCTAGAGTCTTCAGAGTGGTGGCTCTGTTCACAGGGTATAGTTTTGTAAATTTTGTAAAATGATCCATCATAATAACAATATACTTGTATCGATGGCGTCCGCCACTGCGGGGAAATGGACCACATATGTCCAGAAAGACCTTTTCCAGTTTGGCTTGTGAGGTAATCGGTATCATCATACCTTCCTTTCTCTCATTGTTGGTTTTCACCAATTGACATATCATACAGGTTTTAAGGTAGTTTCTAGTTTTTCTATTGATACTTTTTATGTGACAATTCTCTTCTATTGCCTTGATCACCTTCATGGCTCCCATGTGACCGTATCGTAGGTGATAGTCCAGGATGATATCCTTTTCGATTGTAGTAGGGATCATGATCTTCCAAACGTCTTCGTCAAGGGATGTCTTGATGAATAAAATCCCATTATGTATACAATAAAATTTGTTTATTGTGTCATCTTGGTTGGAGAGGCGAAGTTTAATAGAGTTTAACTTCGGATCGGACTGCTGGTGTTTGCTGATGTCCTGCACTATCTTCTCTAAATCAGATCTGTCCTTAATAATGTTATAGATTTTCAAAATGCTCTCCTTTTCGCCTTCGAATGTTTGTTCTTCTAGATTCACTCTTGACAATACGTCGGCTACTACATTTTTACTTCCAGGAACATACTCCCATTGTATATCGTATTCCTGCAGGGCGAGTACCCATCTGGTCAATCTACCATGGCTTAATTTGCATCTTCTTAGAAATGATATTGACTTGTGATCTGTTCGGACGGTCACTGGATATCCGAGGATATACGTCCGAAACTTCCCGCAGGCAAAGACTACACTTAACAGTTCTTTTTCCGTCACATTATAGTTCTTCTCACACTGGTTAAGGGTTCTGCTAGCAAAGCTCACTACTAGATGGTTTCCACTTTCATCTTCTTGGTACAGAACCCAAGCTAATGTTACTAGCGTCACAATTTAGAAAGAAGGGTCGGTTAAAATCTGGATGGTTGAGCATTACTGCATCTAAGAATTTCTCTTTAATTGATTTGAAGGTCTCGTCTTGTTCTTGACCCCATCGCCATTTATTCTTGGACGATAACTGGTACTGAAACTGGGCTGTTAGTTCGGAATAATTATTCTGGAACTTCCTATAATAGTTACACAGGCCCAAAAATGATTGTAGTTGCCTTCTGTTTTTTGGTGTAGGGAATCGTTGTATGGCGTCTACCTTTTCTGTTGATGGTGTTATTCCTTGACTGTTTAGCTGGAAACCCAGGAATTGAACTTCTTTAGCTATAAGCTTGGACTTGTCCAGTTTAAGGGTGACATTATTTTCAGCAAGCTTCTTCAAAACATACTCCACACGATAACAGTGTTCCTCCCAGCTGGTTGATGTTATTAGGAGATCATCCACATAGACAGTTGTGAATTGGAGCGCTTCTGGTCCTAGTATATGATCCATACAGGCGACAAAAACAGCTACTGAATTAACCAACCCGAAGGGCAATCTCTTAAACTGATAATTGCGCCCTTCGAAGATGAACGCCATGTATTGCCGGCTTGCTGGGTGCAACTCCACTTGCCAATAGCCGCATACCGTATCCCAAATGGTAATGAATCGTGTTCCGTGGAACCTCTTCAAAATTTCATCAATTTCGCCAGGTGAGGTACGATCGTTTATTATCATCTTATTTATCTCCCGAGCGTCAAGGCAAAGTCTTACCTTCCCATTTTTCTTTTGTATGGCCACAATTGGGCTAGTGTATGGCGATTGACTGCTCTCGATGATATCTCTACGGATCATATTCTGGATCTCTGATCGTACGGCTTCTTTCAAAGATTGTGCTATTGGGTATGACTTTCGGTTGAATTCTACCGGCTCTCTGAATCGTATTGAGCATTGGTAGTTCCGGATCTTTCCAGGTTCGTCGGAAAATACAGCTCGATATTTCTCATATATTTCTACCAATTGATTCAGCTGGTTTTCCGTTAGTTGCTCGTTAGTATTGTGGCACTGGAAGTTATGTATCTCTTGGATCTTTTGTTGCCATAGGTCTTCCTCCGTATCTTGATGTACTGGCTTGTTGTTTGTTGGGTGGTTGGATAAGTAATTCACCTTATTTTGGTGGTCGAGAAGTCGTTTGGAGTCTAAAGTCTTGTTATCAGTTAAATTGGCTATCCAGGTTGAACCTTCAGCAAAGAGCGATACCCTTCCTCGGCACAAGTCGATAATTGCTGAGTTTCGGCGCAATATGTCGCATCCTATCATGATGTTGAAAGGTAATCCGGCTGCAACAAGAAATATCATATACACACTAATGCCCTGACTTTTGACATTGAGGGATACTTGCTTTCTTATGGTCTTGTTCTGTCGGCCGGTAGCTCCTACAAGTACAATGTTATTAATAGGTAGTACCGGTAAGTTTTTATGGCATTCCTGCTGTATCCGGTCCAATTCATTTCGATTTATTATGGAGACATTGGCTCCAGTGTCTATCATTATAGGAACAGAAATACCTTCAATTTCTGCGATTATGTATATTATTTCATTATCATTATTTTTAATATTAAGCTCACTTTCTTCTAATAGATCCTTACGGATATCCTTTAAATAATTGCTGTATATTATGGTAAAATTTTTTCTGTTTTTCTTCACATTCATACCTACTTGATTAAACCCAGCAGATTGGAGCAGTAAAGGGTCATTGGGTTTTATTACTGCCTCCGTTCGTTTAAATGTTCCGCTTCATTACGGATCAGGCCGTTGGAAGCGTCAGCTTGAAGTCCTGAGGCTGTTTCGTTTGGTTCTGCTCGATCGTCTGGTTGGGCTTCTGCTACAGGTAGTCTGCGCTGATTATCCAAGCTGGAACTACGTCTGGGCTCGTACTCTCTGTACCGATTACTTCCCTGGCTCCCTTGGAAAGTCTCGTACTCGTAGTATCGGCTCCTTCTTTGAGGCTGGTATCTTCTGTGTCCACTGCCTTCTGCTCGGATGTAATTAACATTAGGTCGATATGCCCTGTAATTGTGGTTACCTCCACTTGGGTAATTTCGGTTATAATTACCATGGTAATTATTATTATTAGAAAGGTTGGGGTTCCTCTGACCATTTGGAACATAGTTACTATTATGATTATAATAACCGTTGTTATTTTGGGGACGGCTATTATTATTATTATTATTATTGTTGTGGTTGTTGTTATTATTATTTATACGAGGAATATTACTATTATTATTATTGTTGTTAAAACGGGGCAAATTATTGTTATTTCTGGGGTTATAATTATACTCGGCATTATTCCGATTTGCGGAGTTATAATTATTATTATTACCCACATTCTGCCGATTATTATTATTATTCAAGTTATTGCTGTTATTCCTTGGTTCCAGCTTTTCATACCTCCTGCGACTTTGACGGTAATAGTCTTCGTGCTCGTACATCTCTAAAAGCTCGGTCATGGCTTGCACCGTTTTTATTTGACTATTTCGTCTGGCTCTGATAATATCCTCCTCGTAGTGGTATGAGAGTTTGCTGACCAGGCATTCTTCCGGTATTCGGGGCTCTAGATGTTTGGTCACGCACACCTTTCCTAAAAAGTACGCCGTTAAAGTTTGGTTTCCATATGGGTTGTACTTTCCATGGCATATCCCGTCTCTGGCGATATTTTGCGTTGATTCCGACCAATATTTGGCTTTGAATAGCCTTCTGAATTGTTGATAGTCGGTCACCTCGTCTCTTATTGCCATCCACCAATTGTCTGCTATTTCCTTGAATGATTCGTCCAGCACCTCTTTGTTCTCCCTCCAGCGATTACCTCTGTGTTTGGCAAAGTATTCCTCAATTCTTGCTAGGAATTCCATGGGTTTATTTTTATAAAACCTGAAGTTAATCCCTTCACGATTTTCACTGTTGGGACAACTGGTAATGGTTGTCGGTCGACTATGGAATAGGTCTATATCGGTCTGGTTCTGTCGTACCTGACTGTTGATATTGGTCACAGCAGCTTCTATGCCGTCACATTTTTCTGTGAATCGGTCCTGCACTCGCTCCCAGTCTTCCCGTGTTTCCTTTAGTTTTTCCTCCAACGTCTTCCTAGTCGTTTCTTCAATGGTGTTAACCTTCGTATTTATTTCTGTTCTGATACTCCGTACTTCTTGTTCGGTTTGACTCCATTTTTCGTCAGCTCTGGCAACCCTTTGTTCGATTACCGTTATTTCCTCTTCTACTTTCTTGCTGATTGTCTCATTGTTTTCAGCTATCTTCTGGCTTAATTCATCCTTCAATATTTCCATTTTTCCGTCTAACCGGTTCATGTTCTCCTGGTTCGTCTCCTTCAATTCTTCTCTCAATTGCTGACTATTATTCTCCATCTTTTTATTGGTTTCTTCCAGTTTCTGGCTTATCTGGGTCAATTCCTCCTTCGATTGTTTATTGTCAGTTTTTATTTCCTCCATTTTCTCCTCCATCTTCTGGATATTTTCCTCCATCTTCTCCTCGATCTTCTTAATATTTTCCTCCATTAGTAATTTATTTTCGTTTTTTATTTCGTCCACCTTCTCCTCCATCTTCTTACTGGTATCTCCAATTTTATTACTTAATTCCTCCTTCAATCGTTGGTTATCATTTTCCATCTTCTTACTATTTTCTTCGATTTTCTTGTTGGTATCTCCGATTTTATTACCCAACTCTTCTTTTAACTGTTGGTTATCGTTTTCCAGCTTCTTACTATTTTCTTCCATCTTCTCCTCTATCTTCTTACTGTTTTCTCTTAATTCCTCCTTCGTTGTTTTAAATTCTCGGAGTAACATCTCCATCATTTGATCAAATTTTGTATCTTCCTTTGCGGTGGATTTTTCCGGCTGTTCCTTCTGTGGTGCAGGCTTATTTGGTTCTGCTGGCGGTAACATTAACTCCACATCTTCCACTGGTGTCGCTTCTTTATCCTCCATGTTTATCTCCTGCTCGGCCTCCATAGCCCTTTTTCTTGATGTAGCTCTCCTGTGCATCTCGCTCCCTCTTCCGACCTGTTGACCGTTGCCAAGTTAAAAATAGGAAATTGGACAATCGTCCTTATTTTATAACACTATTATCTCCTATTTAAAGCCCCTTAAGTTGGACGCCAATTTGTAATATTATTTACAAATATAAAATAAAAAAAATAATTATAATTGAAATTATGTTGGTACGTATTGATATTTTGTCTTGTTTATCATTATACTTGAAATTATATTACCATTTGACTAGCCTAACCAATGAGACTTTAAGGAGTCAGACTAACCCAGTGATAAACAAAATATCAGTACGTATCAACACATATCAACATATTTCAATTATAATTATATTTTTATTTCTATTTGTAATATTTGTAATTATATTACAAATTGACTTGCCCAACTAGTGGGGCTAAAGGAAGAGTACAATACCCTTGTTATCACCAAAGATACACACACAATATATCTCTATATATATCTTTATATATATCAATTTTTATTTATTATATTTGTTTTTGTTTTATTATATTTAATATTATTTAAAAATTACAAATATAATAAATAAAAATTGATATATATAAAGATATATATAGAGATATATTGTGTGTGTATCTTTGGTGATAACAAGGGTATTGTACTCTTCCTTTAGCCCCACTAGTTGGGCAAGTCAATTTGTAATATAATTACAAATATTACAAATAGAAATAAAAATTAATTATAATTGAAATATGTTGATATGTGTTGATACGTACTGATATTTTGTTTATCACTGGGTTAGTCTGACTCCTTAAAGTCTCATTGGTTAGGCTAGTCAAATGGTAATATAATTTCAAGTATAATGATAAACAAGATATAAAGATATTGATGATAAGAATATGTTATAACTAAGTGTGTTGGATTGATAAATAACAAATATATCAAACTTTAAAAATTTTGCAAATATTTTTTCTTGTGCTTGTATCGAATTTGACTGAATAATTTAATTTAATTAATTGATAATTAATTAATTATTTGAGTTTGTAAATTCCTCCTATATCTATTCTCTCAATGTGAATTATGTTTTTGCTTACTAAAAAATAATAATAACATTAATAGTAGAAATAAAAACAATGCTGGTAACTGAATACTGATTTGCGTTTATTCATTTAAAATTGTGCGCCAGTCAAACTGCGCATGTCCCAGGCACTGGCAAATATTCGCCACAGTCGGCAATGAGAAAAATCAACAGATATATTTTTTACAAGTTTAAATTTATGGTTCTTTTAACGAGTCGAAATGGTCAGAGGGCAAGGAACAAGATACATTTAACAGGTATTCTTAAACTAAATGTTAACATCTGAAATAGAACAGAATTATTATTACAATTGTCAATTAGAAAGAAATTATTTAAAATTCGAACCAAGTCGAAGAAATGACGTCACTCTGCTCCAGGTAGCACTGCACCGTCTATGTGAGAAATTCAGCAATGGCCGCCGTCTACTCGATTTTAATCTGCTACGACGCCGTTGGAATTGAAGATCTTCTCCCACAGAAATAAAACGATGTTCCCTTTTTCTGCAAGGTGGTGTTGGTCCAAAATATCGTGTTGAATGTCCCCTCGTCGTCTGCGATGTCGAATTCTGGATGGATCTCTTGTGTAGTGTAGTGTTCAAATATGCGTGTTGGTTTTGTGAATTCGTTCCAAAATTGTTCAAAAATGGCTGTCGATTTTTGGTGTTGCGTTTTTATGGTGTTATTCTGTGTTTTTGGAAACTTGTGAAGTGTTAGACATAGATAAATAATGTTATTTCACTTGTTAGTTCATCTCCGTTACACGCCACATAACCACACTTGGTTTTAATATAAATTATTTGGTTTTCAAAACTCCACTAATACATTTTTCAACTGTTCAGCTTTGCGATTAACAATAGACTAAACGACGCAACGTCGTCGTTTTAGGGCAATTTGTGGTATGTCTTTTTCCTCTTCATATTGTTTAATTATAAAATATCTGTCTAAGACTTGTTTCACTATCTAACTATACATAACAAGTTTTCTTATTTTTTACTGTATTTCCAATATTTCTTAATTTTACATGAATCTAACTATTCAGTAATATTGATTATTTAATTTTACATCTTTTGATATATAGCTGGGTTTGTTTCAAACTCATTTAAGCCCAAAAATTACAATTTTGCATAATAATTGTATGTCTCATATTTTGTACAAATTCAGTGTTTTAAAGGTTTTTATTTGTTTTTTCGGTATAATATTTCCATGGAATACTCCTAATAACTCCGTAATTACTTTGTTGTTAATAATTTGTTTATTAAAACATTTCAATATTGATTAATTTGCTGTTTAGTCTGATTTGATTACTATCATAAGCCTATTTTTGACTGTTTCCAAAAGAAGTTAGTTTTCTTTCTTTTGTCATTCTATTTGCTATTAACTGTATCTGCATTAATTATATTCTCAATTTCTGTATTGTATGTATTGAATTCTATTCCTATTACATAGATTAATTCTTTGATAGATAGTTTTTTTTTTGTTTATAGGCCATTCTGTGTTTACAAACATAGTGTCTTGGTGGGTCTGTTTGTACATTATACATGGTTTACTGATTTGAATAAAATTATTACATTTTTATGCCCTACTTGCCTCTCTGACTTACACAATGGAAAATTAAATGACATGATTTTAATTACAATAGAATATCTTGTATCTACTAAACTTTCTTTATACTAATAACATCATTGAACCATAACATGAACATCTTATGCCTAATTTTAACAAAAACATCTTATTCCTATTATTTTTTCCTGTATCATCAAATGATAACAACATAGCTTATCCTAGACATAATTTAATTAGAAAACATAAAAAACTCCTATTACTAGTAACACTGTCAGTCACTAACTGTCTTGTGTATGTATTATTCTTATGAAAACACTTTAACTGTGATAATAAACCTCGTGTATCTACTTACACCTTACATCTAAAATATTGTTTAATTAATAATAAATAATAAACATCTTAATATTAGGCATACCTTCAGTTATGAACTGTCCTTTGGTATTTTTGTCCTCACCATTTATTTAGTTATAATTAAAGAAAACATTTTATATGTAATAGTCCTTATATCTAATTTAAAACTCTTATTACTAGTAATGTTGTCAGTCCTTAGACCGTCTTTCATTTCAATGGTTTTATTATTATTATTCTACACTCATGGTAGTCTTTTTATAATACTTAAACCTCATTGAAGATTTTTTCATAGATTTTTTAACTATGTTTCTCACTGTACACTCTGTAGTTCCTTAATTTTGTTATCTCACTTCACTTTATTGTATTCTACACTCTGGTAGTCTTTTTAGTGAGTTCTACTCTATGGTAGTCTCTTTTGGTATATTTTTTGACATGTTACACTTACAACTAATATACAATTTGTTTTTATAGTATTGTATCTTGTAACTTGTTTGGGGTTTACCTATATCGGTTTCAATTTTGTCTCATGGTATTTAATATATGATTAACATTTTGTTTTGGCATATCTCTTCCTGTTTCTGGTCTCTGTTGGAATCTTGATATGTTTCGTCCCTTCTTCAAATATCACATTAGTAGTTTCCTTATTAAAATTGTTTCATGACAGATTATTTCCTTTTTTATGGTCCTTCCCTTTTTGTACTGCTTCCCCAATCTACTGGGTATACTGCTGGTTTAACTGGTTTTTTCATAGTAGGTTATTTTAATTAATGGTTTTCTTTATTATCTTCCATTTTTATTAACGTTTTATAGACTTAATTATACAGTTTCTAGGGTAATCCTTAAACAATTTACTCCTCTCACTCACTATGGAACTTTCTCTTTTATTTATGTAACATTAATTCAAATGTTTAGTGTGATAATTTTGTTATGTTACACCTGGCATTAATAAATAAATAGTATGAATTGTTCAAAAAGTATTATGAAATCTGTTTTTCTTTTTTCATGAAAAACAAAATGTTATTTTAAACAGATTCATGTCTTATGAACAACATATTGTCACAGTACACATTTCAAGTCATTGAAAAATTGCATATTTCATTGCATTCAATGTTTGTGATTGCCAAGAATGAAACACAAGGTTCATTTTTTATAATACCCAAAACTATCACTGGTTCACTTTGCACTTATATATTATGTTAATGCTAAATGGTCGTATAGTCTTATTAACATAATAAATTGGTTAGCGTTTTTTCAATGGAGATTTGTTCCATGGGTACTATATTATTGTTTCATCTTAGTTCACAGGCAACTTTTACTTTATACACTTCTCTCTCTTAAATTTATATACATGTGGTTTTTATTTCGTTATACTTTTATTTTTAAATATTTATTTTGGGGATATAGGTATTTGGGTGTCTTTTATAAGAGCATGACATCTTCTTCAGGATGCTGCCTTCTTCTTCTTTCATCAGTCTTCTTTTCTCCTGCCTTCTGGGACTGGTATCTTCTCCATCTTCTTCTTGATGCCATCAGGTTTCTTGGGATCTTCTCCATCTGCTTCTTTATTTCAGAAATACACCACCTGTATTGGTTGATCTTGGCTTATTTTAGGGTTTCTATTCTATTTTATTCTCCCTCGTTGTGGGTTTGGTCATATTGTGTACTGCTTGGTTATTTACTTTCTTACCTTCCTGGGTTATACCTTAAAAACCTTTGGTTATGAGACTGGTCTTGGATGACTCATCACTAGTAACTCCTTTTATATGAACTTGTATTTTCTTTATAATAATGATTTCTTTCCACAGTTGCTATGAATTAATCTATTTATATTAAACTTAATGCTTTCTTCCAAATTTAAATATTATAACTTCATTATTCTAATGATCAATTGCCATTCAATATTATGCATACATCTGTCACGCTACAGATTGCTCTCCTCCAGAAGTAATTATTTCAGACATGTTTATGGATGAAATAATTTCTTATGATAATTTCATCATTTCTTATAATTCATTTTCTTCTCCATTTTTATATCGACTTTTTTGTAATTAGAGTTTAATTAATTTTATATATATAATTATTTGTTTTGCTACTGATCCTTTTCGGATAGTTAGTGTCTTCTGAGATATATTATTATTGTAATACATTTTCTTCCTTTATCAACTTCGTGTTGCATCCTTGGGATATTAATTCCCTAACATTCCCTATCACGTGGGCTGGGGCAGATCAGAGGGGCACTGTACGCTACTTCTCTGCTGGCCATACACCACTTCTATAAATTGAGTACAGAGGCATATCCATCCCTGCTCAAAAAAAACATAATGCTGCTGGAATTATCTTCAGTCAGTCATCGAATAAATAAATAAAAAGTAGTCTCATTTTCGACTAATAAAAATATCTTTGGATTCTCCACTTCGTAGTCTCTCAGATTATCTCACATTTTCTATCTTAATAAATCTTCATAATTATTATTATACTCATTATATATATATTTTTTCAAAACTCTTAACTTGTCTGATATACTTAATTTAATTATGGTTGAAAATCTTTCTTTTAATAATTCTGGTTACTGTTTACAGTGTAACTCTCTTTCTTCTCCATCTGAATTCTCTTTATACTTTCTTCTGGTTATTCATAGTATTAGTATGGTCTTTGTACATAGTCTTTCTTATTCATTATTTGAATGGTCTTAATACATTATATTTAATTTTTTAACATTGTATCTTTACATTAGATATACAGGTTGTTATATTGATCATTTTATTTAAACATTTTGGTTCTTTCCTTTCTCTTAGAAAGTTATTAAGCCGCCTTCGCATTCATTAACATTAATTCATTTATATTATATTTCATGTGGTATTTCTTCTCTTTGCATTTCATATAGGTCTTATTATTAGCATTGGTTCAAAATCATCTTCTCCATATGTTTGGTATGAGTTGTTCTTCTTTGCTCTTAACTAACTGTTTTCATTATCGTTTCATAGGTAATTAGTCTCTTTGCTTCCAAATTTTTTCTTCTCTTGCATATTACACTCTTTTTTGTTATTCTTCTCTACTCCTTCAAATGCTATTGTGAATGTCTAGCATTTATTCTGGATTAACGTTAATTCTCTTTTCTGAATTAACCACTTTATTTTCTTCTCAATTCAATCATAATTGACACATAATTATTTTTTGGAACTTGGTTAGTTTTAATGTAAAATTCAAACTATTCTTTTTATTTAATTGAAAAATATTTCTCATAAATCCTTGTAATATGTTGATCTTATCTTGTTTCAAAGTTCTGACGTTCTATCAACATTCAAATTCTGTTTAATTCATTTATTCCCAGAATTGTTTCATTCAGAATTGTTTATAGTACTGTGATTTTACTATTATTTCTGAATGTTTTGGTATTTCTCCAAATTCAAATTCTTCTTAATTATTTACCATAAAGTTTTCTCATAAACTTAGTTATAGTAAGTTGGTCTTACTTTATTTTTAAATTTTTTGTATATTAACTACAAAATTCCTTTCTTCTTAATTCTTCAAAAATGTTTTTCTCATAATTCAGTGGTAGTAAGCTGTGCTTGCTTAATTTTAAATTTTTTAAATAAATTCAAAATTCCTTTCTTCTTAATTCTTTCATAAAGTTTGTTCAAAATTATCAGTGGTAGTAAGATGTTCTTACTAAATTTTAAATTTTTATAATTATTAAGTACAAAATTCTCTCTCTTTCTCTTTCTTCCATAAAGTTTTTTCTTCAAATTATTAGGTTGTAAGTTGTTCTTACATATTTTAGAATTTTTTTTACACATTACATTAAAAAATTCTTCTTCTTTTAATTCTCCAGAATGTTCTTCTCAAAATATTAGGTTGTAAGATGTACTTACATTATTTTAGGATTTTTTTAAAAAATTATTAAAAATTCTTTTTCTTTTAATTCTCCAGAATGTTCTTCTCAAAATATTAGGTTGTAAGATGTACTTACATTATTTTCGAATTTTTAAAAATTAAATTAAAATTCTAAAACTCACAACTCATTCTTCATAATATTTCTTCATAGAAGCTTGATTGTACACTCCTTTGATTTTTCCTAAAACGATTTCCCTCAACTCATATGTATTGTTATGCTTATCATTTACCACAACATATGGTTATATATTGTACTCTACACTGGCCCATATTATTTATACTTTTGTAAGTTGATCTCCACTTTTTCTTTTCTTATAAATTTTCTTTTCTTTTATATACCCAGGAAGATGTACGATTTTCTTTATGTCGTTCCATTGCTCATATTTTTATTTATAATGTGCATTTTCTTAAATAGTCTTCATTCATAAAGCCCAGTTTTGTTTCTATATTTATTCTCCATATCATTTCCTTTCAATGATATTTATTCCGTCTCCTTCACCGTTGTTTTTCGCCGTAGTCGGTTATCATGATCTCCGTCCCTTTTCTTGATGGTGTGTGGTATCTGTGTCAACCAGGGTCCATCATCTCAGTTGCTCTTATAAAATTTACCCTAGGGCGCGACACTCGGTTATTATTACTGTTATTATTGTTATTACTAAAGTTATTATTATAGTAATTTCGGTTAGGTGGGTAAGGGCTGTCATCATTATTGTTGGGATATGGATTTCTCTGACTGTATAGAATATTATTATTATGTTGATAAAAATTGTTTCTACTGTTTGGATAGGGGTTGTTATTCCTAATGCCGTTAAAATTACTGCTAAACTGGTCATTACGCGGCGGGTTGTTAGGGCCGTCGTAATTATTGGGCTGGCTCCCTCTATCATCATATTGTATACACCAATACTTTTGTGGTCCATGTTTTGTATTACCTGACAAATATATGTGAGGATCTTCATCTGGGTTATCACTTATTATTTGTTTATCTGAAACACCATAAGCTGGTTTACCATCACATATCCACTCTGAAGTAATATATTTTAGTCTAACCGTACCTTGGAACTGTCCTGGATGGCACACTAATGGAATACGTTCTGGTGATTCATCTGTGCCGTCATTACAGTCTAGTACGATATCACATTTCCATCTTTCTGAAATCCACTGTCCAGTCCTGCGCCGAAATTGATCTGGTCCACATGTCGTATTCTGTTTACCTCTGGTCCTTTCCCATTCGTAAACTACTGTCTTGTGGTAAATTATTTCTGAAATTACTTCGATTCTCCTTCTATAATTCATAGAATTCACGATGTCTTTGTCATAGGTAATTGGGATATTATTGCCATCAATTAACCCATGTTTCATCATCTCCAACTCTTCCTTCGTTTTTATTACATT
Source organism: Magicicada septendecula (assembly GCA_034769895.1). Classification (NCBI taxonomy): domain Eukaryota; kingdom Metazoa; phylum Arthropoda; class Insecta; order Hemiptera; family Cicadidae; genus Magicicada; species Magicicada septendecula. The sequence goes on from CM068373.1 coordinate 331,560,352, forward strand.
TCTTGGATACATTCTCCTTTTCCTTGGTTTAATATCTTCCTGGTTTCGGTTAGTTTCAATTTCAGGTAATACCATTACTTGTTTCTGCGTTTTATCATTTGGTACTTCTTCTGGTTCTGGTTTACTATTATATTTTATTTCTTCAGTCTTCTCCTTTCTTAATTCCTCTCTTTTTAATCTGTCCTCCCTCATTCCTTATTCTCGTCATCTAGTTCCTTGTTCATATCATCTAGCATTTTATTTTGATCATCCAGTTTCTTCATTGTCGACTTGTGGCACTCATCCATTTTCTGACTCAATTGTATAAGCATTTCCATTATCTTATCCGCTTCTTCTTGTGTAAGTTCTGCCATTTTGATTGTCGTTGTCCCCTTTTCTCTGGCTTTGTAGCTGTTGCCTAGCTCCAACTAGTGATTGGGCAGAATTTATTGGCCTTCCAATCGCTAATTAAAGCCCCACGTTGGGCGCCAATTTGTAATAAAAATAAATAAAAGTGTGTGTTGATGATAAGCTATTGTGGAGTATGAGACTCCGATGTAATCAAGCCCCACTGTTTGGGCTAGCCAATTTGTAATAAAATAAATAAATTGTAATGTAATATGTTTAATTGGTGTGTAATTGGTGTGGCTCTCGACGTCTTACTGGCCTGAAACACTTCCTTAAGTTTCCCAGCTGGTCGAGTCCCAATGGTAGCAAGACTGGTCGAGTAGCGTAATGTTGATGAAGAAATGTATGTTCAGCTTCACCGAAAGTTTCAAAACAAAAATTATTGTTTTGAAGGAAATTAAAAAAAAAATTATGTTTATAAAAAAATAATTAAAAAAAAAATTTAAATTTTATTAATTAATTAATTATGATCAATTAATTAATATAGGGCTGTGAAGTTTTAAAAAATGTAATGCTCTTCTGAAAATTTTTATTAAAGTTTTGGTATATTTTAAATAAACTATCACCACTCATAAGATTGTCTTCAAACCAATCGATACTTGTTTATCTTTTTATTTTTTAGGTTATCTTCACTTATAGGTGGTAAAGTCCTTGTAGATTATCAATTAGAATTATATTATTGGTAATTAGTATTATTGAAGAAATAAGGAACTATTAAGTACTGAAAAGTATTAATGTTTTATTAATTAATGGCCATATTGACTCTTATCGATTAATATCGATTCTCAGGATATCGAAAAAAATTACAAAGTATTATATAAAAATCGTACAGGGTTCTTTAAACAGCCAATTATTATCAAAGTCAGAGAAGTCGGGCTAATATTTAAAAGTATAACGTTACATCAAATGAATAATTATTACTAAACACAAACATTGAATAATAATTTGAAAATAAAATAATTTGTTTTCACCAAACAGCTGTGTTGAAACAGGAGAAGGCACTGGGATCGTCAAAAGCAAATGGCGGCCATCAAGTTGATCAAAATGTTGCTCGTTCCTGCTGCGTTCCAAATAATGTATTTTCTGGCAATATTCCTGTTCTTGTGTCTGCAAATCTCTTGTTAAATGTTGTGTAGTGACTGGTGTAGTGATTCTGGGTTGTATTTAGTATATCTGTGTAATTATAAGTCAAAACACTTTTCCCAATTCCGACACTAATTTGGTTACGGTATTATACAGTTTTCTGGTGTTTTGTGGTGTTTTCCGGAGTAGAAATGTATTGTTTAGTGTTAATTAGTGTTTCTTGATTGTTTTTGTCACAATGTATATGTTCTGGAAGGATTTTATAATTCACTCTCGACTTCACAGTAACGTACTGTTCGCCACTTAACTTTACCTTTGTAAGATAGGTTAGATCGTCACAAAACTCTCGTTTATGTTAACCGTTCGAATACCAATAATCAACTAACTGTTTCCTTCAGTTTCAATTAAACTCTTAGCCCATATAATATTATTCTTAACATTGTTCAAATATTTTTTCACATCCTGTGTACACTTTACTATTTCACTATATGAATGCCTAAACTTTGGTTATTTGTCAATTTTATTCACTAGATGTGATTTAAATTAATCTTTCAGTTCATTCAGCTTATTTTAAGATTAAATAATGCCGTTTTATAGTGTTTTCTGTCCAAAAAATAGTAATTTTACTTTCAGTTTGGTATACTCTGAAAAGTCAAAACATCAAAATTTACTTCCTGTCATTATATAAATTCAGCCATTTTATCCGTTATATATAATATTAATAATCCTATATTGTATTAAAAGGTTTATATTCCCTGATTTTCTGGTAATTAATTGAATTAGTTGTATTCTGAAACATTATTCTGAAATATATGACTCCCATGTCCAAATTTCTGAGTTTAGTCATTTTCATTTTTATTTATAATTCTGAATATAATTTATTAAAATCTTCCTAAATGGTATGTGCAATTATATGGCTTGATCTCAAGTTTATTTTGTCTAAACCCCTTTTGTTTACTTGCATTCAAATGAGCAATTTCTCTGTTTTGATGGAGTTTGGTTTCCATTCTTTTGGCCTATGATTTTTTAACAATTTTTCTTACAAAATATTTTACAAACAATATATGATGTGTGATACCCTCTCTGACTTTTACATATAGTATTATAAATTAAACATGTTTTCAAATTACACAAAAACAATTAGTATTGGTTACAATACAAATAATAGTTAAACAAAATAAAGAATATTTTTTTAAATAAATGGTTGTCTTCAAGTCAGACATTTTGCAACAAAATCCTTATTTCTAACATGGAAATATGGTTTACAAAAAAGGTTTTTTACTAACTAACATCTTAATTACTCTCTACTATTTACAAGTGGTAACTATTTTTATAGTTCTGATGTTAGTTGTATCAGACCCAAACAAATGGCCTTATATCTAAAACATTTTTAAACATTCTTGTACTATATACATAAAAACCTTATATTTATATTCTTATTTCTAACTATTATTATAAGTAGGATTCTACAGTTTTTATACCGTCTTTTATACATTGTCTTTGGGGAATTGTACCCTGGCATTAATAAATAAATAGTATGAATTGTTCAAAAAGTATTATGAAATCTGTTTTTCTTTTTTCATGTAAAACAAAATGTTATTTTAAACAGATTCATGTCTTATGAACAACATATTGTCACAGTACACGTTTCAAGTCATTGTAAAATTGCATATTTCATTGCATTCAATGTTTGTGATTGCCAAGAATGAAACACAAGGTTCATTTTTTATAATACCCAAAACTATCACTTGTTCACTTTGCACTTATATATTATGTTAATGCTAAATGGTCGTATAGTCTTATTAACATAATAAATTGGTTAGCGTTTTTTCAATGGAGATTTGTTCCACGGGTACTATATTATTGTTTCATCTTAGTTCACAGGCAACTTTTACTTTATACACTTCTCTCTCTTAAATTTATATACATGTGGTTTTTATTTCGTTATACTTTTATTTTTAAATATTTATTTTGGGGATATAGGTATTTGGGTGTCTTTTATAAGAGCATGACATCTTCTTCAGGATGCTGCCTTCTTCTTCTTTCATCAGTCTTCTTTTCTCCTGCCTTCTGGGACTGGTATCTTCTCCATCTTCTTCTTGATGCCATCAGGTTTCTTGGGATCTTCTCCATCTGCTTCTTTATTTCAGAAATACACCACCTGTATTGGTTGATCTTGGCTTATTTTAGGGTTTCTATTCTATTTTATTCTCCCTCGTTGTGGGTTTGGTCATATTGTGTACTGCTTGGTTATTTACTTTCTTACCTTCCTGGGTTATACCTTAAAAACCTTTGGTTATGAGACTGGTCTTGGATGACTCATCACTAGTAACTCCTTTTATATGAACTTGTATTTTCTTTATAATAATGATTTCTTTCCACAGTTGCTATGAATTAATCTATTTATATTAAACTTAATGCTTTCTTCCAAATTTAAATATTATAACTTCATTATTCTAATGATCAATTGCCATTCAATATTATGCATACATCTGTCACGCTACAATATACATATATTACAATATGTATATATTGTCAATATACATATTACATATTATGTACTATATATTTAAATATTATAGCATATATATTGATTTAGCCTCTACATTCGTTGTTAATATTTTTCTCCTTGCAAATGATTAAGCTTATCCCTTATTTATCAATCACTTTAATGCTTCATCACTTTGATGCGGTTCAGGAAAGAGTAATGAGAGGGTATCCATTAGAAAGCTTACTGCTTCCAGTTACACATGCGTGTTACACTGGTCAACAAAATTTAATTTTTTGTTTGTTAAATGAAAGTGAATAACTGATTCTTATAGTATTTTTAGTGCTGATGTGAAATATATTAACAGATTTTCCTATCGAGCATAGCTTTCTAGTAATTAAAATTTGTCTTTTGCAATAAGAAAATTATGTGACGGTATTATAACGATAATTTACATGCAATTTGTACTTACCTAAAATCTACTTCTTTTGGATTTTCTGCTGTAATTTGCCATAGGTAGATCCCTCTTTAGATTCCAGCAGTAGTCAGCTAGCATTTTTGGATTCCATTTTTTCTGGTAGCGTGTTTCCATGGTGGATATTTCCTGGTGAAAGCGTTCACCATGTTCGTCACTCAAGGCGCCAAGATTGTTATGGAAAAAATCCAAATGTGAATCTAAGAAATGAATTTTGAGTGAAATATTACATCTAAGTTCTCTGTAGTTATCCGCCTTATGGTTTTCCCAGGAAGTTGTTAACCACATTTTGAAATGTTTCCATGCAGGAACCCCAAATTCGTTCGATCTTTCTTCAAATGCAGGATCATTCATTAGTTTTCTTATTTGTGGTCCAACAAATATACCTTTTTTAATCTTAGTATCACGTATATTAGAGAACTTGCTTTTTAGAAACTGAAATCCTGTACCATTACGATCCATTGTTTTAACAAAATTTTTCCTAGAACCGAGCTTAATGTGTAGTGGCGGAAGATAAACTTTTTCAGGTTTTACTAGTGCTTGATTTACAACATTCTTCTCTCCTACAGTCAGTGCCTCTCTCTTTGGCCACTGCTTTTTTATGTAATGATTCTTTCTATTCCTGCTGTCCCATTCACACAAGAAGCAACAGAATTTAGTGTACAATCCAAGTAAAAGTCCTATCACTTTCAGATCCCCAAAAATATGCCATGAATATTTCTCATACTTAATCCTGCTCAAATACAAGCTTCATTTTTTGTACGACTCCTTCATGTGAGCAGCATAAGCTAAAGGGATTGATGGGTATTTATTTCCAGTGTGAAGTAGGACTGGTTTCAAACTAAGCTTTGAACAGTCTATAAATAGACGCCATTCTTCAGGATGGTGCGTATGTCCCAAAGCTTGCAGTAAAAAATCCACGTCATTACAGTACACTAAGTTCTCGTACTGGGAGAAGAAATGATCAAATTCAGACTGCCTGTCATGGAAAACACTTATTTTAGTATTCTGTTGTAAAAGATTCCATCCTTTCAATATTGATGCCAGTATTTCTGCTTGACTCTTTGATAATTTTACATCACGAACGAGGTCATTTAATTCTGACTGATTAATTAAGTGAGGTTCAGTATATGTATTTTCCAAAAAAACTGGGTCTCTTCTTTCTTCATCACCTGATAAGTCTGCACAAGGTTCAACATCAGTAACAACTTCATCTTCGTCTAAGTTCCATGTTTCTGGTGGTACTGGAATTGGAAGCTCTGGACTGTGTGGCATTGGCCTTATAGCAGAATGAATATCGGGATATTTAACATTTAGTCTTAGCTGTTATCCCAGATGTTTCTGTTATACAAAAATAACAGTCCGTGGTGTGATCCTTCGGTTCTCTCCAAACCATTGGAACTGCAAATGGCATGTGACGAGATCGATTTAGCCAACCAGTCAACTGCGTTACACATTAAGCACAGCAAATATGAGGAGCCCATGATTTATACTGATCACCTAATTTACATCCAAAATACAGTTCATATGCCTTTTTTGTCAATGCAGCTATATTTCTTCTCTGAGAGTTCACCGTTACCTCGCCACATACGTAGCAGAAATTGTTTGGATGACTGATGCAATTGCGAGGCATTGTTAATATATGATAGCTAACACTGTATAAAAACAAACAATTTATAAACACACACTAATGTAATACAAACTCACACGCTTTACAGAAAAAAATTAAAACGCAAACTGATACAAAAACTAGCTGCAGCACTAAATCTTACACACACGAGAACTCGCACTCGAATGAAGTATTCAAAAAGCTAGCTCTAGCCTGCATGATAGTTTATTGTTTAATTTACTTATTGTATGACAAACGGATGAAACGTTTACATTAAGAATACAATATCAGAGATGAATCATACATTCTTGTTTGTTTTGATTAGGGTGTAAGTAACAATCTTATACAGGGTCCGCCAGTGAAGCGGGAAAATTAAAAGTACCCAACTTTTTAATGAAATATTTATTATCAGATTTTTTTTTACAGATTTTAGTTGAGTAAAGTATGCCATTATTTTACTTTTTAAAATAACGCCGCTCAAGTGAGAGCCATTTCTGTGTAAACATTCTTCTAATCTTGACCGAAAATTTTCCATCACTCGACGAAGCAGGTCAGGTTGAATCCGTGCAATTTCTTGTCTGATATTCGTTTTTAATTCCGGTATGGTGTGCGGTCTATCAATGTACACCCTGCTCTTCAGAAATCCCCAAAGAAAAAAGTCGCATGCGGACAAATCTAGGGGTCTTGCAGGCCACGAGATGTCGCCATATCTGGAAATGAGTCCGTCCGGGAAGAGTTCTCTTAAAGCAGCCATGGACAAACGAGCAGTATGACTTGTGGCCCCATCCTGCTGAAAAAAATTAATTTCCGGAAACCTAGGGAGCTGTTGCATCAAAAATGTTCTGACCATGTGTGTGTAGCGGTCTGCATTGACAGTTGTGGTGTTTCCACTATCGTCTTGGAAAACATATAGCCCAATAATGCCAGATGATGAAACTGCACACCACACCGTAACTTTTGGACTATGTAATGGCTTTTCGTGCAACTCACCTGTGTTTTCATCATTCCAATATCAACTATTTTGTTTGTTTACATATCCATTCAAATGAAAATGTGCTTCATCTGACATAAACATGCGGTGAATAAAGTTTTCATCATCATTTACACGTCGCAATATTTGTTAGGTGAAAATCCTGCGAGCCAGCATATCGCCATCTTTCAACTTTTGGATTACTTGACTTTTGTAAGGATAGAAAGATAAGTCTTTAAGCAAAATTCGTAGTAACGATGTGTCACTAATGTTTAGTGCGGATGCATGTTTCATTGCAGAACGTTGTGGACTACGCGTCAATGCTACTCGAACTCTTTCAATGTTTTCCTCTGTTCTTACAGACCTTGTTGCTCCTCTTTTATGCTTTAAGTTTAATGTGAAACCAGTTTCTTCAAACTTTTTCACCCATGACATAATTGCATGAGCGGACGGCACTCTTCCATGTCGTGGAATATTGAAATTATTACGAAACAGTCGTTGTATAGAAGTCACACAGTCACCATTCTTATAAAACGATTTTACGCAGAAAGCACGCTGTGCATCGGACCACTGCTCCATGTATAACAAATTGCATTAAATGTAAAACAACAATCGAAAACCTCCACGCCCTCTCGTGATCAGAAAATGAACTATTGGACTTTCAAAATTTCCCGCTTCACTGGCGGACCCTGTATATAAAAATGAATGTTTCTTTGTTTCTTTGTTTTTCCCGTATGCGTTCCTATACCATTCATCCGATTGCGATGAAACTTCGGTGAGTTGTTGTGCGCACGCCCGCGAAGGTTTCTGAATTTTTTCGATGTGGTCCTTGGGGGGGTTCTTTGGGGTCTTCCACATCTCCTCCTAAACCACTGGACTGATTTCTACCAAACTTGGCACAAATATTTTACGCAACGGGAGAACCAACATAGGATAGGTGTTTTTTCGATGGGGTACTTTTGGGGGTTCTTTGGGGTCTTCCACATCTTCTCCTAAACCACTGGACCGATTTCAACCAAACTTGGCACAAATATTTTACGCAACGGGAGAACCAACATAGGATAGGTGTTTTTTTTCGACGGGGTCCTTTGGGGTCTTCCACATCTCCTCCTAAACCACTGGACCGATTTTAACCAAACTTGGCACAAATATTTTACGCAACGGGAGAACCAACATAGGATATGTGTTTTTTCGATATGATCCTTAGGGGGGTCCTTTTGGGGGTCCTTTGCGGTCTTCCACATCTCCTCCTAAAACCATTGGACCGATTTCAACCAAACGTGGCACAAATATTTTACGCAACGGGAGAACCAACATAGGACAGGTGTTTTTTCGATACGATCCTCTGGGAGGTCCTTTGGGGTCTTAAAAAACTATTAGATCTGGTTACTATGGCAACCCAATAGAATAGATTCTGTTCTAAATATATTATCGCATTAAATTGAAGACCACGCGTACGAAGTCGTGGCCAACAGCTATTTATTTTTAAGAAACCTACTTTAATTGAACTTTATTAATTAAACTAACATTTTCATTACGTACAACGTGAAACTCCGTAGCGAAGCACGGGTATTCCGCTAGTAATAAATAAATATTGATGACTATTCACTAACCCAAACAATTATATTTGACTTATCAATTTAGTTGCTGCAATAAATAAACCAAAGCTATTTAGTTGATATTATTTAAGTTCACAAAGTTTTATGCAATTGGAGTTCATGCATGGTACTTACTGAAAAATAAAAAGGGCAGTTACAAAAAAACTGAGGCTGACAGAGAAATTCTGACTAATATTCAGAATCAGTACCCAAAAATACATAAGAGTTAGCAAAAATTGAGCATTTAACAAAATCATTGTTGACCAGTGTTACCAAACTAAACAAAACTGTCACTTAATACTCTTGCAATATCGCCAGCTGATGTACAAAATGTGTAACATCAACCGTGACGAATTCCATAAGAAACCACTTTAAACTAATTTCAATAAGTGACAACTATTTTAAGAAACTATTTTTTTATTATAGTTTTGAATAAACTATAATCTAGTAGTTGTAAAACCTTTTGTCCGCCGTAAATGGTTACTAAAACCGAGGTTAAAAGTCAAATTAAATGTATATGCAAATAAAGTCTCACGTGTACATGTTATCCGCTTACATTTACATTTTTATCTTTAAATAGTTTAGAGAATTTTTAAGATTCTATACTATACCCTTTAGTTATTTCGGAATTATAACTTAAAAACTAATTGAAGAATTTATAGATTCAAATCAAATATATCTGAAAACACAGATAACATATTTTTTTATAAAATAAAAATTACACGAAATCCAACTTTACAATAAAAGTGGAATTATAAAAAATTGAGTTTCCAGCCTTCAATACATGATACCTATGACAGACGAAGAAATAGCAAATCAAGAGATTCCTTCAACACCGAAAAGCGTAATCAAAGCTAAAATATCTAAAATATATAAATCTAATTTACCAACGCGCTGTTTATATAATAAACATCAATTTTCTGAAATTAAAAATGTTATTTTAATAATAAATAGGATACAAAATGTTTACAAAATGAATATCTGAGGAAATCTCAATATATACTACTGACACTGTAATATTAATCAGGGACTTTATAAAGTTCAAATAAAACAAAGCAATGTTAATTTATATTTGTAAATTTAGTAAAATAAAAAGAATATAAATATGGAATTTTCTCATTACATACATCAAAACAGACATGTACCTAAACAAACACTACAACAATCAAAAAATATAAATCAAGTAAATTTGTTTTCTCCTTAATTTATGTTTGTAGTAAAATTGATTATTTCCTAATATACATAAAAATCAATCAAGGTACAGTTTGATTCAAGTATACACTTAATTTATTATAAAAGTAAAAGTACATTTGCACAAGTAATCTAGAATTCAATATTATAATACACTAGCTGTTACCCGCGGCTTCGTACGTGAATATTTGACTTTTAATAAGTATTTTAATACAATTTTTATTGTCTATGTCTATACATTGCTTTCTGTCAGCTCGTATAACAATTCTGTAGTCATCAGTCGCGTTCTCTCCAAAGCTGTTTTGAACACTTGTACTAAATTATTATGTTGGTGCAACAGCCTTTGCTGATTTAAAAGTACGAGTTTATAATACTTTTGGAGATATGTATAAAGTACCCATTAACTCAAAAACGTTATGTTCTTTATTTTAAGGGTTACTGTGTTATAAGCATTGTATATCACATTAAACGTTATGTTTTCCTCAACCATGGTTTTTATTTACTTCAGCACTAAACTAAAAACCAAAAACTGTTGTCTCCTCACAAATGAAAAAAATACGTATTTTTTCTTTGCATTAAGAAATAGGACAATTTACAATTAGTACACTTCTTTTCCACATCGTAATATATTGATACAGTCGCATATTATATAGGCCTACAACAATGAAAATGTACTGCTGCAGGAACGGATAAATGTACAGTTCCGATACCGCTAAACAGCATTTGTTTATTACTTGTTACTATGGTAATTAATTCTAGTCTCCATGGTAATTTTTACATCTTTATACGTGTCAAAAAAGAGTATAATTAAAAGAGCCTACATTGTGTGATAAAAAAAAACAAGTTTTTCTATGATGACTATTAGAAGTTAAGGAATAGGTTTACGTTAGATTTTATTAAATATTCTTTCTAAATTTTAGTAAAATTTATCTTAGCTTTATATCACGATTCGATGTTTCAATAAATATCACTGCTCTCTATATACTGAAGAATGTATTAGAGATATAAAATCCTCTAGTGTTGTTCAATCAATAAGTGTATGTTGTCTTTCAATTAATCCTCCTATCAAAATTGTCCTGTATATTATTTCCCAGCATATACGAGGTGTGTTCAAAAAAAGACCGAACTATTTGTGTAGCACGTCAACTAGCGCATAGAGCGAGCTGCAGAATTAAGTGCTGCTAGCGACAGGTTTTTGCTGCAAAATTTCATACGCACACCTTGTTCTCGCGGTCTTTCTTAATCGCTTTGTCACTAATCCGCCGGCCAGTGTGTGCACGTCCCCACTCAATGTGATATACCTCAAAGACTACTGCTAATAGCGGAACACAATAAGTGGTAGTTTGTTGTCAAAAACTATCGCTAGGTGCGCACAAAGTCGCGGCGCGTCGTTTGTGCGGATTGATGTGTTACTCAAAAAGTTTGGTCTTTTTATGAACACACCTCGTATAAACACGTTTATAATGTTTAAATATTTAGATCAATACTGATCTAAATGTAGTCCTGTTTTTTCCAACTCTATGTCGTAATTATTAAAAGCAGTTAAAGTACCCAAAATGTACAGAGAAGATGATTTTACAAAGTTTTATGTCTTCAAGAGTATGTAATGTACAGTTGGTTTGATAAGACAGCTATGTTGTATGAAGCTGTTAGACTAATCGTGGTTTACAAAGTTTACATAACAGTAATCAAGTTGTTTCTATTAAACTACCAATTTTAATTGTCTTCTCACTTATGAATACAATGAAATTATACATACGTTTACACTAACAGGCTTATGTTTCCATAATAACTTGAATCGTGATGTTTAATGTCAATGTATTTTTTCAGCACTAGACTCTTTGTTTATACGATGGACTAGATATCAATAAAGTACCTGTTGCAAGTAAGCGTATTTTGAATGGGATATTTTGATAGTATACGACAAACATGGTTTTTGCGATTAAATCTAAAAGTGTATAGTAGCGTATAGCGTATTGAGAAGGTTGAAGATGAAAAGAAAAAGAACGTTAATTAAATATCATAAAACTAGATAAGTATGCAATGACTGTCATCAGTCAAGAACCATGTCATCATGACTGTAAGCAAAGAATGTCTACTTTGTTTTGTTTTACAAGATTTTAATATCATTCTGTACTACTCTTCACGTTTTCATTTCTATTTATGCAGACAGCGATAGGTACGTGTTTTCTCAGCACCGTGTACTTAACCTTCTTTCCATTTTTAAAATATCTCCTCAGATGTGTTACAAAAGCTTACACGGCCGGAGTCATTTTGATTAAAATTACTTCCTGGTCTGTTTGGCCGTGGTCCAAAGTTTTTTAGAAAACCAGGCGTTTCGGCAGTGCCATCGATTGCCATCTTCAGTGAAATCGAGTAACGCTAACGTGAGGTGGTATACGTGAGGACCACTAACTGAACTGTGGTCATAACGTATCTCACCTCACGTTAGCGTTACTTGGTGTCACTTAAGATGGTAGTCGATGGCTCTGCCGAAACGCCTGGTTTTGTAAACAACTTTGGACCACGGCTAAACAGCCCAGGAAGTAATTTTAATCAAAACATCTCCTCAAATATTATCTTTTAAAGATTTCTCGTCACTTTGTGTATTAAGTCACTCTTCTTCTTGTCATCATTATAGTGTCCTATAGATATTTTTTCGCTCTTTGCGTTATCTTTTCGTCTTCTTCTCCATTCTCTCGTCCGTTCTCTCCCTCTCTCTAGAATCGCTTCTCGCACGTCATGAGTGACCTGACTTCTTTTAATGTTGTTTCGTGTTATTTGAGTCTTGACCGATTGAGAAAGTTTTCGGCTGTTTTCGGGATTAGCCCCCTTTAGCCTGTTTGAAATTTTATTTTTTAGGTAATTTCAATTGTTTAGGTATGTACATTCTTAGATTAACTCCTTTCTTGTAATATAAAAAAATCTGTCTTAAAATCAGTCTATAGATAAAAAAAACTAAACGAAACTCGTTTAAAATAGTCATTATTACGGATGATATAAAAGAGAGAGAGAGAGAGAGAGAGAGAGAGAGAGAGAGAGAGTGTGTGTGTGTGTGTAGCCCTAGAACTTTGTGGGTTCGATCATGAAAGAGTAAGGACGCAGAATAATGGTTATCACCTCATACTACTCAGTGAAGTATTTCAGTTTGCACATTATTCTTCGTCATTTGTAGTCCCATTAACCTTGTATTTTATACCGTTCCTTATGTTAAATGAGGAAAGTCCCATTTAATTTTTTATATGTTTCCTCAATCTCTATTAAAATAAACGCACCAAGTATATAATATTCTGTGTCTAATTACAAGCCACGTACATTTTATTACAAATACATTCTTATGCTTCAATTATGAATATGAAATTTTGATTTTACATAATTAGTAGGCTTATATGTCGCACACACAATTCCTCGTCGATATCAACATGATATCGGTGTACGGAGCACGTCGACGGTAAAGATTTAAGTACGTTGTTTTAAACCGTACAAAGAGGTGCTTGCCGATGAAGAGCGATCACTGAGTTCCTGTAATTAACGTTTTTAATAATTACATGAGCTCTTCCTCCATCCTACCACATTGTGATAAAAACTACGTTCCATGAAGTGTTACAAGTATACCTTGTTACAAATAGAAGATTAGTTAAAAAAAAAAACAAGAGGTACGTGATTAATTTTGTAAACACTATCAAATTGAGTGTTTTTAAGGAAAAGTCAACCAAATTGCGTCACAATTCACAAGTGCTTAGACAGGCTATGAGTTATTATTTCGAGGGTCATTTGAAAAGTTCGCGGAGCGACAACTGTAGCTTAGCGGTAAAACTAAACTTTTTCGTGTGCGGCAAGATTTGTATTTTATGTAAACTCCTGTTAATTTACAAATTTTACTATGTATTTATTTATTGTTTAAAAGCTGTTTAAAATTGACGTATTATGCGTGTTTTCAGAAACGGACAAAATCAAATATTACGGTGTGATTCTTTGTTAAAAATTGTTTGGCGCTAACGGAAATTCAAAACGAAATTGTAAATGTGTCAGAAGATGGTGTGACTTCAAAACCAACGGTCTGTAAGTAAGCAATTGAGTTTAAATGTGGTCGTACGAACATTGAAAACGTGGTCGCACTGGCCGCCCAAAAACTGCAACAACTCCAGATGTGGCAGCCATCTTGCACAACGCTTTTTCACACTAAGTTCTTGAGTTAAAGTATAATGAACAAGTTCATATGAGATGCCTATGATTTCAGCAATGTCGTCTTCTTCTCAGTCTGGGCTCTTCCAACAACCTATGAATTTTTTCAGTAATGCCATTTTCTGTTGCACTTTTTGGACGTCCTCTGCTGGGATAGACTTTTGTGCTTGTACGACCACGTTTAAACTTGGAGTGTTCGTAACGGTAACACTTACCGTTATTTCTGAAGGCCCGGCATCTCCTAACACATTTACAATTTCGTTTTGATTTTCCATTGGTGCTAAAACGTTCCTAACAGAGAATTCATCACTACACGATGTTTGATTTTGCGCATTTTAAAAACACTCGTGCCAAGAAATTTCAAACAGCTGGTAAAAAGTGAATAAAATGACAGATCTATCTGGAAATTAAACGGTGTTCACGCGAAATATACGTCTTGCAACACACGAAACATTTTAATTCCAATACTGAGCTATATATGTCGCTCCACGAACTTTTCAACTCACCCTCATATTAGCTCGGAGAGTCAATAAGTGACAATGCATGTGTTAAAGTTTGTACAGTGAGTGAGGCGTGCACATGCTCAATGTTTTTGTTTTCTTTACAACTACGTAGTACAGTAGGTTTTACTACCACTTTGTACACATCCGTGGCTCGTATGGAACGCTAGGAAAATTATTTACAATTTTGTTAACAGTTTTAACACACAGAAACACACGTATAAAAAATTTTACAAAATTACAATACAGCAGCTCACAATACCGCAGAAAATAAAAGCTACCAACGTCCTATCACTGTTATAACAACATGATAAGTAACGTAACTTACTCGTACGTAACTTACAATCAGTACCGTTATTTATTATTTACTTTGTAAACGCCTTACAGTTATATACAATACTTTTTACTTTTTATACATTAGTCAGTAAAGTAATTTATTGAAAAATACACACATTGACATAGACGTAATGAAAACTTTGCAAAAACTTTGCTCTGGAGACCAATGTTATTGTAAAAGTAAGATCTGGACCCTGACACGTTTGGATAAGTTTGTATCGACGTTTCGACAAAGTTTGCTGTCATGTTTGCTGTGCTGAGCACGAAAAATATAGAACAAATTAATAGACCTACACGCATAATGAGTTTAATGTGAATATTTGTGAATATATTTCATAAATGATGTTAATAAAAACAGTTACACACTTTTATTAAATACGCTAATATTACATAATAAAATATAGTATGTCATACATAGTGATACTTTCTATTACTGAATTACATTTTTTAATATTGCTCGTACACACGTCCTATTGATAGCAATGCGTTTTCCTAAACTATCAACAAAAAGTTTTAAATTTTCTTGTATTTATTGGTAATTTATAAAAAAAATCATATTTTCAAGCGACTTAAGAAAGAAATAATTGCTGTGTAGCGTTACCAAGTGTCGGATACTTTTCATTATTGAAGAGATTTATTGAGTAGACAAAAAATAAATAAAATTCGTTAATAGTAAGGTCCAGATTTTAAATAAATTATAAAGTTTAATAGCACTTCTAGCCTGTAAAGACACCATTTTCTACTCTGACATATGGGTTAAGTAATACTTTAGTATTGTTTTCTCAAACCTCAGTACACACTAAATGCAAGTTTAATCTTTTAGCGGTAATGTGATTGCAGTTTGTGTCAAGTAAAAATGTTGAGAATGAAGAAGGGAGATATTTAAATCAAACTAACACACTGTCACACACACACACACACACACACACACACACACACAAAGGCAAACATTCACAAACAATCATGTGCAAAGTCTAAGTGTGAGTTCATTCGAGAAATGACGGTATAAAATATACATATTACTACATACATCGGAATAATAGCAAACAGGAAAGTATGCAGCTGCGGAATCGGAGTTTTAGAAAAGAGCAGTAAGGACGACAAAGAGAGAGAACGTAAGGTGAAACAAACGTGCCATGCCTGTCAAGTAGCAACGGGATACATAGCTTCATAATTGGCTAAGAAAATGCATTTTAAAGTATTCTGATTATTGAAAGGCTTTCTCATTAAGAAATTTGAAGAACGAAAAAATGAAAATTGTAATTTAAGTCTTAGTCTTCCATGGCCGACGTCAACACTGTTAAAGTCTTTATTCCTTGCCGGACTATTAAGACGTGGTCTGATGATGTTTATTACAACAGACATTTTGGCCCCACCGTTGGACGCAATCGTCAGTGTTGCTCCATTGAACGTTTAGCTGGCAAGGTGTCCACCAGTTCCCACAGTAGTGTGGTAAAGATTCTGTATGGGTGCTGTGGGAACTGGTGGACACCGTACCAGTTAAACTTTCAATCGTGCAAATGTATTTAGGCCTAAGCGTTATGTTAACTTCTGGTCCTTGGCAACCACACATGAAAAAACGCCACCACACAACTAAAGTCGTGTACATGAGGAACTCTCAATATTATTCCTTATCAGAATAAACTCATAATTTAGAGAACGTTCTAGGATATAAATATCTGCTCCTATACAATAAATTCTTCACTGACTACTATGAAAGTCTTTTCTCTGGTTTGGGCTTTTCTGTTAAATGTAGTAAAAAATAATGTGCTAGTTGTATTTAGAATTTTCTACAATAATTCTTGTTGTTTTATTTCGCCTTTTGTTTCTTCTTTCCCATAATAAGGGCTACAAACTGTACGAAATTGTGAGTATCATCAGCTTTCTTGTATCCAGTGAGGTATTTTTATGAAATAATTATGTCTGCCGTATTACAATCACAGACCTTCCACTGAATTTTATATTGTGTTTAAAAACCTACATTCAAAAACTTCCTTTCTGGTTAACCATATTCTGTAAAACCGTCATTATCTTCCATTGTTTTCTTTTCGTTTATCGATTTTCTTTGCAATTCTTTGCAGTCACCTAACACTTTCAGGAAAAGATGCCATGCTACTAAAGCACTGACCCAGATATGTCATATTACAGTATTTTGTTTAAGGTAGTAGTTAGTCACAACAGTATTTTCCCCTACACAGCACATATTTCACATACAAATTAGATAAAAATTACAGTTTACAAAACGCCGCGTAGTTATGATAATTGTCAACTATATCTACTTCTCAAAATAGTAAATACGTTTTATTCTTTCAATTCTATGAATAGAATAAGATTTAGATAACTTTGTCTCCTCCGACTGTGTTTACAAATTGTCACTTCGTTTCACTGACCTGAGATAACGTAAGGATCAAAGTAGCCATACTGAGTCATCCAAACATTTACTGAACTCGTGTTCTATTTTTCCCAGAATCAAAAATTTGAGATTGACCTAATTGTAGATCTCCAACACACTTCAGTGAACTATGGAAGAAAGGTTTTTATGCAAGTATTTACACAAAATATTAGACTAATTTTTGTTTAACTGTATAAAACAAAGACCACTAAACCTATGCCAGGGTAAATTGTTAAATTTAATGTACAACAGAACTATTACGAGTATCACTTCGATTCAAGCCTGAAAAAAGACTGTGTCATGGAACACCATAGACACTGACACTTTTTATCCTTTTTAATGCTTCTGTAAAACAATGATACTTGCTTTACAATAATTATCCTACTTATATATTCACTTTCTTTACGAGTTATTCAAAATGAGTAACCAAATTTTAACACTATACACTTTTACTAACACCTTTCTCTAGTCAGCACAAAACGTTTGTAGAATTTTACTCTAAAGCCTCCGTTTTAAAAAAGAAAGCTTGTTGACGGAATGCTTGTACGGTTGCGTTGTCGGAAAATAGACGTTTTCATTAAAATGCAATCAATGTATTCTACTGGGAGCGGTTTTCTACTAACATAATTATTACGTCATAAAACTAACAGAATCCGTCTTGCCGACAACTCATAGACTTAAATTAATGTCATTAAGTTTGCCTCTATCTGTATGTCTTTTACAATAATTATAATTAACGGTACAACTCCTACTAAAAACCGACGAAGATGTAAAATAAAATCTAAAGAGAAATTCCATTTAGTTAATTTAGTACTATAGAATCGAAAAAGACTTCATACAAATATATTGCAATTAATCAAAAATGTGTAGGGAAACAACAGGAGAATCGACTAAAACAAATCAGTTCCTTTTCGTTCGTCCAAACGAATTGTAAGTGGAACTTGATGAATTAAAGTAGCATGTTCCAGAATACTATCAAAGCTTCTATCCAAATCAACTAAATTTTGGTGCTAATGAAGAAATATCGGTATGGAGAACCATACATTACTTCCATGTTCTAAGATTTATATTTAAAATCATTTTCGCAATGAAATATTTTCATAGAAACTACTTCTTGCTTTAGCCTTAACCACAGTACTGTGGTCACTAACGTATACCACCTCACGTTAACGCACTCGATTTTCACTGATGATGGCAGTCGATAGCACTACCGAAACGTCTGGTTTTGCAGAAAGCATTGCACCACGGCCTAACACCGCGGGAAGGAATTTTAACAACAATTTTATTTGATGCCGATAACGTAGTACATATATAAAAAATTATCCCCTCCCCCTTCTACTATTATTTTCATTTATAGAAAATTACCCCCACCCCAAAATTGGCGATTTTGTAACAATTATTAATGATCGTGTATTATAATTTACCACACGTTGGTTAATTCAAATATATAACCATTTGAAACGGTCCCGTATTGATAATAACTATGACTGTGGCACTCACCTTTTTTCCGCCGTTCGTTTCAAAATTTCTACGTTGCCAACTTTTCTTGGTAACTCAAAGAAGGTTATATTTATTATATCAAAAGCAAACTCTGTTTTCAAAACTATCAGAAACCAAACATACAGTATTACGGATAATAGTAGTTTAACTATCCATTTTTTAAACCCTTTGGTTACCCAATAGCGTTCCCGATTATTTACGTCAAATTGTCTGGCTTTCTTTATTTATTGCCGGTTGGCTATTCTGTTTATTAACCAGTGATTTCGTTTAATCTCAAGGCGTGGAAATGTTTTTTTGGCTACAGACAAACGTATTGAAACACACAAATAAAATTACAAGATTTACAACAAATATAAAAATATTATATATTTGAAAAAATATGGACGACTATGGTCACAAACTACGTTCGAAAAAACTAGTGTTTATTAGGTTAATTTGTTTAGTATAGTATTGAATTAATTTACAATTTTTTGCACAAGAAATAACTAGAATAGTGGTTTTGGTGTTAGTTTTAATTGTTCATTATCAAAATAAGTCCACAATTTTAATTAGTGGGTGTGAAATCAGTGTTATTAGTGTAATTCACTTTGTCTGTCTTCGTTACGTGATAACTCAAAAATTAGGTTATACTTAGCGACTGCTTCTTCTAATCTCAGGTCCAGTTAAAATGTCTTTGGTATAGTTGGTTTTCCTTTTATTGATTAATCCACTTCTGTGATCCACTTGGAATTGCTTTTGGCTTATTATTAATAATCTCTGATGCTATATCCAGATTGTTTATTAGTTAGTTCGTTTCTATTACTTTTTTCTTCTAATCTCAAGCTCTGTAATTTCTTCAATCTTTTCTCATTAATGGTTACTAAAGAACTCCCAAATTATTTTCCTAAATTTGTTGTTGCTAAAATACGAAATTTGATTGGTGGACATGATGAGTTATTGTCATTGAAATACATTGTCATTCTGTACAAAAGTAGTCAAATATCTTAAAATTCGTCTAATTCCCTTATACTAACTGTGAATATAAACTAATAACATCATTGTCTTGCTTTTAATTTGTACATCAATTTGAAACCAAACAAGGTTACTTTTAGTTAACCAATATTGATTTTACATTTTTACCACCTGATTTTTCTTAGTAATTAATTTTAAACTACTTATTTCGAATACATTTTTGTTGTGCAGACTAATATCATTAAACCTATTCATATTACATTCATTATTCACTAAACCTTGTTATACTTTAAAATTTACAATTTTCTAGTTTTTATACAGGCCTAGTAGCTAACATGTCTGACATTATACCTAAACTTATTCTAACAAATGATATTTATTTTGTTACTTTAAAACATCTTTTATATAAACAAACTAACATAATTAGTTAAAATACAACATTTGTTGGTTTCTAAACCTTATAAAGCAATATAAATAAATAATTAAATATTACAATATATCAGAGTTGTTTTAAACAATAACAATGAACCTAACAATTATAAATAATCTCTGATTATTTTAAAATCATCACATAATAGTGCAACTTAATATTTTACATTCATCAGTATTCTCCCCTTGACCTACTGATAATAAACATTTTATCTTTATTTATTTGTCACTTTATCACTTCTCATTATTTTAATTCACTTGTAACAGTGTTTTTGGTTTTACAACAAATATACTGTTATTTGGGGCGAAGCGAAGCGAAGCCCCTCTATCCGCAACTTTGCACTTTATTTGGACGCATACTCCTCCGAAATTACTCATCCAATCTCCACCAAACTTTACATGTACATTCTGTACATATTCAGGGGTGCATATTTTCATTTTTGTGAAGATTTGTCGATTCTAAGTTAAATAATCATTTAATTTCTCTAAATTAAAACCCTTTAAAACGATAGTGTATTAAGACCGAAACTATTTATCCAATCTCCACCAAACTTTATATGTACATTCTGTACATGTTCCGGGGTACACATTTTAATTTTTGGAAACATTGGTCGAGCCAAAGTTAAATAATAATCGTTTAATTCCGCTAAATTAAAACCGTTTGAAACTTACATCAACGGCGCCGAATCGGTCCGACGGTGAACGAGTGTACCCGAACGCACTCACATCATTACACATTGAGACGTGGTGTATCGACTGCAACAATGCTGTAATTATTTCTTTGAGTGCGTTTTGCTTTTCGCTTTTGTGTAACCCAGAAAGTCTTTTCTCTGGTTTGGGCTTTTCTGTTAAATGTAGTAAAAAATAATGTGCTAGTTGTATTTAGAATTTTCTACAATAATTCTTGTTGTTTTATTTCGCCTTTTGTTTCTTCTTTCCCATAATAAGGGCTACAAACTGTACGAAATTGTGAGTATCATCAGCTTTCTTGTATCCAGTGAGGTATTTTTATGAAATAATTATGTCTGCCGTATTACAATCACAGACCTTCCACTAAATTTTATATTGTGTTTAAAAACCTACATTCAAAAACTTCCTTTCTGGTTAACCATATTCTGTAAAACCGTCATTATCTTCCATTGTTTTCTTTTCGTTTATCGATTTTCTTTGCAATTCTTTGCAGTCACCTAACACTTTCAGGAAAAGATGCCATGCTACTAAAGCACTGACCCAGATATGTCATATTACAGTATTTTGTTTAAGGTAGTAGTTAGTCACAACAGTATTTTCCCCTACACAGCACATATTTCACATACAAATTAGATAAAAATTACAGTTTACAAAACGCCGCGTAGTTATGATAATTGTCAACTATATCTACTTCTCAAAATAGTAAATACGTTTTATTCTTTCAATTCTATGAATAGAATAAGATTTAGATAACTTTGTCTCCTCCGACTGTGTTTACAAATTGTCACTTCGTTTCACTGACCTGAGATAACGTAAGGATCAAAGTAGCCATACTGAGTCATCCAAACATTTACTGAACTCGTGTTCTATTTTTCCCAGAATCAAAAATTTGAGATTGACCTAATTGTAGATCTCCAACACACTTCAGTGAACTATGGAAGAAAGGTTTTTATGCAAGTATTTACACAAAATATTAGACTAATTTTTGTTTAACTGTATAAAACAAAGACCACTAAACCTATGCCAGGGTAAATTGTTAAATTTAATGTACAACAGAACTATTACGAGTATCACTTCGATTCAAGCCTGAAAAAAGACTGTGTCATGGAACACCATAGACACTGACACTTTTTATCCTTTTTAATGCTTCTGTAAAACAATGATACTTGCTTTACAATAATTATCCTACTTATATATTCACTTTCTTTACGAGTTATTCAAAATGAGTAACCAAATTTTAACACTATACACTTTTACTAACACCTTTCTCTAGTCAGCACAAAACGTTTGTAGAATTTTACTCTAAAGCCTCCGTTTTAAAAAAGAAAGCTTGTTGACGGAATGCTTGTACGGTTGCGTTGTCGGAAAATAGACGTTTTCATTAAAATGCAATCAATGTATTCTACTGGGAGCGGTTTTCTACTAACATAATTATTACGTCATAAAACTAACAGAATCCGTCTTGCCGACAACTCATAGACTTAAATTAATGTCATTAAGTTTGCCTCTATCTGTATGTCTTTTACAATAATTATAATTAACGGTACAACTCCTACTAAAAACCGACGAAGATGTAAAATAAAATCTAAAGAGAAATTCCATTTAGTTAATTTAGTACTATAGAATCGAAAAAGACTTCATACAAATATATTGCAATTAATCAAAAATGTGTAGGGAAACAACAGGAGAATCGACTAAAACAAATCAGTTCCTTTTCGTTCGTCCAAACGAATTGTAAGTGGAACTTGATGAATTAAAGTAGCATGTTCCAGAATACTATCAAAGCTTCTATCCAAATCAACTAAATTTTGGTGCTAATGAAGAAATATCGGTATGGAGAACCATACATTACTTCCATGTTCTAAGATTTATATTTAAAATCATTTTCGCAATGAAATATTTTCATAGAAACTACTTCTTGCTTTAGCCTTAACCACAGTACTGTGGTCACTAACGTATACCACCTCACGTTAACGCACTCGATTTTCACTGATGATGGCAGTCGATAGCACTACCGAAACGTCTGGTTTTGCAGAAAGCATTGCACCACGGCCTAACACCGCGGGAAGGAATTTTAACAACAATTTTATTTGATGCCGATAACGTAGTACATATATAAAAAATTATCCCCTCCCCCTTCTACTATTATTTTCATTTATAGAAAATTACCCCCACCCCAAAATTGGCGATTTTGTAACAATTATTAATGATCGTGTATTATAATTTACCACACGTTGGTTAATTCAAATATATAACCATTTGAAACGGTCCCGTATTGATAATAACTATGACTGTGGCACTCACCTTTTTCCGCCGTTCGTTTCAAAATTTCTACGTTGCCAACTTTTCTTGGTAACTCAAAGAAGGTTATATTTATTATATCAAAAGCAAACTCTGTTTTCAAAACTATCAGAAACCAAACATACAGTATTACGGATAATAGTAGTTTAACTATCCATTTTTTAAACCCTTTGGTTACCCAATAGCGTTCCCGATTATTTACGTCAAATTGTCTGGCTTTCTTTATTTATTGCCGGTTGGCTATTCTGTTTATTAACCAGTGATTTCGTTTAATCTCAAGGCGTGGAAATGTTTTTTTGGCTACAGACAAACGTATTGAAACACACAAATAAAATTACAAGATTTACAACAAATATAAAAATATTATATATTTGAAAAAATATGGACGACTATGGTCACAAACTACGTTCGAAAAAACTAGTGTTTATTAGGTTAATTTGTTTAGTATAGTATTGAATTAATTTACAATTTTTTGCACAAGAAATAACTAGAATAGTGGTTTTGGTGTTAGTTTTAATTGTTCATTATCAAAATAAGTCCACAATTTTAATTAGTGGGTGTGAAATCAGTGTTATTAGTGTAATTCACTTTGTCTGTCTTCGTTACGTGATAACTCAAAAATTAGGTTATACTTAGCGACTGCTTCTTCTAATCTCAGGTCCAGTTAAAATGTCTTTGGTATAGTTGGTTTTCCTTTTATTGATTAATCCACTTCTGTGATCCACTTGGAATTGCTTTTGGCTTATTATTAATAATCTCTGATGCTATATCCAGATTGTTTATTAGTTAGTTCGTTTCTATTACTTTTTTCTTCTAATCTCAAGCTCTGTAATTTCTTCAATCTTTTCTCATTAATGGTTACTAAAGAACTCCCAAATTATTTTCCTAAATTTGTTGTTGCTAAAATACGAAATTTGATTGGTGGACATGATGAGTTATTGTCATTGAAATACATTGTCATTCTGTACAAAAGTAGTCAAATATCTTAAAATTCGTCTAATTCCCTTATACTAACTGTGAATATAAACTAATAACATCATTGTCTTGCTTTTAATTTGTACATCAATTTGAAACCAAACAAGGTTACTTTTAGTTAACCAATATTGATTTTACATTTTTACCACCTGATTTTTCTTAGTAATTAATTTTAAACTACTTATTTCGAATACATTTTTGTTGTGCAGACTAATATCATTAAACCTATTCATATTACATTCATTATTCACTAAACCTTGTTATACTTTAAAATTTACAATTTTCTAGTTTTTATACAGGCCTAGTAGCTAACATGTCTGACATTATACCTAAACTTATTCTAACAAATGATATTTATTTTGTTACTTTAAAACATCTTTTATATAAACAAACTAACATAATTAGTTAAAATACAACATTTGTTGGTTTCTAAACCTTATAAAGCAATATAAATAAATAATTAAATATTACAATATATCAGAGTTGTTTTAAACAATAACAATGAACCTAACAATTATAAATAATCTCTGATTATTTTAAAATCATCACATAATAGTGCAACTTAATATTTTACATTCATCAGTATTCTCCCCTTGACCTACTGATAATAAACATTTTATCTTTATTTATTTGTCACTTTATCACTTCTCATTATTTTAATTCACTTGTAACAGTGTTTTTGGTTTTACAACAATATCTTGTTATCACGTCACAACAATCATCGTCATCTTCTTCAACTAAGATTAAACCTAAACACGTTTGGTTCCGGTCCCAAGAAGATAGACTAGAGCTGATCATTCCAGCGCTTCTTCCGACGTCCCACACACCACAGTCTCTTCGCCTTATAGGCCAGCACTTATTTGGGGATCCTAACGAGTACACTGACAATACTTAGTTCCTGCCGTATATCTGCAATTTTCTTTACGATCTTGGAAAGTATACCCTGCTACGTTCGTCAGAAATCTAATTTCGGCAAACTTGAATACATTAGGCCTGGGATTTCGTTAAAGTCAAATTCCCAGACCCGTAGACAAGTGTGAAACGAGCACCCACAAAAGTGTAGAATTTCAGGAGTGTTTCTTTACTCGTTGATTTTAGATATGTTCTAATGGTCTCGCAAATATGGTTACAGTTACGTAGTTTATTAAACAAGTTATTACCAGGTATCCCCGAGCGCTGACAAAAAGGGGCGAATTTCTAGACAAATGTGAAATTTTCCATTAAATATAGAAATGAATGTTTTCATATCTTAAAATAATATTTGGGAAATGTGTTCAATAATAAGAATACAAATTGATGCAAATGATCAGTTATCCACTATATTTTATAACAAAGTATTTACATATAGCATGTAACAAAAAAAAGTAAGACATTTGAACATAGTATACAATAATAACAATAACTTTTGAATATAATATACAATAATAATATATTTAATATAATAATAACAATATGCAGTAAATGAAAGTAGCATCTTGTTAAGATGACATATATTTTTTATAAGTAGCATCTATTTTGTATTACATATATTCCACAGTCTCTGTAATCCATTTCGACGTGCATTCATCGAATGACTACTGTTAATTTTTTTCAAACGATCGAAGTTAAATGATGGTTTCAACAGCAATCCACTCAAAGTTTTTACTCTCGATAATGCGACATAAGTTAGACCAACTTGGAACTCGTTAACACCAATGTCGACAATTGCTTTATCCAGAGTTATTCCTTGAGATCTGTGAATACTGGTCGCGTATCCAAGCATAACAGGAAACTGCTTATGTGTACAACTGATTCCACGCCGTTTAAACGAAGACGTAATAGCCACAATAGGGACTGAGCTTCCATAAATAGTCGGACCAGTATATTTTTCAAATTGAACGAGAATGCATAATGGCATACGTTCACTATAAGCCTGTTGCCAATATTCAATATTGTGCCAACTGATCCATTCGCGAGACCCTTGGCCACCCAAAGATTTCGTCTTAAAATAATTCTGGC
The DNA here is from genome assembly GCA_034769895.1 of Magicicada septendecula. NCBI lineage: Eukaryota > Metazoa > Arthropoda > Insecta > Hemiptera > Cicadidae > Magicicada > Magicicada septendecula. Next base: position 331,586,410 of record CM068373.1, read on the forward strand.
TCCTTTACATAGACGTAATTCAGCAGGCAATCCTTGAGCTTCATCAGAAGATGCAGCAAGGGCTTCTGAGCAGTTATGTATAGCTTTAATCAAGGCGATCGGTTGTTCATTTTTTTGTAACTTTTCATAATTAAATTTATCAATATCAGTATTTTTTGCCATTATGCACATTGCATTTTCAAAAGACTTATCCCCAATATTATTGACAAAAAATCGAAAAGATAACAGTTGATGATCAAGCTCAGTAATACTTCCATTCGAAATCCTATTAAGAGTTTCTCGGAAAGATCGTTGTTCATCTCCCATTTGTCTCATTATTTGTGTTAAAAAAAAATACCTTTTTGAACTGTAAACATAATAAACTTGACTGAATAGTTTTAGCGTTTGTTCCAATAGTGTAAAGGCTATAATCACATACTGGAGGAAGTTGTGACCAATTGCCCACTAAATAAATGCAAAGACCTCCGAATGGCAGGTTGGCTAATTGTGGTTTAGCGTCTCTGAGTCTTTGATCAACTTTGAAAAATAAGTTCAACCCAAGCATACTGGCTTCATCTATAATAACAAATTTAATGTCTCTGAATTCACCTTCAAAAGAAATTTTAGCATCACTGTTTAATTGTGGTAGAGCGTTTCTCGAAGGGGGTATTCTAAGAGCTGAATGGAGGGTCTGTCCGTTAATATTATTCGCTGCAACACCTGTCGGAGCCATCAAAAGAGTAGCATTGCATTGGAAATGAGAGTTTATTCGATGACCCATCTCGTTGATGATACAACTCTTTCCTGTTCCAGCCTTACCTTAGACTATTGCAAGCTTATGTAAACAATTATCGTAATCCATTAGCTGTTGATCCAAAAAAGACAAAATGGCATGGCGGTGCCAGAGACGAACCACTCGAAATCGTCCGCCAAGTCGACGAGGCAGTTACCGCGTTTGACAAGGCTGTCGTATCTGCGATCGACGCGTCTTCCAGGATGAAGCCTGGTGTCACGCCCCACTGGCAGCGGATCCCAGAGGAGACGAGTGATCTCGCTTGCGAGAGAAATTGCCTGCGGAGACGCTGGCAGCGGACCCGTGATCCGGCCGACAAGGCAGCGTACAACCGGGCGACCGGCATTTTACGTCGTGAAATGCAGGCCTACCGGAGACGCTGCTGGGAACTAGCCGTGGCCCAAGCGGGGGACGGATCACACGAAAGTCGCCCTTAACGGATACCTTCGGCTTTGGTAACGAAGAGGCGCCGACCTCGCATCCCAGCCATTGCTGAAACCTTCGGTCAAATCCTGGCTCGCCCGGAGGCGAAGGCCGAGTACTTGGGCGCGTGTTTTGAGCGTCAGTTCGCTCCGAACCCGGCCATGGACTGGGACTTCGATGAAGTCGAGAACGAAGTGGTAAACTTTCTGTCTCTACCGATCACTGCGGAACCCGAACCCATTACTAGGGAAGAGGTCTCAGATCGGCTCGTTGAACTCGTACCGAGAAAGGCTCCTGGCCCGGACGGCGTCTCGAACGCCGCTCTACTTCGACTCCCGGAGCAAGAAATACTTTTCTTGGTTGCGCTGTTCTAAGACTGGCCTATTTTTCCAACAATGGCGAAAGTAGGGGAGAAAGGAGAGGTCATAGTGATCCCGAAGCAGAGAAAGGACGCTTCTCGTCCCGGCAACCTCCGGCCCATTAGTCTACTACCGGCCACGTCAAAGGTCCTCGAACGTCTTATACAACGGAGAGTCCTAGATCATCTTAGAAACTTCGATGTGCTGGTCCCCGAAGAGTTTGGTTTACGTGTGGGGCATTCCACCACTCATGAGCTGACGAGACTAGTGGAATACATCAGGGCGCCGGCTGTCGGAAAGAGCACACTGTCGCCTGTTTCCTAGATGTGGAGAATTTGATAGTATCTGGCACGACGGACTCTTGTTCAAACTCCGGGAAATCCAGCTCCCAGATTGCTACCTTCACTTGATTGCTAGCTTTCTGACGGAGAGGACTTTCTGCATGAGAACAGATGACCATGTCTCTTCCGAGAGACGCATTACAGCCGGGGTACCTCAAGGTAGCGTGCTAGGGCCTCTCCTATTCTCCGTGTTCGTCAACGACGCATCCAGAGATCCTAGAGTCCTGATGACCCTGTTTGCCGACGACACGGCGGTCTATACCGCCGATCGGAATGCTGACGGTGCTATCCCACGACTCTAGAGCGCACTCGTTGCGTATACGACATGGAAGGAAAGCTGGAAAGTTGCCGTCAACGAAACCAAGAGCTCCGCGGTGCTATTCTCAAAGCGCCGGAGAGAACCGCGAGGACGAGTGAGACTCGGTAGAACGTACCTGCCCTGGTCGAGAGAAGTTAAGTACCTCGGTGTCCACCTAAATCGTTGGCTCATCTGGCGTGCCCACGCTGAGATGATGCGTCAGAGAGCGTCCGCTCGTCTCGCGCAACTGTTTCCGATACTCGCCAACAAGGCTATGAACCGCAAGCTAGGTAAGTTGATTGTCAACGCGTACCTGTTGCCGATCATTACCTATGCCATTTCCGTCTGGGGTTACCTCGCAACCGTTTATAAAAGAAAGTTGCAAAGCGTTCTAGATAGGGGTCTTCGGCTATCGGCCAATGCCCCCTTTCGGTTACCTTCTCGACTTTTGAGTAGTGGACTAGGTGTCCGCTCCTTGGATGGCACCGTAAGGCGACTTGCACGTAAATTTTACGTCCGAGCTGCGAGGACCCAAGCAAACCCACTCATAGCTGGCCTTGGCAAGTACCGACCACGTCCAGGTGATTCTTGGAAACGGCATCGGCAAATACTGTACTAGAACGGCCTTGTACGAGCATGCCGTTTAGCGGCCACTAATTAATTAAATAAATTCCGTCTGGACAGGACCACTAGGCAGGAGCCCCTTCCGGAGGCTCGGAACTAGGAAACCATTGGGGACGTCTTAGGACGCGCATCCCAACAGCTCTGGCAGTATTTGACGCACTACATCGCCACAGACGCACTTCATCTCCTCTCCCCTCTCGGACGACATCGACGCTGAGCCAGCCGGAAGGAACAGCCGAAAAGTAGAACGGACGTTCTTGCATTCTTCGCACTAGCTGTACCGCGCCAGCGATGGGCGTCGCTGGGCCGGCAGCGGACTCGACGCAACCGATGCCGAAAGAAGAGGAGGACTGCAGTACGCCACGAACAGCGGGCGCAGCCGCCGAACTTCGCAGCGCGGCTCGGGCGGAACAACCAACATCAGCGTTCTCGCCACACGGCCCTTTTTAGGGTCACCAAAATAGTAAGGAGTACTCCTATACTATAATTCGTTAGGAATATGATAGTCCCTCATCGCGGTCAATTTCTTATGCGTGCTGTTCAAGTTAATTAATGCAGTTATCATTGTAGTGTCCTTCTGATTTATAATCCCATAAGCATCCATCAGCGCCCTAATTACGGGCATAAGCTTTTCCCTCATCCCTAACTAAGATTACACTATCACCTCAGCTGGGCTGAAACTGATACCGTGGGAAACCACGAGGTGTGCAACGCTTGTTTGCGGGAGCCATCCGCCCTGAAGTAGAGCCATCGTTTCAGACGACCCGCCTCTTAGCCGTCGAGCCTATCAACTACACAAGTAGGGCGTCTCTAAGCTCCTGCGGGCTGTGTCTTAAGGGGGCCACGGAGGCGTGCCTCAGGCCTGGCGACTGGCTGTAGCATAATAATCAGAAGTAAACACACGTCATACATGTATTATTATGTATTTGTGGACCGTACAGTAACACCTTGTGCTGAGGAAACGACCGCGCTACACTGTTTGAACCTGGCGTTTAAAAGGCTCCGTCCTGGACAACGCAAACAAATTATGGCGCGAGAAGCCGCGTGCATCTTCTGTCTGTCTCTACACTGGCAACATCTGTGGATGTAGTCAGTCCAGCAACACACGGCGTAGTACACTTACTGATAATTTCTAAAACAACATGTCTCCAAAATGGTCAGCTGGGGACCAGGCCGTTATGGCAGTCAACGTGTTAACCCTTCTCCTACTGTAGTTTCTGTTTCTCTATTTGCAGCTCAGAAGAAAAGTCCTTTATTTTGTAACGTAAGACGTAAGAGACGAACTGTTTCTTTACAACATGCGTAATAAAGACTAAAATGAAATACTCAGAATACTACTAAACTGAGAAATCTCTAAGACTGACGTAGAGAAATTGCCTATAAATTTTTATATTTGAACTTATATCTGCGTTGCATTTTTCTGATTATCTGCGTAGTATGTGCCCAGTTTGAAATACTGCGAATTTTTACCACGTACAGAAAATTAGATTATGGTATTGTTTGTTGAGATACGAACTATAACGCAGTTTTAAAGGTTGTTAAAACAATTCAAACAATATATATAGAATTGCTTTTATGAAAACCAATGGCAGTATTTTCAAACATGTTTTCTGATCTTAAATGTACTGTCACCAGACAAAAGGCTTGCCGCATGACAAATGGCGCCAATCGTACAAATCTTAGTTATTTTGGTGACCCTAAAAAGGGCCGTGTGGCGAGAACGCTGATGTTGGTTGTTCCGCCCGAGCCGCGCTGCGAAGTTCGGCGGCTGCGCCCGCTGTTCGTGGCGTACTGCAGTCCTCCTCTTCTTTCGGCATCGGTTGCGTCGAGTCCGCTGCCGGCCCAGCGACGCCCATCGCTGGCGCGGTACAGCTAGTGCGAAGAATGCAAGAACGTCCGTTCTACTTTTCGGCTGTTCCTTCCGGCTGGCTCAGCGTCGATGTCGTCCGAGAGGGGAGAGGAGATGAAGTGCGTCTGTGGCGATGTAGTGCGTCAAATACTGCCAGAGCTGTTGGGATGCGCGTCCTAAGACGTCCCCAATGGTTTCCTAGTTCCGAGCCTCCGGAAGGGGCTCCTGCCTAGTGGTCCTGTCCAGACGGAATTTATTTAATTAATTAGTGGCCGCTAAACGGCATGCTCGTACAAGGCCGTTCTAGTACAGTATTTGCCGATGCCGTTTCCAAGAATCACCTGGACGTGGTCGGTACTTGCCAAGGCCAGCTATGAGTGGGTTTGCTTGGGTCCTCGCAGCTCGGACGTAAAATTTACGTGCAAGTCGCCTTACGGTGCCATCCAAGGAGCGGACACCTAGTCCACTACTCAAAAGTCGAGAAGGTAACCGAAAGGGGGCATTGGCCGATAGCCGAAGACCCCTATCTAGAACGCTTTGCAACTTTCTTTTATAAACGGTTGCGAGGTAACCCCAGACGGAAATGGCATAGGTAATGATCGGCAACAGGTACGCGTTGACAATCAACTTACCTAGCTTGCGGTTCATAGCCTTGTTGGCGAGTATCGGAAACAGTTGCGCGAGACGAGCGGACGCTCTCTGACGCATCATCTCAGCGTGGGCACGCCAGATGAGCCAACGATTTAGGTGGACACCGAGGTACTTAACTTCTCTCGACCAGGGCAGGTACGTTCTACCGAGTCTCACTCGTCCTCGCGGTTCTCTCCGGCGCTTTGAGAATAGCACCGCGGAGCTCTTGGTTTCGTTGACGGCAACTTTCCAGCTTTCCTTCCATGTCGTATACGCAACGAGTGCGCTCTAGAGTCGTGGGATAGCACCGTCAGCATTCCGATCGGCGGTATAGACCGCCGTGTCGTCGGCAAACAGGGTCATCAGGACTCTAGGATCTCTGGATGCGTCGTTGACGAACACGGAGAATAGGAGAGGCCCTAGCACGCTACCTTGAGGTACCCCGGCTGTAATGCGTCTCTCGGAAGAGACATGGTCATCTGTTCTCATGCAGAAAGTCCTCTCCGTCAGAAAGCTAGCAATCAAGTGAAGGTAGCAATCTGGGAGCTGGATTTCCCGGAGTTTGAACAAGAGTCCGTCGTGCCAGATACTATCAAATTCTCCACATCTAGGAAACAGGCGACAGTGTGCTCTTTCCGACAGCCGGCGCCCTGATGTATTCCACTAGTCTCGTCAGCTCATGAGTGGTGGAATGCCCCACACGTAAACCAAACTCTTCGGGGACCAGCACATCGAAGTTTCTAAGATGATCTAGGACTCTCCGTTGTATAAGACGTTCGAGGACCTTTGACGTGGCCGGTAGTAGACTAATGGGCCGGAGGTTGCCGGGACGAGAAGCGTCCTTTCTCTGCTTCGGGATCACTATGACCTCTCCTTTCTCCCCTACTTTCGCCATTGTTGGAAAAATAGGCCAGTCTTAGAACAGCGCAACCAAGAAAAGTATTTCTTGCTCCGGGAGTCGAAGTAGAGCGGCGTTCGAGACGCCGTCCGGGCCAGGAGCCTTTCTCGGTACGAGTTCAACGAGCCGATCTGAGACCTCTTCCCTAGTAATGGGTTCGGGTTCCGCAGTGATCGGTAGAGACAGAAAGTTTACCACTTCGTTCTCGACTTCATCGAAGTCCCAGTCCATGGCCGGGTTCGGAGCGAACTGACGCTCAAAACACGCGCCCAAGTACTCGGCCTTCGCCTCCGGGCGAGCCAGGATTTGACCGAAGGTTTCAGCAATGGCTGGGATGCGAGGTCGGCGCCTCTTCGTTACCAAAGCCGAAGGTATCCGTTAAGGGCGACTTTCGTGTGATCCGTCCCCCGCTTGGGCCACGGCTAGTTCCCAGCAGCGTCTCCGGTAGGCCTGCATTTCACGACGTAAAATGCCGGTCGCCCGGTTGTACGCTGCCTTGTCGGCCGGATCACGGGTCCGCTGCCAGCGTCTCCGCAGGCAATTTCTCTCGCAAGCGAGATCACTCGTCTCCTCTGGGATCCGCTGCCAGTGGGGCGTGACACCAGGCTTCATCCTGGAAGACGCGTCGATCGCAGATACGACAGCCTTGTCAAACGCGGTAACTGCCTCGTCGACTTGGCGGACGATTTCGAGTGGTTCGTCTCTGGCACCGCCAAACTTAAAGCCGGGCCATAGCGATCCCATTCTACCACCTTCCTGACATCTCTGCGAACGACGTGCTGGGTAGCGACGTGTATGAAGATGGGGAGATGATCGGACGATAGTTCCGTTAGCGCGGACACATGGACCGGGCAGTCTATTTCTTGGATCACCGCTATGTCCAAGACATCGGGAGCCGCGCGGAGTTGTGAGGGGTAGAACGTAGGTTGGGCAGGCCCAATTGCCGTCACCCTGCGAGAATCTGCAAACCTGCGTAAGCGCTTCCCGTTTGGGGCAGTCAAGCGACTGTTCGAATCGCGATGCTTATAATTCATATTAAGAATCACGTACGTACACAACATTACAGCTGGTTCTACTGGGATAGCTGAGAAAGATGTAGAAAGTTCTGTAATGGCATAACACAATCGTAAGTAATCTGCTGTCACTCATTTTGATTTTTCAGAAATCAGGAAACTCTTTCGTTACGGTCACCTCATAGACACGTGTTGATGACGTTGGATGTACAGCTCTTGACAGTTCGGCGAAGTGACTTGTAGCAAATACTGACTCATCCGTCCACCTACAGGCTCTCGCACATGATTTGTTTTGTGTATTGTTTCATTTAATGTTAAAAATTATTTTGTTTTAAATTTAAGTTTCATGGTATGGTCAAAAATGACGGTATTGCATAGATAAATTCGAACGTTCAGCCACCTGACGGGTTCTGAAATGCCGTAGACGGATACTGTATGGACTATTTACATCTGTGTTTACGAATGTCATTGCATGCAGTGTAAAACCCTTAGTAAAGGAAATACCTAATTTTATAAAAAGTTAATATTTCCACCTTAGTCCAGACACAGGAAATTATTGCGTCTCTGATTTCCAAACGATTGTGGAGTTATTCAGTAGGATTACAATGTGAGCAATAATTAGTTTGCAATTAGTTGGGGAAAGCGTTAATTTGTAGCTAGCTTTGTACGTGGCAATTACAAAGGTGTTAGTACGTAGGCGCCGTGATATGAGACACTGATTCTACCGAGGTTCATGTTTACACGTCACAATGTAACTAACTACACACTAGTATAACTGGATAACGACACTTTAAATTACACTTTGTACACGATGATGGGCTCCTGTGTTTTAACATGGGTATAGGCAACGATACACAAACAAGAAAATTAATCAGGTAATACAAATATAATAATTTTGTAGGCACAGTATGTTTCTGTTTATTCACTACTACGACACAGACAATTTGCGTAGCACATGGAAGTCGTAGACTTGCTGCTAGGTTACAAGGTCGGGTGCGTTGCGGAAAGATCTGATTTAATATTCATGTTTAATCTGGTATCCAAGTCACTTGATCGAATTAATAATTTTCTTACCTTCAATAATCCGCAGTGTGACTTCTTATAAATCTCTTAATATGCAATGATTGCAATTGATTTTATATTGGACAGACGGGGAGAGGTTTCCTCAAACGTTTTCGGGAACATATACCCAAGAAAATAAGAAATGATAACAGCATCAAATCTAATTACGCCCGACACCTGACCTCACACAAACATAATTACACAGACTTTAATTCCAACTTAATACGGTACCATGTATGTAAGAACGGCCGTTTCATGAATGCCTTGGAGGAGTTTGAAATTTACTGTGCATACGCAAACCTAAGCAGTCGCGATTTCGTATTAAATGATCAACTGAACTTTGGATCCTACCTCCTTGAGTCTGCTCGCTAAGACTACGATAAAGTAACAACCGTTCAGTAGCAGATTGAACTTGAACGGGTAAGCACCCAACATCGCGTACAGTTCACATGGAAATTGACATTTTTTATTATTTAACGATCTCGTAAGAGTGATATAGTTTTATTTTTTATTTTACTATCTGAAGATGGAGCATAGTCTCCGAAACGCGTAATAGAAGAGATTTATAAGAAGTCACACGGCGGATTATTGAAGGTAAATAAATTATTAAGATCTGATTATTATTTACAGTCATGATGGTCAAGTCGTTAAGCAGTATATTAATAAATATTAGAAAGCACACCAATCACGCTCCCAAATAAACACGACCAGATGCTTCACACACTCGCCTTCTGTATTTGTCTGAGAATTTAAATTATTCTACTAAAGTGTTTTTGTAACTCAGTATCAATATATCAATATGGGTAAAAATTTAGGAAAAGGTGTTCTTAGTGAGAAGAATTAAGACAACAAAAGTTCAGCCCATATTCTCAGAGAAGAGGTTTTGAGTATGTTCACCAACTACAGCCTTTAACTTAAGGTTAACTGTACGTAACTGTTAATTTTCTTGCCATTTATTCAGCCATATTAAGCACTATGTAAGGTTTATTCTGTATTATTAAACGGAAACAGTGATGGTTAGTTGTAGCTCATAAAATATTAATAATGTCAATAAGTTTATGTACGCTACTAGAATGTCTCCTCTACAAAAATCCTGTACCTATATGAAAATGCAAGTTTTGTAAACAACGCACGAACTCTACCTTATTCTTGAGAGGTTACGCTGCTTGGAATGGTAAAGAGATAATAGAATACCTTTTACTCGTGCGCCAACTGTTGAACATAAAATAATGAAAGCCGGCTAACCAGTAGCCAGTGGCGTACGCAGAAATCAATTGGGGGGGGGGGCTTGAACCTTAGCAGTCCATATATTAACCTACTCTTCTACAACTTATAGTATAATATAGAGTACATATGCCAGTTAATGGTTAAAATTTTCTAGTAGGCTTATTATTTTTAGTAGGTTTCACATTTTCTTTATTAAAAATGTATTTTTCGTGATTTGGGGACTTAAGTCTTATTCTATTTTTTAATCAGTAATTTCAGAAACATTACTTTTTTCTTTTAAAACTAAATACTGTACTTTTTAATGGATTTTTTTATGTTCGTTGTAATATTTAACAATATTTAGGAATATGATTCATTTTACTTCAATTAGACTGTAATATTTTGTACACTAATGTCATTACACAGGGAAAAAAGTTTATGAAAAAGTTATGTACTTATTTATGTTTTATAATACATTATTTAAAACTTAAGTAAAAATTCATAGGGCTCACTGGTAGTAGTGGCCGTTGGCCGGTATGGCGTGCGTGTGGCCGCGCCGCCGCGTTGTCAAATGAGAGTGAGAGAGAAATAAAAGTGGTTGCTTACTGAGTGTATTACACTCAGCGTAATATAGCGCTCAATGAACTACAAATTATAACTGAAGTAATAATTGTTATTATCAACTACTTATTTCGTTAGTATTTATATCCCTGTCCGAATCGATCGAAATATGCAATTTTGTAATTTTAAACGAAAGCCTAAGTAAATTAAGGAAGTGCATGTTACATTTTTGTTGTTTGGGGGGGGGGGCTTAAGCCCCCTGAGCCCACCTCCTACGTACGCGATTGCCACTAGCAGCAAAATATGCCTTATTAACCTACTTGAATAACACACTGTACACACTAATATGATCTGAATACATATTTCTTAATGTTTGTCTATTAATCTGTTTTATTTATTAAAATCGTCTGTGAGTTTCTCATTCTTAGAAACAATTTACTTTAGCCTAATATTAGGATAATTTACAATGAAGTGAAAATGAACGTTACAGATAGATGCAGATGGGTGTTTGGAACTTTCCTTAACGTATTGTTACGACGTTCTCCTTGATTCTCGTATGGTACAGTGGAAAATAAAATACAAGACACCAATCAAGTTACTAATCACCAGCTTTAATTGTCACAAATCACAGTTTATAATAAACTTGTACAATAATCCATGTTAAATTTGTTCACACGCAATAATAATGTCTACTAATGTAGTCCCCCACAATTATAGAACACATAACACAACCACAATACTTCGAACCTTACTGGAATAAATCCTCACTTAAACTAAACTAAGCACCGTCGAATTCCCATATTTACACTCCGCTGAGATTCCACAATAATCCATAATACGCGTCAACGCTAGAGCTTAATTGTTTGTGACCTTGAACACAGCGCGCGCGGACCGGTGAGTCTAAAACAGTCTCGTTAACGCCTGTTAAGAATGACGCACGCACACAACATTACAGCTGGTTCTGCTAGGTTAGCCGAGAAACGTCAAGGCGTAACATGTAACAGCGTAACAGTATAATATTAGGCGTCTCGTCAACACATAGACATTCCATGACAGATTCCATGTCGTTTATATTCCATGTTACGTTCAGTTTTCTATTGTACTTTGGTAATTGTCTCCCCTTTTGGCAAAAGTGCGTACTACAGTATATTCATACCTGAGTTGGTGCTAAAGGTAGTATAACAACATTCGGAACGTTGTCAAAAGCCTTGATGTGCACACTAAAATAACTAATAGTATATTCCAAATCTGCTTAGTGCGTAGAATTATGGCGTTAAAGTTTTAAATAGTAGAATTAGTTAAGACAATATAATTTCTTATACAATACTTGTTGTAGTGACAGTTTAAATTGATTGTTGATAATCTGACGTAATCATATTGTTTCAGTTATCTATCTGGTAGACAGAACTGCATATTTAAGCATGTATATGATTACTTCTCTTTAGCATGTAGCCTGTAGACCTAATTTGAAGTTTATTATATTCATTTTACAAAAAACATATAAATAATAATTCTCTAATTAAATATAAAAGTTTAATGTACCTCTTATGAGTTAAAAGAATGTGTACTGCATTATCAAAATGTCAGTGTTTTAAACATATTACAGTGTGAGACGCTGTTAGTGCAGAATTTACGTCTGTGAATGCAAAGCATTCTCCGCAATATGAAAAAAAAAGAGCGAAGAATACAGACAACGGTAGAAGGACCTCACATTATAAAGGAAGCATGGGCTCATTCCAAAACAAATACTATTTAATTGACAAACAAAGAAGAAGATGGGTAGGTTAACAAGACACAAAAGGCCAAACGATCCAGGGCTTGTGGGAAAAAACATAAGAAATTTTGAATTTGAATCTAAAGGTGTTCATAACAAAATAAACAGCTGGCGGCCGGGAAAACGTGTTCACATATTTGACGATTATATGATGTTTAATGTTTATTTTAAATATATACATAAATTACTGAACTTCATAAATATATGAACTTATTTTACTTTTTTCTTTTTACACGGCATTTTGTAATTACGATCATTATTATAAACTGAATTAAATCCTGTCCCGTATATACGATTTTGTGTTGTTATTATAAAGAAATATTAATCACATCTAAGATACAAAGAATATTAGCGCTGAAAATGTTGAGAGTTTTATCCATCTAGCGACTACGTAAGGTTGTAAGGCCTGGATACTAGCCAGGAACTATGAGTGTGAACAACTGTTAGTTCTTGGCATACGTTCCACATATTCCCCGGAAGGTATAATAAGTTAATATGCTGCAAATATTTTGCTAAGTATATTCTAAATAGGCTATACCTTATTACTTTACAAAATGCCATATACCTACTACAATTAGATATTACATATTACTAATGTCTTGTTTAGTAACATGAAGGGCGTATCTGCTTAATCATCGTAGTTTTGACGTTAAACGTCTAAAGGAGAGATTTAAACCTTGGATATAAAATTAAATGATTTATATTAAAATCATTATTTGCCTGTCAAAACAATTTTTTTTAGTCTCTTAGATGAGAAGAGAAGTAAACCCAGAATGTGGGTATTCTTATATTTGCAAAGTTTTGATATTATATAGGGATTCGATAAAGTGCTATTTGACACGTGACACGATTCAGTGTTTTCTCTTAAGCAGATTAATTTTAAACGTTGCATTATGGAAGGAGACGTGTTCGATCATTTATTATACTGCATTAGGTTGTTCCATTTTTACGTATACGTTTTATTGAATCGATTATGTATTGTCACCGGACAAAAGGCTTGCCGCATGACAAATGGCGCCAATCGTACACTCTAGTGTTTTTGGTGGCCCTAAAAAGGACCTGTGGCGATAAAGCTGATGTTGGTCTTGCCGCGCTGAGATGTTCGGCGGCTGCGCCCGCTGATCGTGGCGTACTGCAGTCCTCTTCTTTCGGCATCGGCTGCCGGCCCAGCGACGTCCATTGCTGGAGCGGAACGGGAGTGCGAAGACGCAAGAACGGCGGCGGTTCTATTCTTCGGCTGTTCCTTCCGGCTGACTCAGCGTCGATGTCGTCCGAGAGAGGAGAGGAGATGAAGTGCGTCCGATGGCGTGGCGAAGAGTGCCCAAATTACACGACTGGGGGTTGCGCGGCCCGCGCGAAGCGCGGGTCGCGAGTAGTGCAGTGTCCCGAGTCTCAGAAAGGACTCCTGCCACTGGGTCTGTTTGAGTTCATTTTACACTTTTTTATCTACTTAGAGGGGGGGGGGTTTGAAGCTACCTGCGATTGGTGGATTATACCACCGGGACTAACAAAAGAGGTCGCTTCCAGGACTCACCTGGTCGCGGGGTGTATTTACCAAGTCCGGCAATGAGGGAATTGTGGGTCACTCTGTCGGAACGAACATAGAATCTACGCGGCAGGTGTCTCACGGTGTCATCAAGAGAGCGGACACCGAGTCCTCTCCTCAAAAGGCGAGAAGAGTACCTCCGGGGGACTTTACACGCAAGCTTCAGTCCCCGGTCGAGTACGCGCTGGAGCGTTGTTCTATGACCACGAGCCAGGTATCCCCAAACAGGACAGGCGTAGGTAATCACGGGCAACACGTACGAGTTGACTATGAGCTTACCTAGCCGGGGGGTCATTGCCGGATTAGATAGCACGGGCCACAGTCTACTGAGTTGCACCGAAGCGCGTTGTCGGATATATTGAGAATGGGTTCGCCAGGTGAGTCGGGAGTCCACGTGGAGCCCGGGGTACTTGACGCTGTTGGTCCAGGGTACCTCGACGGGGCCTACTTTAAGCGGCCGAGGCCGCTTGCGTTTGCGCGAGAATACTACCGCGGCGCTCTTGGAAGCGTTAACGGCAACTCTCCAGTCGTCGGTCCACCCGACATACGCGTCGAGTTGACGCTGGAGCTTGATTGCCGCATAACTTGCGTTCGGCTCTGAGGCAAAAGCCGCAGTGTCGTCCGCGAACAGCGACAATTTAACTTCAGGAACTCGGGGCGTGTCGTTGACAAACAGCGAGAACAGGAGAGGCCCAAGTACAATTCCCTGAGGGACACCAGCGGTAATACTCCTCTCCGAAGAGAGACAGTGGTCTATTCTCACTCGGAAGCTACGGTCTCGCAGAAAGCTGCCGAACAAGGGAACGTAGAATCTGGAAGAAGGACTTGCGTGAGAGCTTGTAAAAGACACACTCGTGCCACACGCGGTCAAATGCTTTCTCTACGTCTAGGAAGATCGCAGTCGTCTGTTTGCCCTGGCAGCCAGCCTCGGTAATGCATTCCACGAGTCTCATCAGCTGATGAGTCGAGGAGTGCACCTCACGAAAGCCGAACTGTTCGGGGATCAGCACGTCTAGACTTTCTAGATGGTCGCGGATCCTACGCTGGAGCAATCGCTCGAAAACCTTTGGACGTCGCGGACAAGAGGCTGATGGGTCTGAGGTTTTCCACGCGAGAAGAATTCTTTCCCGGCTTGAGTATCACTATTACTGTTGCCGTTTTCCATTTCACCGCAAAGTAGCCCAGTCTGAGGCATGAATTGAACAGGTCAGAGAGGAACTGTGTTCCTCGCTTCGGAAGGCGATGGAGTGCGGAATTCATGACTCCGTCCGGGCCAGGCGCCTTCTGGGGCTTGAGCTGAACAATCCCCTCAGAGACCTCCGCCGGGGAGATGGGCTCCGGCTGGACTGTGATACGGGCCGATAGAAAGCGCTCTACCTCGCGCCAGATTTGCTCAGTGAAAGCCGGGTTCTTGGATGGGTTGGGAGCGAACTGTCGCTCTAAACTGTCAGCCAAGAACTATGCCTTTTCGAGGGGGCGGCCAACGGGTTGACCGCCGGGTCCGACCAGTGCAGGGAGAAGCGCGCGTTTACGCTTTCCCGTTAGGGCATTGGGAATCCGCCAGACATTACGGTTCTTGGCAGGGCCATCCATCTGTGTTACAGCTAGCTCCCAGTTGCGTCTACGGAACGCCAGCATGTCGCGACGCAACTTTCCGGACGCTCTGTTGAACGCAGCCTTGTCAGCCGGGTCACGAGTCTTCTGCCAGCGTCTCCGGAGGCGATTCCTCTCGCAAGCGAGCTGAGACACCTCTTCGGGGATACGCTGATAGTCGGGCGTGAGTCCCGGCTTCATCCGGGAGGACACGTCTACCGCCGAGACTAAGGCTGTGTCGAATAAGGCAACTGGCTCGTCTACATGCTGGGTAGTGTCGAGCGGGATATGCACAGGTAGGCGGCGACTGAACGCCGGGCCAAAGCGTTCCCACTCGATTACCCGCCGCTCGTCGAGGACGGTAGAGTGCTGGGTAGCTATATGCACACTGATGGGGCAATGGTCCGAGGACAGTTCCGAAATGACGGAGACGTGGACCGGGCAATAAACGCCCCTGACCGCGGCAATGTCCAGTACATCAAGGCGGGAGTTAGCCCTCGAGCGATAGTACGTAGGCCCGGTAGGACCCATGACTGTGACCCGAGCCGCATCAGCATACCTGCGTAAGCGGGCCCCGTTTGGGTTCACCAAGCGGCTCCCCCAATCGGGTGCTTACAGTTCAGGTCGCCCGCCAGGACTACCCTTCTGTCTGCGCCAAATACGGCCTCCAGATCGTTTGAAAGGAGCTCCGTTTGTGGAAGCTTGTATGCGGAAACCACGAGTAGACTGCCGAGAGCACCATGGAGCTCAACCGCGGTGCACTCGAGGTTCCGCCGCCGAGGCAGGACACGCGGTGATGGCGAATACTCGCCTTCACCGCGATGGCGGTGCCCCCTCCTGCGCGATCCGACCGGTCGTCCCGGTAGCACACGTAGTTGGGTAGTCGGAAACGACGATGCGGGGTCAGGTGCGTCTCACCAATAAGAAGCACATCGGGCTTTTGACGGGCAACGAACTCTAAGAGCTCAGAATGCCGGGTAGCGAGGCCGTTGCCGTTCCACGCTACGAGCTCGAGGTCTCGCTTGAGGGATTGCCGTGGTTGTCCGTTCATAGCAGACCAATAATACGGCAGGCTTCCACCAAGAGGAGAGATTTATCTTGTGGCGAGGCTGATGCCAAGCGTTCCTGGATTTTGCGGAAATTTTGGGCTATTTTCTGCAAGTCGTAGCTTGCCAGAAAGTCGGATAAGACGGCGAGGTCATCGGACGATGATTGGGGAGAACGCTTAGCGGCAGCTGCATAGCTGCGACGGGGCGCGGAGGTGGAAGCCTTGGGGGCAGGTTTTGGAGCGGTTGGTCGCTCTGGCTTTTAGCGGGCAGGCTTGGGTCCAGTGGCAGATTTTGGCTGGCCCGTGTTCTTGGCCTGAGGTTTACCTTGCTTCTTGCCTGATCTTGGGTAGCGAGGCTTGGGTGGCGGCGGCAGTGGAGGATCAATTTCCTCATCGTCCTGCGACAAGGGGACCATTGCGTACGCGGGTATCTCGCGTTCCGGTTCCGAGGGCGCGGCTTTTGTTGTGGCCTGTTTAGCTACGCTCGGGCTCACTGCACTTGGTGATGGTTTCGGAACCGTAGCAGACCTTGGGACTGGTTTCCGGACCACAGGCTCAGAGGCTTTAGCCGTTTTTACTGTCTGAACAACATGTTGAGGCTTAGGGTGGACTGGCTTTACAAGTTTGTCCAGCTGCTCTTTGTAAACGGGACAGCGCATGTTATTTGCAGCATGGGCGCCGCCACAGTTAATACAGTACCTGTGGTTGTCAGGAACAGCGCAGGCCTGCGTTAGGTGGTCGAGTCCGCATCGGACGCAGGTCGGCGCGTTCCGACAACCGAAGCTGCTGTGGCCGTACCTCTGACACCTATGGCACTGGGAAACCCACCCGGTCTGACGGCAGGGCTCTACGCTGACGCAGAGCCCAAAAGCCGTTTCAACTCTAAAAGGCCCTGGGTGGGTTCGCCCTTCTCTACCTGAAGTCTGATCAGGGGCAGGGATCGACGCGAGCCATAGGTTGTATACAACCGAGAGGCTGCCACAACCTTGTAGTCCGCGTCGCACAGTTCGTCAAGGACGAGCTGCGGATCGGCCTGTATGTCTAGCCCCCGAAGGACGAGGGCGACAGGCTTGATTCGGTTCAGGGAATACGTGTGGAACTGGAACGATTCACGTCCCAGCCACTGGATCACTCCCAAGTGTTCCGATGCGCTGCGGCAGGTAACGCGCACAGTCTCACTCGCTAGGAGTTCGACAGAAGCGTTATCTGCCAGCGCAACGACCTTGCGGAGTCGGCGATTAAAGCCGATAATATCCTTGACGTTCTTGACGAACACCGGCGGGATCCTTCCTTCGGAGGTGCGGCTAGGTGCAACCTCAGCGTAGGCTTGGAATGCCGCCGAATCCGTAACCGAACTCAGGGAAGCCAATGAGGGAGAATTCCTCGGCTTGCCACCGTGCCCTACTACCACCCAGTGGGTGGAAGCCGGGGTCTCCATTTCTGGGGAGTCAGACTCCGGCAGAGGAATGGGGCTGCCTGGCCTACTAGCGGCCGTGCAGCTCGTAGCTTGTAGCTGATGGGGGGACTCCTCCGATGACTGCAAGTAGGTCGTGCTCTCTCAAGGACTTTGGAAATACAAGGTCAAGTGGGTGGATGGTATGCTCCTTTTGCAGTTGGGTAGGGAAGAGGATTTCAAGTGAAGTGCTCAGCCTAGCCAAAGTCTGGTAGATTGTGTGCCCTGAAGCCAGCGGTGACGCGTCCGAGTCACAGCGGAGAAACCTCCCGGTACATATGAGGACCGGTTGGCCAGCGCTCCTGTCTCCGACGTGGCCACACTGTCCGCATACTGATGATCACCACAGGCCTGTTGCGTATCCAAGGCGGGCGCCTGATGAAAGAAGGCACTTGCACAACTAACATAAGACAACCCCGCCGAGGCCGCAAACGACCAGGGCAGACCATTCAGGGCAGAGTGAGTTTTAATGTGATATCTATGGTGTGGTAGATGATTAGTTGGAGGTATTGTACTTAGCGGTAGGGTGTTGACTCCCTCAGGAGAAGGGACCTATGTAGGAGACTATGTGGTGTCGTCCAGCAGAGTGCGGGGTCTCTTAACTACGTGGCAAGGGGGACCTTCGTCCCTGGCCAGGTCACGGAGGTGGGGGTATTGGGAGTCTGCTGCCCGGCAGAAGAGGGCTACAGAAAGTCTGAAGACAAACTCTTCCACCGTTTACAGATGGAGGCCCGTCCTGATAGCTCGATTACAAACAAACCAGAGCGAGTTGGATAGGATACGGACGGAACTGTTCCAGCTCACGCTTCGTTGTGGCAGATAAGAGGGGCCACCACGCTGGGGCTGCGTAGGTGAATACTGTTCTAATTAGTAGTAGATAAAGGGTAAGTTTTGTTCGCAGGAAGAGGGGACTTCTGCGCGAGTTGAGGGGAAAGATTTTGGCTCCGACGCCACGGGCTTGTCGGAGTTTGGTTAAGACGTGGCCTGCGAAGCTTAGTCGACTGTCAATAGACACTCCTAAGTATTTCACAGACTTCTTCCAAGCGATAGGTTTCCCATCGAGGGTTAGGGGCTGGCATGCGGTCCGCGTGCGCGTGATGCAGATCGCTTCGGATTTCTCCGCGTTGATCGCCAAGCGCCACTTACGTAGCCAGGGAGGCAGAAGGTCGAGTTGGCGTTGTATCACTGTGTTAGCAAAACCAGGGTTCTGCGAGCTGTAGTGATACATGGCATCGTCAGCAAAAAGGGAAAGAGTGACATTGTTATATACGGGCAAGTCGTTCGTGTACACTAGGTACAGAACCTGGCCAAGGACTGATCCTTGGGGAACGCCAGCGTCTATGGGGCGGTCAGAAGAGACCGCTCCATCTACGCTAATGTGAAAAGTCCGGCCGTGGAGATACGACCTGAACAGTCTCACAGTAGATGCGGGAAGGGGCGTGTGTGCCAGTTTATAGAGCAGACCTTCGTGCCAGACACGGTCGAAGGCCTTACTGACGTCCAAGAGGACGGCTGCAGCTTTTTGTTTGCAGCGTCAGAGAATTGGGTAACGACGCGGACTAGTTGTAGGGTGGCTGAATGCTCCCTGCGAAACCCATACTGCTCGCTGCGGATGAAACCATCAAGCAGCGGTACAACACGGGCGTGCAGGAGGCACTCAAACACCTTCGATAGCACGGGCAGTAGTGAGATGGGTCGATAATTTTCAGGGAACATGCAAGATTTCCCGGGTTTAGGGATCATGATTACCCTTGCGTTTTTCCACAGGCGAGGGAAGTAATTGAGGCGGAGACATGAGTTGAACACGTCCAGGATATGGTCAGTGACAACTGATGGGACATTCTTTAGGGCAGTCGCTCCTATTCTGTCCGGGCCGCAGGCCCGTTTAGGATTCAGCCGTGCGATAGCATGGACGAGATCGGCTTTTTCGAAAGGGAGTGGGGGATCCGTCAATGGTTGGGCGAGATAGTTTTCGAGGAAGTCCTCGACATGAGCCATGTGGTCCGCATCGAAGATGCCTCTGTGAGGAGTAAATTGTTCCTCAACGGAATTTGCGAAGACCTCAGCCTTGCGCTCCGGTGAATGAACAACACCCTTCGAGGAGTCAAGGGGGTGGCGAGTCCTCTTTTCGTCAAGGAGGCGACCAGTAGCCTGCCAAACGGAGGCGTGGTCGACTTCCAGGGATTCGAGATAGTTGTCCCAGCTATGCTGATTGACATCAAGCAGGAGTTGCTTTACGTAATCAGACTGTCGGCGATACTCCCGCTTGACAGCGGGATCGCGAGTGTTTTTCCAGCTGCGGCTTCTTGGACTTCGACAGGGAGTTGAGACTTCCTACGATGTACTGGGACAGTGTAAGAGTGGTTATCCATGCAGTGGGTAAGAGTGTCACGGAGATGTGTGACTTGGCGGTCCAGCTCCCTTCGAGAGGGCGCTGGGGTCTCAGGGGCTGATGGGAACCTACGGCACAGCTCGTCGTAGTAAGAGCGCAAGTTGACTCTCTTACTAGGACGGCAAGGCGGGGAGTCGCTTGTTCGTCGGAGCGTCACAACCAGCGGATTGTAGTCGGACGAGAGGGTTGAGATGGCCTCGACCAGGATGGGGCAGACAGCGTCCTTGACAATAACTATGTCGAGAACGTCTGGCTGGTTGGCAGGGTTGGCGGGAATGAATGTCGGCTCGTCTGGGCCGATGACGAGGACGTCAGGCCTGGTCGAGAGCACGACCGCTTTGATTAGTCAAGCGACTATTCCAAGACGGGTCTTTGCAGTTCATGTATCCGACTGCAATGGTTGGTAGATCATGGTCAAGGAGCTCGTCAAACTCCTGGGGATTAGGCACCAGGCCAGGTTTGTTGTAGACGGAGACCAGCCGAAGCTCGGTTCCCGCTACGCTGATTGCGGCCGCAGTCGCTTCAATGTGGGTAGTCGGGAGGTAGGTAGAGGTCGGTGAGATAATCGCCTGTGGATGAGAATGGCTGTGCCGCCAGATGCGGCTCGGGTGAGTGGCACTGGGCGGTCCGTACGATAAGTACCGTAAGCTGGTAGGTTAAAACGGTTTTGGGGCACAGGTGGGTTTCAGAGAGGACGAATACGTCCGCGTCATACTCGCTCGCGAAGCAGGCCAGCTCAGCTCACCGCCCTGCTACGCCATTTGCGTTTCAAGCAACGAGTGTGAGAGGCCTAGCCATTGCGGGCGAGCAACAAGGACGTAAGGGAGGTCATGATTGTGACGACCAGAGAGTTCAGGTCGCGCGCAGCAACTAGTTTGGGCAGGAGATCTTCCATCCAGTCCTGTAACTCCGCGATCGTTAGCACGCCCTGCGGCCGTGCAGCCGGAAGGTCCGGCCTTTACGGGCTGAGTCGGCCCTAACAAGGACCGATTGTTATCACGAACTTGCGCGGGTTGAGCAGGGCTACCCGCGCGAGTCGTAGGGTTCCCGACTGGCCCAAGTGGCCGGCCGGGGGGCTCGTCGCTGCAGCACAGTGCTTCAGGGACACTAACAGCGGGTCCAATGCTGACTAGTTCAGTTCTTTGCCCAGCGGGTATCCGGGGGCCGAACTGTGACACCGTCACAGTGGCGGCGCAACCGCATCTCTATTTGTGAGTTCTACTCTCGGACTCCCCGGATTCCGCTGGGTAGCGCTACCTACTCGACTTACCAGCACTGTGCGGCAGGTCCCAGTCGTGCGTGGTTTGTCCTCGTCTTGCTGGCAAGGCGGCTGATCCACTTCCATCGCTGCAGCTTGATGTTGGCGCTGGCGATGAGGTGAGTTCTGGTCCGGCGGCTTCTTCTTAGCTGCCGCAGTGGCTTGTTGAGATGGCCTCTTCACAGCAGGTGTTCCGAGGTCGAGGCGATCATCTTCTACGTTGTCAATTCTGTAGCTGTAGATGTATCCTATTCGAGAGCAAGCAGTCGTCACTCGAGTGCCCAAATTTTCTGCCGGCCCGGGTTTTATGCACTAACCGGGATCGCTGATTGGCTCGCTCCGAACACGTAGTTGGTCACGTCTCGGCGGCTGCTGATCCCGTATTGGCTCGCCACGTATTCTTCAGGTGTCACGCGCCGTGTCACTGGTACCGGAGAGCAGACGTAATGAATCGCTGTTGCCACAGTATATTATGGCATAATTGAGCAAATTGATATGCCGATCCATCTATTAGCATATAATTACTTATGAAAAAATGCTGTTTCTGTAAAAACTAGGCATAAAATAAAAATAACATAATTAAAAACTGTACAAAAAATTTGAGAAGGTTGCAAAGGAATCAATGTTAGAATAATTATGTGTATCTTAAGTAATAAATATTACTTGAAAACCTTGGATATGTTTTAAAAACATATCAGCTTCGCATAAAAATTAGGGCCTACAAACTATTGCAGTGAGAGAGTTGAAGCGGCGACCAATGGATGGAGACGATTGGAGTAATGTTCTAAAGAAGGCTATGGCCATGTGAATCCGTGATGATGATGATGATTAATAGACTTAGTAGACCAGTATGCATAGCGCCAAGCTAGCAATCTAGAGGTCTCAAGTTCCATTCTCCGGCGCATCATAAAGTCGATATGTGTCCCTCAGCCTCGGCCAGTAGAAGTGAGTATCTGGGATAACATCATCATCATCATCATCATCATCATCATCATCATCATCATTATCATTGGCTCGAAAGCCCTTTGTGGGCCCTGGCATTCTTCAGAAGATTTTTACATTCTTCTGTATCCACATTCATCTGGTTTCTAATTCTAAGAGTACTGATGTCCTGGACACACCCCATCCCTTCATCTCAGTTTTTGCCTACCAACTTTCCTTTTACCTTCTGGCTTTGCATTAAATATATCTTGTTTATAGCTCTGCTTTCACAAGCACGTATGATGTGGCCATCCCATCTTAACCTTCTTAGTTTAATAAAGGTGACCACTTTAGTTTCATCGTACAATTATAGAGCTCTAAATTATATCTTCTTCTCCAGGCTCCCCCCTGTCCCATTGGACCAAAACTTTACCCGAGGCTCATCCTTTCAAATATACTTAGTTGCCTCTCATCTGATCTAGGTAGCGTGCATGTCTCTGATGTATAAGTCAGTACTGGGCGCACTAGGATCTTATACATCAATACCTTGGACATCCTTTGTATTAACTGAGGCTTAAGCTATTTTCTGAGGCCCTGAACACACCTATCTGCTGGCAAAATAGGCTTTCGGATTTCCACACTAATATTACTTTTACAGTTAGCTTCTAAGCCGAGGACCTGGGATAGCACCATAGGTTAATTAAAAATGGGTAGTAACCTACAGTGTCTAACTCCTAGATTACTTTTGTGAAAAGGGACAGATTAGTATATGAAACATGTGTATGTGAAAAGTTACTAAAACGCTAGAAAACTAAATATATTGAAGATTTTTGAGGCAGGAGATATATACAGGTTGCTGAAAAATTATATTCCATGACTTTAGGAAATGATCAAGCACGAAAAAACAAAGAAAAAACTTCCTATAAACATATGTCCTATACTCCTTACTTTTCCGTCTATCTGTCTGTATGTTTTTTACAAAAAAAAAAAATAACATCTTAAGAACAATAAGGTAAAATATCTAAATTTGGCATGCTTAATTACGTGATAGGTATACATAATTATTGATAATTTCATTTCATTATGATTATTTCTTTTAAAATGGCGGCCGATTAAACTAATGAAATTAAACCGGTTTGTTTTCCGAAATTCTATAAGAATAATAAACAATGCGGTTTGTTATGCAAAATCAATTGATGTGTAATTTATTAGTATTGGACCATAAATAACAGAAACATTAATATTTTATCAACATGGGAAGTGGTGATTTCATACACATAGAATTGACTGCATATTACATAGTCTTGTTTTTATTTGCATTATTGGTTACATTCATTTACCCATGTTTGAGAAACTTAAATGTTCTGACAAACTGTCTTTTGAGAATTAAAAATTTCTACACCCCTTCTTCCATTGGCACTTTGAAATAATAGCATAGAAAAAGCATTATTATTATTTACTACAAACATTTGACTGTGATAAACACCTGTTTTACAAACACCTGATTGTAAGCAATAACTAATTCATTGTTGGCCATGGTATTTAAACAACCTTTATAAATGTACTATTCACAGTGAAGTAAACATCTTATAAAAGTCTTACTCCAGATTTACATTCAAATTTACTCAAAATGTATTTATTTAGGCCTATTTATTTATTTTTATTACTCCAGTTTTATTCAGTTTAACTTATTTATTTTTGATTATTCCTCTTTGTTTCCAATATAGCAGGTAATGTCCATGTTTATACAAATGTTGAAATTGCCGACATGCATTTGGTACGTGGACTCGCGCGTTGTAATAGTGTTGAAGCTAGACGGCCGTACCAAGAGAATTTTCCTGATCGAATCTATCTTTGCCATAAAACCTTTTCGTCAATCCATTATCGCCCGAAGGCAGGTAAAGCAGGTAAATCCATCATCGTAAAGCAGGTACTTTTATTTCACAAGAACGTGTCAACGCAGGAAGACCTTGATCAATTAGAACATCTCAGTTTGAAGAAGATATTCTTAATGAAATATCGGAGCATCCTGAAAAGAGCGCGAGGGAATTGGCTGTACAGTTTGATGTTGATAACTCAGCTGTTTAGAAGGTGTTGCATGAGCAGCTATTGCACCCATATCATGTTCAGCAAGTCCAAACCTTTTGCCAAATGACTTTGCTCCGGTGTTATAATGTGCCAATGGTTTTTAGAAAAATGTGCTGATCCTAACTTCTTATTAACTGTTTTATTTTCTGATGAGGCTTAGTTTACAAGAACAGCCGTTGTTAACTACCATAACAAATGACAACTGACAACAACCCCCATGCCATTATTCAAAAATTGTCCACAGGATCAGTTTTCGTTGAATATTTGTGCTGGTATAATTGAGGTTGCTTATTTATTTCTATTATTCCTCAAAGGCTCAATGGTGTAGTGTATTTAAATTTCTTGAGTGAGAATCTCCCTACTTTGGTGGATGATGTGTTACTTCAGATACGCCATAACATGTGGTTTATACATGACGGTGCTCCAGCCCACTTCAGTAATAATGTTCGTAACCACCTGAACCGAACTTTTCCAAATAAATGGATCGGTTGTGGAGGGCCAATAAGATGGCCTGCAAGGTCCCCCGACCTCAATCCTTTGGATTATTTTTTATGGGATCATCTGCAGACATTGGTAAATTATTCTCCTGTTGATACCATGGAGGAACTACGTGTGAGAATAATGAATGCGATTAACAGGATCCGACAGACTCCCGGAATGTTTGAATGAATCCGATAGTCGAGGAGGTGCGTGCATTTTAAATAACGTCCGCCATTTTGAACAACGTCCTTAGGTTTTGTAACGTCAAGTTAGTCCGGCTTTGGTTTGACGTTTGCTGAAATAAATTTTGTAGTTAAAAAGTCAAGTTCTTTTATTTTAAGCTTTATTTTCCAAATCAATTTTAATCAGGTGTCTGTTTACTAGCCACATACACAGCGAATACAAAAAAAAAACACATATTTTTACGAGATTACACATTATTTGATCCATTATTTCTACAAAATAATCGACCAAGAAAGTCATTTTAAAGTAGTGATTGGAATTTAGTAATTATTGTTTCCTTTGTAAACAAAAATGAATAACAAAAAACGTTAGTTTTGTCATTTCCGAAAAGCTATACGTCATAGAGGTACTCTGATTGCAAATTAAAAAATTAATATTATAAATTTAGCAGACAAAATTTAAGAAAAATCGTATGATTTCATTAAAAGGAGAGACAGTCAGTTTAAATTTGTTGTCCAGTGTGTTTTCTTTACTTATAAGCTGTTTACTTAGATTGGTTGTTGACGCCAAACTGTTATTAATCTTTATGTAAGTTTTATAGATACTATGTTACATACATGCCCTGTAAATTAAATTAAAATCACGAGATCTCCACTCTTAGTACACGTGACGCAAACACACTTTGATACAGTAACAAGTCTTGCTAAGAGGGATCAACGGAAAATGAGATAACATGTCACACGTGGCGCAGATACAAATCGTATTAGTCGGCTAGCGCTGAGATAAACGACTTAGAAGTAACTAATTTGACAGGGTCTGTGCTGGTACTACCACTGTCAGCCCACAGCGAGATATGAGGTTTGCTTGCTTTTTATCTTTTCAATTTATAGTTCTGAATACTGTGGCTAAGGTATCTATGTATGAATTGGAAAACAAATAATGTGTAGGCTATAGGCTAAATAGAAACAATGAAAGTGATGTAAAAGCTAATTTCAAAACATAACATGCAGTTCTACAGTTAAAATGTAATGTAATATACAAAAAAATACAAAAACCTTAATATTAAGCCTAGAAATGTCATCAACATTTCGTTTTAACCAACATTTCATGGGAAATTCAGATCTGGACATAGATTTTTGATTAAAAGGCGAGATATATGATATTTATTTAGAGATGTTTATTGCGCATAATGATTAACGCAGATTTAACTTTTAACCAATGAAATTTGTAATTGAAATGTGAGATTACGCTTAGTTGAGTTAACGAGATTAATTTTTAATTGTTGTATAGCTCTTGTATGGAATAGACGTATTTGAATATGCTCTGATGCAAAACAAAGACATAATAGCAAAAATAATTTAAAAAAACACATGAAATTAAATGAATTAATGAAGAATAATTAAGTATAGGTTAAGTAAAGTTTACGAAGAATTAATTGTACATAACAATTACCTATCTTACATTAAATAAAGGTTCAAAGAATTACGGCAACTGAGACCCCTCATATATCTAAGATCTAACCAGATTTTTATTTTGAAACAACATTTAAACGTTCTAATAACGAAATAACTAACCACTCAACATAACGGAATTAACACCATAAACTCAACAGGTCAAACACTGAATCACATAACACGTTGTGAAAAACCAATAACAGTGACTATTAGTGTTAAACATAATAAAGTGAAATCTTGAGATTATTCCAACAAAAACACATTGTTTTTACTGAATATAAACTAAGTAGTGAAAATTATTTAAAAGCTTAAACGAAAACGTAGGATTAGGGGTTAGTATTTACAGACTGCAGTGAACCCAACTCCTGGTGGCGATAAAGTGAACGAGATTAAAGCATAAAGATAGACTGAACATTTGGAATTACTTTTGTATATATGAAAAGATTTATTTATTTATTAATATATGTAAGTTAATTTATGTTAGGTTTTAAGAAATTTGATTTGTCATTTATTGTTGGTTCAGGACATGACTCAAACATGGTTATATTAAAGATTCAACTACCCTCAGTAACACAATTGTAATCATTATTTGTACAATATTGTTACGACATCACAGAACAATCCACGTGTTTATCGAACGTTCCAGAGAGATCGAGAATGTAACCGTGTGGCGTACGTGCTTGTTGACGCACTTGCTAGACGGTGCGAGAATTCACACGGCCGCTCTCACTGTGTCAAGGGCCCAAGCAATTACGTCATAGTTTAGAGGTAATACGTAGTATGTGGAATCGTCTAGATTTTCGGCTGGCAATAAATACCAGTACTCAACGACGTTCAATTCAGTATTAGTCGCGATAAATTACAGTGCGGATAAGTTACAGTGTCGTCTTTGTAAATATGTGCAAATGTGTTTTTATGTGTTTTATGTGATTTTTAACTTTTGACGAGGACTACTGAAGATGTGACACATGTCACGAAACGCGTCTATATAGAAAACGCTAGAACGAAGTCACTGATTTATATTTTTGTTGCCATAGCGTTTTCCACACTAGTGACAGATTTTTCTACTTCAGCTATTTTATTAGACATCGATTCTTCAACACTCGAGACATATTTTTCTTCTTCAGCTATTTTTAATGTGATTGATTCTTGTACCTCTGATATTTTAGTAACTTGTTTATTAATCTCACCTCGTAGGAGACCCAATTCTGCGGTACTATGTTCTTGGATCTGTTTCTGCTTCTGTGTTAATGCTTTGATGTCTTCTGTTTCACGCTTCCGTTCCTCTGCCTCCTGTCGTCGTCGTTCCTCTGTCTCTAGCAGGAGGGTTTTCTGTCTCGCTTCCGCTTTCTCGTCTTGTCGTTTTTCTGCTTCTTCCGCCTCCTGTCTGCGTTTCTCATCCTGTCGTATTCTGCTTCTTCTCTTTCTTGTCTTCGTTCTTCTTTTTGTCGTCTTTCTGCTTCTTCTCTTTCTTGTATTCGTTCTCCTTTTTGTCATCTTTCTACTTCTTCCTTAGTCTGCCGCAGCAGCGTTTGATAAGCTTCCATGATCTGACTGGCATCCATTGTTTTCCGATTAATTACGAATTACAGTCGTCTTGTACAAACTGTCCACTGTTTTCACTGTTAACCGTTCTATCCCAGTTCTGACACTACTGTTACGACGGTCTACTTGCTCGTCGTAGGTACAGTGAAAACAAAATACAAGACACCAATTAAGTCACTAATTATCAGCTTTAATTTTCACAGTTAACAGTTCGTAATTAACAACAGAGTCTCTTGTAACAAATCAAATAAAAATTGTTCACACGCAAATAAATGTCAACTAATATTAAAACACAATTGTATTACAATATACCGTCCGATTATAAAACACAACACTTAACTAATAACCACTTGAACGCACACACAGTAATTTCGCCCGATAATTGTTCGTTTAGTATACTGTTATTGTTGATATTCTTGTATTCAACAATAACAGTATACTAAACGAACAATTAAGATTTCAATCTCACTCACTATATGATACAGCCCTAAATATAATCGCGCATGACGGTAATGACTGGTGATAAGGATTGACTTAGTTCAATTAGTGGCTCGGCAACTACACGCGCGGTCGGACCGGTCCAACGAAGCCGAAGTTACATCGTGTTATGTGTGTGTCGTCTTTGTAAGTTTGTAAATATGTGCAAATGTGTTTTTATGTGTTTTATGTGAATTTTAACTTTTGACGAGGACTACTGAAGATGTGACACATGTCACGAAACGCGTCTATATAGAAAACGCTAGAACGAAGTCACTGACGGATAAAAGGTAATTAAATTATTGTGAAAAAGTGACTTGGATACTATATAAAAACAAAATAAAAATATAAGACTCGATTACAAATATAAAAGAGCAGATTAAAAATGAAGTCGAGCAGTGCCTGAAGTTACAACCAAAACAACTTTGTGAACAGACTGTACCAATGATAAAGACAGAGAAAGGCACAGAAGATAAGTCAATAGAGCAATAGAGAAGGTCACCTGGAATGCGGTTGGGACAGTTCATGTCAAGGCCCCAACCTTTGATGGAAGCACGCACTGGGCAACGTATTTACGCCAATTCGAAGCTGCTGCATGAGCAAATAATTGGACAGAGAAAGACAAGCCTGTTTCACTTGCTCTTGCATTAATAGAACCTGCGGCAGAAGTACTACTGAAAGTGCCACCTGACAGCCGAAATACCTATGCCGAATTGATAAAAGCTCTGGAATTACGGTATGGTGATAGACATTTGCGAGATGTGTACTGCACCCAGTTGAGAGCAAGGCGACAGCATTCCGGGGAAAGTCTTCAAGAGTTTGAAGCAAGTATCCACAGACTAATTAGACTGGCCTATTTTGAAGCGCCAGAAGATTTCCGAACGAGTTTTGCGATGCAGACATTTACTGCAGGTGTTCGAGATAACGAACTACAGCAAGTGTTACGAATGGTAAGACAAAAGAACAGTGCGGACGCCCTGGTATATGCTTTGCAATTTGAGGCCGCCAAATAAGCGTCTGGTCGGACAAGTCATAAAGCGCGCGCGCTAAAAGATCGCGGCGGCACAGACGATGAGGAAGAAGAACAAGGAACAGAGAC
The DNA here is from genome assembly GCA_034769895.1 of Magicicada septendecula. NCBI lineage: Eukaryota > Metazoa > Arthropoda > Insecta > Hemiptera > Cicadidae > Magicicada > Magicicada septendecula. The sequence goes on from CM068373.1 coordinate 331,615,757, forward strand.
TCGACGGTCGGCGCCACAGAATAAAGTAAGAAAGGATGGAAGACCGAAGTTTTATAGATGTGGGAATCCTGGACATCTACAACGGGACTGTCGGGTTAGAGTTCAGCAGTAGGGAAAAGACCAGTAGTCGGTACAACGGGGCGTGTGCTGACTAACTGGAGGAACGAAGCCCCCAGACAATAGGCAATTTCTACACTTCAGAAAAAAAAGCGGGAGCTTGGTGGTTACCGGATTCGTTCAAGAAAGGCCAACCTCGATTACAGTTGACACAGGCGCAACAGTTTCCATTGTGCGGTCCGATGTGTTGAAAGATCTTAAGCCAATCTGGTGCTCTTGCAGCTGGCGAACAGCTACTGGACGGCCTGTAAATGTGTTTGGAAAAGTGGAGATACACCTACGCCTCGGTCGAATTGAGTTTAATCATCAAGTACTTGTTGCAGACATTGTGATTGAAGCAGTACTTGGTGTGGACGTTATGAACACATATGGAATTATAGTCGACTTCAATAACAATTTCTTGAGAATCGGAGGCGAAGAGCTAATGCTATCAACAATGACAACAGCAGAAAAAGGATGGACGTCGTAAACCAGGTGGCCGTAACTGTTCCGCCAAACTTCGAAAAGATCATCATGTTTAGAATCGAGGTAGATACTAGGGGCAACCAGTGCTCTATATTCGAACCCCAGGTAGTCAGCACACCGGGCATACTAATTGCCAGAAGTTTAGTAAATCCTGACGAAACCGGAAATGTAGCTATTAGAGTTGCGAATATTTTGGATCAAGCTGTCACTTTACAATGCAATACGCTCCTAGGCAAATTGACTCCTGTGGCCTGGGCAGCCGGAATGACGCAACGAAGATCCGGTTGTGCTTCGGATACTTCCAAATTACCAGAGGAACTCCAAGAATTATTGAACAGATCTTCTAACGACCTCCCAAGGGGTGAGTTAAATGAACTCACACGGTTTTTACATGAATTCAAGGATTCTCTTGCAGTTCGGGGACAGTGACTGGGAAGAACATCTTTTGTAAAACATCGCATCATTACTGGGGACACAACACCGATACGCCAACCTCCTCGAAGGCCTCCATTATCTAAGCAAGAGGAAATATTTCGGTTAGTGCAGGACTTGTTGACAGAGAGAGTAATCGAGCCTTCGTCAAGTGCTTGGTCTTCCCCTGTAGTGCTGGTAGCGAAGAAGGATGGTGGATTGCGCTTCTGCGTAGACTACCGGAGATTAAATGCCGTTACAAAGAAAGACTGCTATCCATTACCTCGCGTTGACTAAACACTCGACACGTTGTCCGTAGCACAGTGGTTTTCCACATTGGACCTGAAGAGTGGATATTGGCAAGTGGGTCTTCATCAAGAAGACAAGGAAAAGACCGCTCTCTCGACCCCAAGTGGCTTATTCCAATTTAACGTCATGCCATTTGGACTCTGTAATGCATCGGCAACATTTGAAAGATTGATGGACCTGGTACTCCGGGGCCTGACGTGAAAAACTTGCCTTGTTTACTTAGACGATGTCATAGTAGTCGGGAAGACTTTCGAAGACCATATGGAAAACCTTAAGGAAATTCTAACTAGAATTCACGGTGCACAACTGAAGCTGAGCCCGAAGAAGTGTTCTCTATTCCAGAAGGAAGTACAGTATCTGGGCCATCTGGTTTCGGCATCGGGTGTTAGCATGGATCCTAATAAAGTAGACACCGTAAGAGACTGGCCAGTTCCGAAGAGTAAACACGAAGTTCGGAGTTTCCTGGGTTTATGCTCATATTACCGACTTTTAGTGAAAGGCTTCGCTACTATTGCTAAACCACTACGGCACATGAGCTAACGGAAAATAAACGAAACTTCCAATGGTCGAGAGAGTGTGACTAAGTATTTAGGACTTTGAAGTTTGCATTATGTTCGCAGCCAATTCTCGCTTTTCCAGCTTCCGAAGGGAAGTACATCGTAGACACAGACGCAAGCAATACTGGTCTAGGAGCAGTTTTGTCTCAAGTGCAGAACGGTGAAGAACGAGTAATAGCGTATTACAGCAAGACGCTTTCTAAACCAGAGAGAAATTATTTTGTTACAAGGAGAGAGTTTTTGGCAATTGTCAGAGCTTTGGAGCACTTCCATAAATACCTCTATGGGAGAGAGTTTTCACTACGTACCGACCATGCCGCGCTTGCATGGCTCTTAAGATTTAAAAATCCGGAAGGACAGTTGGAAAGATGGCTCGAACGTCTGCAAGAGTACAACTACAAGGTACAACACCGGCAGGGGCGCCTGCATTGTAATGCGATGTCTTATCACGAAGACCGTGCCCGGAAGACATTGCCCGTGCCGACATTGCCACAGAAAAGAAGAACAAAACTCAAGCGAACATGTTCAAGACATCACTGTAGATTTCCTGGCAGACGGCTGGACAACACAAGACTGTCGACAAGAACAGATGACTGATGAAGACATTGGACCGATCTTGACAGCAAAAGAGGAAGGTCCCCGCCCGGATTGGCAAGATATCTGTCATGGTTCCGAAGTGCTGAAGGGCTGCTGGGCACAATGGGAATCTCTCACTTTAGAAAATGGATTGTTGAAAAGGGCTCGGGAAAGTGAAGATGAACGAGACGTGGTCATGCAGTTGTTAGTTCTCCGAAGTAAAGTGCAGTCAGTTTTGAAGGAAATGCATGATGGAACATCTGGAGGCCATCTTGGAGTTAATAAAACCCTTGACAAAATACGGAAGCGATTCTATTGGCTTCATCTTCGCCACGACGTAGAGGAATGGGTTCGGACATGTGAAACATGTGCTGCAAGCAAGGGCCCACAAACCAGAAGCAGGGGTAAAATGAGACAGTATAACGTTGGACTGCCTTTCGAGAGAATTGCCATAGACATTGCTGGACCATTCCCAGTTACTGACGATGGAAACCGGTACATCATTGTTGTAGGTGACTACTTTACTAAGTGGATGGAAACCTACGCAATTCCAAATCAGGAGGTTACCACTGTGGAAAAGCAGTTAGTTCACAACTTCTGTTGCCGTTATGGAGCCCCTATGGAAATCCATACGGATCAAGGGAGAAATTTCGATTCAGGAGTGTTTAAAGAATTATGACGTCTACTCGGAATTCAAAAGACCAGGACAACGCCTCTGCATCCTCAGTCGGACGGGATGGTTGATAGATTCAATAGGACACTTGAGCAGCATCTTTCAAAGGTTATTGACGAGAACCAAACAGACTGGGACCAACGTATACCACTATTCGTCATGGCGTATAGATCATCAGTACAGGCATGACTCCAGCAAAATTGGTGTTTGGGCGGGAGATTCGTCTCCCTGGGCACTTAATGTTCGGATCACGTCAGACTCAGTCCCAAGAGCCGCAGAACTATTCCTTGCAATTAGAAAAGCAACTGCGAGAAATGAATCGCTTGGTAAGAGGACGGGCTGAAGATTGCCAGTGATAAAATGAAAACTCGGTATGACATTCGCAGCAATAGTGTGGGTTTCCAAGAAGGAGATCAGGTCTGGTTGTTCAGTCCAAAGCGCCGTCGTGGTCGCTAACCTAAGCTTCAGTCTAACTGGGAAGGACCCTACACTGTGAAAAAAAAGTATCAACGATGTTGTTTATCGGATTCAACAGGAAGGACAGCGAAAGTTCAAGGTCGTCCATCTAGATCGCCTGGCTAAGTACTACTTCAGAGACAGTTTGCCAGTTCGGGACGAACAGGCTTAAGAAGGAGACAGTGTTACGACATCACAGAACAATCTACATGTTTAACGAACGTTCCAGAGAGATCGAGAATGTAAGCGTGTGGCGTACGTGCTTGTTGACGCATTTGCTAGACGGTGCGAGAATTCACACGGCCGCTCTCACTGTGTAAAGGGTGCAAGCAATTACGTCATCGTTCAGAGGTAATACGAAGTATGTGGAATCGTCTAGATTTTCGGCTGGCTATAAATACCAGTACTCAATGACGTTCAATTCAGTATTAGTCGCTATAAGTTATAGTGCGGTTCGAGAGTTATTATCGGGCGAAGTTACTGTGTGTGCGTTCAAGTGGTTATTAGTTAAGTGTTGTGTTTTATAATCGGACGCTATATTGTAATACAATTGTGTTTTAATATTAGTTGACATTTATTTGCGTGTGAACAATTTTTATTTGATTTGTTATAAGAGACTGTGTTGTTAATTAGGAACTGTTGACTGTGAAAATTAAAGCTGGTAATTAGTGACTTAATTGGTGTCTTGCATTTTGTTTCCACTGTACCTACGACGAGCAAGTAGACCGTCGGAAAAATATAGTATATAGTATTATAGTATGTGTGTACATATGTAGTATGTGTGTCGTATAATGTAGTATATAGTATTGAAAAATATATTATTAGAAATAATATTACAAAACAATCAAACAAGAATCTTTTATTTTATTTTATTTAGAAAATATAAAACAAAAACAGTTACATTAATGATTTGGCTTCCAATAACGTCGGTCATCGATAAAAAAAAATATTATTCGAAATAAATAAGAAATTAGTAACTTGATAATATTTATATACTCTTATACGATGGTTTTTTGTAATTAAAGAGACAAATAGCTGTAGAGAAAGAACGGTTAGTAGGCGGAGTACGATATTTTCTAACCGTAACATGGAAAAGCTGTGATGAGCTCCTTCATTAGAATTATTTTGTTTATAATCTAGATTCTTATTTAACAGTGGAAAGTCTTCTTGAAGTTTCGGAATTACTTAGACAACGTGCAGTGATTATATGTTTTGGTTTCTGAAAGTGAAAAACCTGCTAAAATTTACTATTGTAAATAATACGAAAAAATCTGTATAAACCACGGTCATTTTATAAATGGGAAGGACAGTTTAAAAATGTCAGAAATTCAGTAACTGATGAGCATCGTTCTGGACGTCTAGTTAAATTTTCAACTCCAGCACTTGAAACTCGTGTAGTCACTCTCATCGAAGAAGACCAACGGATTAGCGTTAAACTTGTAGCTGAACAAGTAAGTCTTGGCACAGTTTCTAAAATTATCAGCAAAACCTTGCTACAGTATAACAAGCGGAAGGTGGGTTCCAAGAGTGTTGACTGAGACCATCACAAAGAGACTAGACATCGAATGTGTACAAAGCTGCCACAACATTATATGCCTGAAGGTGATGCTTTTTAGGATATAATTCCAACATATGATGAAACACGGATTCCCTATTTTTAGTCGGAAACCAAAAAAACAAAGCATGCAGTAGAACCCTGCGAGTTCACATGTCAGGTAACGTTCAGAAGTGAACATTGAATGGGAAAACTCTATGTTGACGATCTTTTGGATGCTGAAGGCCCGGTTTTTTGTGATTATTTTATAAGATCAGTAGACAATAAACAGTGTGATTCTGACATGCTTATCAATAAAGTAAAACAGACAGTGATGTGGAAACTTCCTGAGTTTCTGCGCTTAACCGTCATTCTCCTTCATAATAACGCTCGTCTAATACACGATAACAGAGCTCAGTTAATACTTTAAACGGTCAGTAAATTAGCTTGGGAGACTCTGCCTTACCTTCCCTTTAGGTCAGATTAGGTTCCATCTGCTTTGCACTTTTTTTGTCCACTCAAGGAAGCGTTACGTGGCAAGACGTTTTACGACAACGACAAGATAAAAAAAACTGTTTTAAAATGGCTCATACATCAACATAACATTTTTTTGTAGCAAGCACAAAAATGCTTATTCAGAATGGGACAAGTGTGTTATTGTTGTTGGGGTTATGATGCAAAGTAAGAAATTGCCATACTGATTAAGTAAATGTTTTGCTTTACAGCTATTTGTCTCTTTAATTATTGAATGACCCTCGTATATTATTGGCATACGAAATGGTAGTATAGGTTATGAAATGTAAAGAAAAACAATTAACATTTGTCACTGACAATAACCAATATTTGTCAATAACAATAATCGAGTCACTGAGTGTACCAACTGATTCAATTCTCTTTCTTGCTGATTGCTGCTTAATTCAAGAGACTGACGGTAATCTCTTGGTAACGTTTTATGGGTTACACCAAATGTGTCTACGATGTACCCTTTACATTTTCTTGCTCAAAAGTAAAGTTATAGAACTCCAAGGCGACGTCAAAGATGTTCGTTATCAACGACGAATCAAATGCGCCTGATTCTTATTTTGTACAGTAAACTGATATTTTACTAGTAACTCTTTAAAGGCTACATAAATAAGTTGTCTGGCTGCAGCTTCTCAGAGAATATTGAACAAGCACCAAGATGAATGACAGTATAGAATACGCAGTAGAATTGTGCTTTCTGAGGAAACTGAAGGGCTACGCACATAGAGATTTATTATAGAATAAAACGATCTTAGATTATCTGTTATGAACACATCACATACGATGTTTTCTAAGAGTAGACATTTATTTCAAGACATCAAATGTCGGTAACCTCCTAATCTGGAGGGTTTCATAAAACCATTTTTAAGTGAGTTTTAGTATCCGAGAAAAGCTAATAAGATAAACACTTCATAACCAAAATTTGGCATCACGATTTTGTATACTAAAACAAACTTAGACAAGCAAATAGTAGAGTTTTTAGAGGTTACGTGTGTTAGACTAGAATGGTTAAAGGCGAAATATCGCATTTAGTATGTAAATTATGCTAAACTAAAATTTTATGTGACCACCGTTTTTTTTTTACGTAATTACACTGGAAAGAACTGATAAGCGGAATAACATCTCCCGGAAGATAACCGGAATATCTTCATCTCTACAAAAATACGTTCATCATTAAAATACGTTTGAAACTGAAATGTATAGACCTTGGGTGCCCTGACAGCATCGATGTAGGAAGAAACAAGAGTCTGCAAAGAAAAAAAAGACACGAAAGATAAGACCCAAGACCAGCTCAAGCAAACTGAGTATTTAGCTAGCGTACATCAGCACCAGGTAGCGTGCCAACCCTACGTTCAAAAAAGGTGGACATAGTCCTCATGAAACAACTTTATAAATTTGTTATTACACGACTGCTAAAAAGGAGTGTTATGTTTTCAGTGGTAGGGTATGTATGTATGTATGTATGTATGTATGTATGTTTGTTCCACTATAACTTTTTAACGGCTTTACCGATTTTGATGTTCGATGGCTCGATGGATTCCTTACTTCACCAGAAGTGTCATAGGCTATATATCACCGTGAGTTGACTTCCGGGTTTGACCGGAAGTGAATACAAGTGATCGGTTCTAAGGATTTTTTTTGTTCGTTTATTGGTCCATCAGGTGGCGCTAGTGGAAGGTATTCTGTAAAGTTCACTCCAGATAGTGCTTGCGATTTAAGACCACGGTCACTAATACTATGTTAGCGCGCTATTGTGTGAGAGTATATATGTGCAATCCGTGAGAAACAGAGAACAGCTGATCTGAAATTATATATATATATATATATATTGGTTTGCTATATATATTTCTCTCTGCGAAATATGGTGAACCTGAAATACATGAAATGACGGATCAACAATATGCCGCAGCAGTAAACTTAATGAATTTTCAGCAGCGCCAATTGTTCAAAATGATTTCAGACAGATTGCTTTCAAGTGAAAATAATACTGAGCCATTACGTGTGTTCGTTACTGGAGGAGCAGGTACCGGCAAAACCTTTACTCTGAAAATTATTGTAAAACAGATTCGTCGTCTTTCTCATTTACCTGCAAGCAGAGCTGTTACGGTAGCAGCACCCACAGGTGTCGTTGCAAGATTGATTGGAGGTAGCACTTTGCACTCTACTTTTGCCCTTCTTATCGAAAAAGGCAAGGTGACAGCTCTTCGCCCTCTTACTGATGAGTGTCTTCAAAGGGAACGGCTAAGGTGGAAGCATATTAATTGGCTAATCATTGACGAAATCTCAATGGTACCCTATGAAATATTCACTTAAGGTTGCAACAGCTTAAAATGAATGATGCTCTCTTCGGGGGTAACAATATTATTTTGTTTGGCGATCTAATGCAGTTGCCACCTGTATCAAAAGCAGTTGGTGGTACCTACTGCTTCAAGCAGCCTCATTACTTATCAGCTGAAATTAATTTGTGGACACTGTTTAGTTTCTGTGCATTACCTCAAAATATGCGGCAAGCTAACGACACTCATTTTATAGACATTCTAAATAATTTACGAGTCGGCCAACTCACCATGCAGCAGCTAGAAATTTTAGATCGTCGAAGAGTTCCTTTGACAGATGAATTTGCTGATGGCGAGTGTCTGCGTATTTTCCCAACCACTAAACAGGTAGAAGAATATAAGCTATGATGACTGAAAAGTTGAAAACATCATCTAAAGTTTACGATATTGCAGCGGTGGATGTGTCTGTCGAAGCTAAGAATTACGGACAAAAGTTAAAGAAAGACTTCATACCAACGGATCCAAACAAAACTGGAGGTATTCCAAACTCTTTAGTAATCGGAGTCGGAACTAGGGTAATGTTGCGAAAAAACATTAATGTTAATCATAGTCTGGTCAACGGAGCAATCGGCATCATTAGAAAAATTGAGTGGCCTGCACTACGTCGAGATCAGCTTCAACCTGGTGAGCTTCCACAAGCCGTATTTGTAGAATTTGATGACAGATCAATTAGGGGAAATACTGCTGGCATTGGAGTAAAGATAGAGCCCACCACTGTTGAATATGATGCTTTGCGAGGCCAGGGCAAAGTAGAACGATGTATGCTGCCATTAATATTGTGTTGGGCTGTATAACAGTACATAAACTCCAAGGCACTACTTTAGACAAAGCAGTCATTGATTTGAGTAGTAATATTTTTGCCAAGGGTCAGGCATACGTCGCACTAAGTCGTGTGAAAACATTAGAGGGATTAGCAATAAGTTGTCTGGATCTACGAAAATTGTTGCATGAACCGCACGATAAAAACTCACTTGAGGAATTAAATCGACTCAGAAATCTGTAGACCAAAGCTTTTTCTTTATCATTTCTAATAAATGATATTATTTAGTTAATTATATAATTTATAAAACAATTTATCGAAATGTTTGTATTATACTAGTTATATAATAGTATATAAAATAAATTTATATTATATTTATAAGTTTATAAGTTAATACGCTAATTATACTATGTACGTAATAAAGTTTCTAAATAAAACTATGTAAAAATTGAAATTTTTTTTGCACTTCACACATACGCACGCACACACGCACGCACACACTGCACATTCCCATTATACTCTTTTTAAACACAAAAGGAATAAAATAAAATAAAATAATTAAAAAAATTAAAAAACACGACTGCCAAAAAATAAATGAAGAAATAAAAAATAAATTGATAAAAACACTAAATAAAAAAAACTAAATAAAAATAATATTTAGTAAAAATCACAAAATCTAAATAAAGTCGATTTAAAAAGCCAAAAACAAGGTATTGAAATTCAGCTCTGATCAGATTTAACGAAAATGTTATGAATGATTAAACGCATAGTAATTTTATTAGATTTAAATTACTTTTCGATGTTGAATATATATCAATGCATCATATGAAGACTACAATTGTAAAAAATGTTGCTGATAAAATTTTGGTCTTCAATTTTAATTTTCAATGCAGTCGGGGGCTGTTTCTAAATAGATTTGTTCTTTTCATCAAACTGCCCATTATTTTATTTTAATATAGAAATCATACTAAAATGTATTTCATTTGACAAGCAATATATAATTCTGCTGTTTTAAGAAAGGTATCATTACAATTGGCTTCAGTAAGATTATTCCCTAAAATATGTTTTGTTATAATGTTTTATCTCTTTGTTTCAGTTATTTATCCCATTTCTTTAGTTACTTTTCTATTAAAGTAGCTGTAATTTATGGTTATATTAATCTGGTATTAACTACGGAGAATTGCAATTTTTTTATTTAAAGAGTAATTTTAAAAAACATATATATATATATATACAACATTTCAATATGTTTGTAACTTTCTGTTCACATGGCAGTGTGAAGTGAGTCGCATTCATTGTCTGTAAAATTGCCGCTAACCTTGTCATGTGTTTTATTTATTTGACATTTATTTGATACAATTTTATTTCGTACTGACACATGTTCAAGTTACAGACAATGTGTCACGGCTGGGAAAAATATATGTCATTACCCCCTACTACACTTTTATATTTGTTCTCTAACCTAGCTTTTTATTTTCTCTCAAAAAGTTACTAACAAACGTGTAAATTTCTCTCAGTGCCATAACCTCAACTTGTTTAGTTCAATGTTATGGCAATTACGGTTTTGGTGCATAGAGAAATCTAATGAAAACGTGGGTAGTATAGATGTACATATACAGTATACATTTATTGTTATTTAACCTCGTCTGCGTCTTTATAGAATTTCAAATTTTCAATAGCCTCAAAACACAAAATTTTATTTTCTTTAGTTATTAAGTACTGCAGGTTACAAATTACATGTTTCATTAGATTAATACTAAAACCAGCATTAAACACTACAAATTCACTTATATCTCAAAGTAAATGAATTTTGAAGTCAATAATTTATCCAACATTTTTCTAAAGTTACATCTAATAAACTATCCGTATATAAGCAGTAGAAAAGGAGACTCTAGGATGTAACTTATTACAGGTAAGGTCTTGGACTACTGCCTTAATTATACTATCCAATTTGATAAATCGAGCAATTACAATTATGTTCATAGTGTCTAGAAATATTTTACTATATTATTTTTATTATTATTATTATTATTTTTATTATATTTTTTTTTTGTATCGGCCATCTGAAGACCACATGGGAATTTCACTTCTTTCTTCTTTATTCTTTTCTTTTACTCCAATATTCTTTCATCTTTTCACTTTGTCTCTTCTTCCTGTCTTCAGTCCACTTTGAACCTGCGTTTTTCTTTCTCCTACCCTCGACTCGTTCCATTTTTGAGACTTTTGCCCGAAAAACTTTTTTTTCAATTGCTTCTTCTGCGTTTCTAATATTTTTTTCTAATCATTTTGGACTTCTTTAATCCAACTTGATATTGACTTCTTCCCCCACAGATATTTAAAGATCTGTTTTGTTAACCTATTGTCGTCCATTCTATATAAATGTTCAAAAAATACTATTCTTCTTTTTGTCATTGTTTCTGTTATAGTTTCTATACTATAACATCATGTTATAGTTTCTTGACATATTTGACCATTACTTCTTAATTTCCAACCTTCTGAAATTTTTTGTGGGCCTAATATTTTCCAATTATTATTATTACATATTATTTATCGGATACTACAACTTGGGGTGTCAGTAGCCTAGTTATAGAATAAACCTAAAATAGGCTGTTTATTAATAATAGAGGTACTATTTTTTTCTGCATAGTATAGTACACTTTCCAAAAAGATAGGCAAAGAATAAAATAGAATATAAAATATTCTATATGATATAAAACAGAATAGAATTTTTGTATAAATAATTTACCGTCAAAAGGCATATCAGTGTGTTACATGCTGATGTAGGGACGCGGGTTCGCTGCGTCAACAGAAACAAACGCTATGTATAAATCACTGGCACTGCCAAATAAATGTCAACTCATTTTATGCGCATATTGAACGATCGGCATTACAAATTCCACATACAGTCAGCACGGCATAAACGACTCTTATTCATTATAAGGAGGCGTTAGAGTTAAACAACTTCGTTATGCACTGCGTATTTTGTATTAATATGCACCAATTAACCGGCTATAAATAAACGTATTTCCTCATTTAAGAACACCAGGTTTTGTTAAGGGAAGTTTTCCTCGTCAATTAGGTACATTTAACAACTGTTTAAGATTTTGTGTTTGTTAAAATTTTTCTCCTGAAAGCTAACTATATGAAGTATATGGTAAACCCAATTAATCAAATTTGTTGATTAGGGTAATTTTTCAAAAAAGAGCTTGGTACGCGTAAACTTGAAAATGTTGACCCATTTTTAAGAAAATAATACAGAACATAAAACACAAAATATGACAACATTCAGGTTTAGCTATGTTGTGAGTTACTATATTTAAAAAAACGTTTCTAACAAAGTGACGGTGTACGCAAATATAAATGTATGGAATACCTTGTTCAAACTTTTGTATATTTTTCAGATGTACCTGCTCTATATACAGTACATCTTTGTTATTTCTCTCTTCATATTTTTCTTCCGCAGATTATTTTCTTTTACTGTACCCTCCTCATATCTCCTCAATACGCTTTTATTTGCTTCCAACAAAGCGTATTTTTTAATAATTTTTAAATGAAAAATGTTTAAGTGAAGTGAATTCAATGCGCTAGTGGGCGACCTCACATGAATCCACATGAAAATTATGTTTGGGAAAATATTTAACAGTACAATACATATTTTTATCATTTTCAGTAGCTAGCAAAATACGCTTTAGCAAATGTTATCCAAGGTACTCATTTCAACTGCCAACCCTCAGTTCAATTAGAGGCTCTAAATCACAGGGGCTTTGTTACAGTGTGTTTGGGAATCGAAGACGGTACCTCCAATTTATTAGCCATATTAATTATGTCAGACTCACGAAACAATTTTGCAATATACACGAAAATACGTCAAATTACGATTACCTTAATTATTTTTTATACAATTAGTTGATGGAGATTTATTAATTATGAATTAATAACAAACTAAAATAAAAGAGGTTTGAATGTTATACGAATCAATTTCTATATCGTTCGTATACATATTCATATGAAGTTTTCTTCAAATATTAACTACTTCTGCAAGAAAAATTATTATTGTATTAACTTCTGCCGTACGTTTCACTAATCACATCAGTATCGTCAGATTATTATACAAAATATAATCATTTTAATTATATCATTATTATATTGAAACGATAGAACCCATCCTCCACCCGTCCCACCGATAGTCGAGCAGGTGTAGCTACAGTCAAAGGCGTACAAAAGTACCTTCCAGAGTGTTCAAGAACACTTGAGATACGCATTAAGCTGGCGTGCAGTAAAGGTAGAAATTTACTCTCGACTACCTATAAAAAGGGACAGAAGCTGGGTTTGTCAATCATTTACGTTGAGCGATTTTCCTTAGTGCGGATCGAGTGGTGGTTGTAGTATTGTAGCAAAGTTTTAGTGTGTTATAATTAGTGTGGAGCTCTATTATTTGACATTATTATTGAGTGTGGACAACTTTAACTTTGATTATTGTACAAGCTGATTACAAACTGTTATTTGTGATTAATTAAAGCTGGTGATTAGTGACTTAATTTGTGTCTGTATCTGTTCCCACTGTATTGGTGTAACTGTATTAGCGACTGTATTGGTGTACCATACAACAATCAGTGAGATCGTCGTAACAATATTTCATTATATCAAAAGGATTATATGATTCTATAATTCTCTGGGGTTACTGATGTGATTAGTGAAACTTGCGTCAGGAGGAATATAATAATAATTTTACTTGTACAAGTAGTTAACATTTGAAGAACATTTCATACTATAGAAAGCTGCAAGAATAATTTGCAAGAGTTAAATGAAAAATAAAGATAAATATTCAGATGATGACAGTAAATTTTATTGATACACCAAAACAAATATTTTAAAATTAAGTCTAGTTAACGCCTGGAACTTACTAAATATTCCATCATTATTAATTTTCTGTTACTACTACACTAACAATACCTTCCTTACCTTATCGCATATTATGCATATTTCTGTTACAGAAAATAAATGTAATAATATTGTGTACTTCCGCAGTTAATAAAATAAAAATTGTGCATTACAAAAACATATAATGTTTGGGACAAATTCGTACTAAGGTAATTGTAACACGGAAACATAAATTGTTTTCAATAGTCGTCGGGTAAATCGTGTAAATCTGATAACAAAGATATTAGAAATCATTTCTGTGTAAACTCAATTGCTTCCCTCAATTAAAGACAATGTGGACTTTGTTTAGTAAGTAACACAACATGCAAATCACACAAAGAACATATAAAAAAGTACATAAATAGTAGACAAGAAAACTTACAAAAGAAAATTTATAATAGATGTTAACTTATATTAGCACGTATGTTAACATGTTAGTTATGAATCCAGCCTTCCTGTTTCAAAACGTTGAAAGAAAATCATATAAAGGAAAATGCAAGCTTGGAGACCACACTGTTACGCATCACACAAGACACACTCTATGGCTTCTGTTTTGCATTTTCTCTCACTACTTCATTTTGTAGGAACGCAGTCACTTCAACAGAAACTTTGTTTTTATCACAACCTAACTTGGTAATCTGTGTGTCTGAAAATATTTGTTATGTAAAAAACAGACAACGGTGTTCCAATAAACTAAAAAGATAATAGAGTAATTCGGGTTTTTGTAATGTTTCTGATAATTAAAAACTAAATTAATATTTAAAATTAAAAATTGTATTTAATTTAAAATATTGAGCAAATTCTGCATCTCTGGGAGCTTAATAGTTATTGCATAACCAATAAATAATAAGAGACCGGAATTCTGCGCTGATTTTTAGTTAAAAAATAAACCATAATAACCATACGTTGTTTAATTCAGTACTAGTTTCTAAATAAATATGTGTTTTCAAAAACATGTATAGGTCTGTATATGTTTTACAAGTATGTGTAACTGATAACAATAGGTTATGTACAACTTTTTGAAAATAAATGGTTTACAGGCAAAGTATTGAAGGCGATCTTTGGATGGACAAGCAGCAGTAGAAGCTGAGAATTCAGTCCCTTCTGTAATCTTTGGTTCCGGAAAATGTGTAAAGTAAACACATTTAATAAGGTAACGCATCTTTAGTAATGCTGAGTTATTAATGTTTATTTATGTTTATTTATTATTCCGGCTATACAGTGTTCACTTTACACATTTTCCGGAACCAAAGATTACAGAAGTGACTGAATTCTCAGCTTCCACTGCTGATTGTCCATCCAAAGATCTGCTTCAATTTCTAGTTCCCTCAAAATAGTCTGAATTTCTTATAGCCATGTGATAGGTGGTCTTTCTCTTTCCCTTCTTCCTGGTGGGGTCCACTCCATAACTCTCCTTGGCAATCTTTCCTGTGCCATTCTTTTTGTGTGTCCATACGGTTGTAATTTTTTGTTTGGATAAAATCAACAATTGAATTTTTTACATTCATTCTATCCTTGATGACTTCATTTCTCATTTTCTCACGTCTGTTAAGTTCTTCATTTGATTACACTATTTTATTATTTTTTAAAATTTTGATCCTTTTTTGTGGTTTGGCATCCAACAACTTGGATATTTATAAAACGGAGTACTATACTAGTATGTGGATTACATTCTGTTTAGTTTGACACCCGTCAAAGCTTTTATTATACTTTTAGGCCCTACTGTCCTAACATTTTTAAGTTTCCAAAAGTGACAACTATACTCAAATTATGGTTAAAATTTTCTTTAATTTTATTGCCTACGTGGATTGCTTGCGATAACAAAAAACATTCTTTAGTGATTTTCCTCTATACCCGTAATTACGGGAGTAATTGCAAACACAATAGAACTTAATGGAATAAAATTATGGAATCTGTTAGTGCTTTAAACGTTATCTTGAGACATACCCTAAATTGATAGAGAGAGAGACAGGAGATATAATTTTGTTTCTTATACATTATTTAAATTAAATACAATAAAAGTTTCGTAGAAAACGAACCTGCTAAATTTTTTGGTGCAGCCTTAAAAGTTGCCCTATAAAAGATTCGTAACTATTTTTTGTTACTAATATTACTTTCCAGTCACGTCGTACAAATGTTTCTGGTCCAAACCGATTGCTAGTGAAAACAAATGTGCAGAGTATATTGCGCAACTGTTATATATGTAAGAAATAAATAACACTACACAGAGTACAAAGGAAATTATGTAGAAGACAATGCGTGATAAGGGGCCGCTGTAGTAACAAAGTAATAGGCCTAAAAAAAAATGACATCAGTGAAATAGTAATGGTTTTTAAGAGCTTTAACTAAGGCGAAGAAAACAGGTATAGGCCTAAAGAAACATACTCTACGAGTTACAGCATTACTACAAATAAACGTTATTCCTGGCTAACAAGAAACACATAAGTTGTACATTGTATTACAAAAATGCAAGTTTTGCAACAATAAAACTCAACAGGCTCAATTAAATTAATTTACTGTTTGATGGAAAATTGATTTTTTTGTAGAAGTAAATTGACATCTGTGACGTGTAAACAATCATGAGTATTAACAAAAACTTTTTTTGCAGGTCACACGTTTATTAAAAAAAAAAGAAAGGAAAGTACGGACATTTAATTTGTATTAAAAAAAGAAGTCAGTTAATAATAATAATAATAATAATAATAATAATAATAATAGTAATAAATATAATAATATTTATTATTATAATATCATAAATGGTATTTGTAATTAATTATAAAAGCAGTAATCAACAATCATATATTAGAATTGGTACAGAAAATGTTTATATGTATACCTGTCAACATATAGCATTGCAAAACATTTTATAGCTAAAACATTATGAGTAATTTAAATTGTAATATTGTATAAATTATGTTCATGGTATAACAATTTTCTCGTTGTATTGAAGGAAAACATTTGATGATGTAAAACTGTTTTACTTCTTCACATATACAAGGATACACATATACGTACCCGCGCGAACTCACACACGTGCACACACTCACATACACAAACACGTTCACTCAAATAATTGATCTGTTTCTTTTGACATTTTCTATTGCATTCATACACAGGTCCTGATGATGACAATAAATATTGTCGAAACGTCGACACAAATAATTTAAAATTTGCGTTATACTTTTTGACCGATCCTCACAAACCCTTCACCAGAAAAATTCATTGTCTGACGGTTACTACGAATTAAAGGATAAATAATAATAGTAATAATAAGAGTGCTAAAATTATTAAATTTAATAAAACTCAGGCTGTGAAGTTTATGTATTGCCTGCATAAAGCTAAGTGTGCTAGCGACGAATGAGAGGAGGACAGTATCTCTCTTTCTATGCAACGTGCGTCTGTGTGTGGGAGAATACATCAATACATCAGCACTTGTACACAGCGTCGTTATACATCTAAGCATACCTGCACTTATATCATTTTGTTACTTCTGTACAGTTTCCTTTGCTTAAAAATAAGTGTCAAAATATTTTAAACATAGTAGCTATTCGCCATAAAACTTCTGAACCAGATTCAGCAAAGAGTAGGTTATAAAATTATTCTAATCTTATGATACTTAAACCACACAGTCTCCTTGTCATAGAAGCGTGAATTGTTTGACGTGATTAGTGTACGGTAAGTACTCACAATTTTGATTTATTTCACTTCATGGGTAAAATTTAACGTTAATTATTAAAAAAAAAAAACTGTTAAGAAGTCTGTTGTTCCACCTTAAAGTTCTTTTTAATTGAAAAAAAATCAATAAATTTTTAAATACTTATGTTTTCTTTTTAATTAGTTATTCGTATCAGAGTTTATCCTTTGCAAATTGAATTCTCTCATAAGACCTTTCATTAATGTGAACTTAAAATGGCAAAAAATAAGATTTAGAAGGACGTGGATGAGGCATGAGTGTTGACGAAAAACGAATACAGCACGATTCAGGGTGCTGAAAAGCAGTTTCCTCGAAGTACTTTAAATTATACATTGCAAGATAGAATAATAGATAGAATATGTAATGAGGATATCAGAGCAGAACTCGAAATAGAGGACATAAATGAAATTATTTCAAATTACAGAAGAGAGTGGTGGGATCATTAATTGATGACAGAGGATCGATTGCTGAAATCCGCACTGAACTATAAAGCCATTGATAGAAAAGACGTGGGTCGTCCGAGAATGAGACAAGTTTTGCCGAAACAAGTTTAGATAACCTAATCCTTGAATAGAAATAGAAGAAGAAGGATGCGGAAAGCAAAAGAGAAATTAATTAGTTAATATTATTCATTAAACCATTTTTGAAAATAGTAGGTACTAAAAATATAAAAGGTAATAAAAGTAATGAAAGTGGAAATAATTTCTAGAAATGTTTAGAGCGTCTCTTTCCGTCGCTTGAAACTAAACAAAATCCGAATACTCTGCATATGCGTGTGGAGTGGGGAAGGTGAACGGTTGTCCGAAGAAGATCGTGTAAAACGAAAGTATCATAAAGTCTAGCAACCGTTTGTTAATGTTGTAATAATTTATTGACCAAATTATCTTGCTGTACAGTGACATTTTGACAGTTAGTATGAAACTGATCTATGCTTGAGCACTAGGTGCTATTGAGTCGTAGGAACATGGGCCCTGCGTCCGTGTGACAATGGAACGCTTCAGTAATCGAGTGTTAGTCAGTTCAATACTGTTTCTCACGTGTGAGAATCCGGATTAGAGCATAACCCATTTGCGTATTTTTCAAAAGTCGTAGTCAGAGTATGAACATTGATTTACATTTGTTTGGGTTCGTGCAACGAGTATCATCAACTTAAATAACACCTTGTGGTTAGAAGAAATGGTCACGCTGCAGACGACGATCTGGCGTTCTTCGGCCCCGACAACACACAGACACATCTACAAGTAAAAGTATTCATTAAGTATTAGATTACTAAGAGCTAAATAAAACTATACAGAGATGAGCTGAGGGGGCATAAAACGGTTCTCTCACTTAGTATTGCATTGTATACGTTTCTTATTTCAATAAATCACATTTGATATACGAGAAATTAAGAAACTATCACATTACAATTATTTTTTTTTACAGTTTTGTTTATAGGGAATTTTTTTAAATTCTCTGTACCGATTGTTTCAGAATCTATAGTGATTATAGTTTGTATTGCGATTAGTAATAATAGCAAATTTTAAAGTGTAGTGGCAGAGTAATTGCAGTGGTGTGGTGTAAATAACTAAATAGTATTATTATTATATAGCTGTCATATAACAAGTATTATTATGTAGCTATATAACTAGACATGTAGCGTATATAACTATAATAATTAAAATGAGTTACCGTAAAAATAAAGGATAATTAATATGGGGAATCGCAAAAACTTGAAATATGTACAAAAGAATAATCGACGACTATCAAAACGAACAGCCATCAAGACATGAATTATATCCTATTGTCTGGTGTCAATTTCGAAATGTGGATTTACCGTAGAATACTGATCATTTCATGGACAGCACATATAACTAATGTTGAAGTTCTTAGAAAGATGAAGAAAGAAAGGGAAGTTATTAACACTGAAGATAAGAAAGCTTCAGTATCTGGGACATCTCATGAGAAATTAACAGAGATTTTACTTATTGCAGTCCATACCACAGGGAAAAGTACTTGGAAAAAGACGAGCTGGGCGACCGAGAATCTCATGGGTGAGAAATTTAAGGACCTTGTTTGGCATGAATACAACTGACTTATTCCGTGTAAGCAATACAGAAAGTTAAAATTGTCTGTATGATATCCATCATCCGAAACGGATAGGAACTATCAGAAGAAGTCTGGTGTCAGATAAAAAAAACATGTCGCGTTGCAAAACACCACACTGTAAATAAATACACACATCTAATTTATCGCAAAAAATAAACACACTTTTAAAGAAAATTAAACACTCGTTTCATATATAAATTAACATTCATGTGCAAACTGTAGGTTTTGAGTAAATATAAGGGTTAAAAGAAAAGTACAATAGTATTAAATTTTTAAAAATCGGCAATATATTTCTAAACTGGTTGTGTAACACGTCATATTGTCATAAATCATACCTCGATTTTAAACTCGTTTTCTTTACAAATGCTTTAAGGGGAGTCGAATGACCCAATGGGTCAAAAAAAAAAATTGATTGATCGATTTTCGGTTTTTCATCTTTTCTGATTCTACACATCTTTAGCTTTCATTCAATACCGAGATTGGTATAATTCGGTGCAGTATACCACATTTTATGGACATTTTTATGAGAGCGTGCACTTAAAATTTTATGGCTACAAAACTTCCGCAGCAAAATAGTCTATAAATCTGCGCTATAAATATCACCTTGGATATGGAGACAATGCTTCCTACCAAACTGTAGTAACAATAAAACCATATGACCGAGATGTTTTAATTAAAAAATTAGAGTGTGTTGGCCATGTACAAAAACGTATGGGCAACCGTCTTAGGAAACTGAAAACCAAAATGAGCACAACAACCCTATCCGACAGTAAAATATTAGAGGAAATTTTTATGAAAACAACTTTAGATTTAAGAGTTTATAAAAATTTTGCCTATTTTAATAAAGGAAATACATCAAAATCTGAAATATTTAAACAACAAGGCACAAACTGTATAAATAGAATGAAAGAATTGGATGACGCGAGAATCAAGAAAGCCGAAAAGGCGATTCAAGAAATAGAGAAAAAGTGTTGTCAGAAAATCACATAGCCAAAAGGAAGTTAGAAGATGCATTTGAAGA
Organism: Magicicada septendecula; assembly: GCA_034769895.1. Taxonomy (NCBI): domain Eukaryota; kingdom Metazoa; phylum Arthropoda; class Insecta; order Hemiptera; family Cicadidae; genus Magicicada; species Magicicada septendecula. The sequence continues at coordinate 331,636,196 of CM068373.1, forward strand.
GCAGGAGGACCCAGACAACCCCTCATATGGAGCAGGAATGCATTAAAGTAAGGCAGTTTTCAAGAACAACAGCATAGAGTGTAAGGTCTGTTTTAAATGCGTTTCCTGAAAAATGTAATTTTTTCAGTTAAAAGTTCTTTAATGCACCTCCTTTAATGTACTTTTCCCAGGAACCGTAAGACATAATTGCACAATTATTTTATTGTTTTGTTTCTCATGCTTAGCTTTACATTTTAAATAGAGGGGTTAGTGAAATTCTGATTACTTTAATAAATATATAAAAATTACTTAAATTATTTTTTAAATTTTCTAATATAATTTTTAAAAATTCATATCATTTTTTCCTAAAATTATTATAAAGAACCCTCTGCTTACATTATCATCTTTTACACTTTTTGAGAAAAATGTACCTAAAGCTGCTTAAATTAACATGGAGAAGATAGGGTCATCCGACTGCCCTTAAGAATGCATAGCGTGTTTTTTCCGATACCTTGGGCAGTCCGGATGTTTCCTCCTTTACATCCCAATATGAAGCTCCTGTTCCATGAGTGTTATGTGCAACTTTAGTACTTTAATTAAGAAAGTCGTGTTAGTGGTTGTAATCACAAACAGAAATATCACTGTTGCACACCACTAAGAAACATTATTCCGATTAGCGCTTTCAAGCTTCTCAGCTCATCGTCAGATCCGAAAATGTACTTTGTAATATAATGTACTTTTTCCGATCTGACGATGAGCTGAGAAGCTTGAAAGCGGTAATCGGAATCATTTTCCTATAGTGGTGTGCAACAGTGGTAATTCTGTTTGCAACTGTATTACGTCATAAATCACACCACTTTTAATGTATTCCAGCTGTAAAACTTTCTAATTTATTATTTTTCAAATTAGCATTCAAAGACGGCTACATTGCCTGGTCTACTAGTTTGTAGTCTGCCGACACTTCCCCATAGCAAAACGACTTAACTATCAAGGCTGCACAGCAAACGTCTAAATGAATAAAATATCGGTATGGAAAACCATACATGACTTCCATGTTCTAAGATTTATATTTAAAATCATTTACGAAATGAAATGTTTCCATAGAAACCACTGCTTTCCACTTATTGCTTCAGCCTTAACCACAGTACTGTGGTCACTAACGTATACCACCACACGTTATCGCATTCGATTTTCACTGATGATGTGATGGCAGTCGACGGCACTGCCGAAACGTCTGGTTTTGAAGAAAACATTGGACTACGGCCAAACAGGCCGGGAAGGAATTTTAACAACAAACTACTACTTTGTTGCCGATAACGTAGTACACATATAAATAAAAATTATCCCCTCCCCCTTCAACTATAATTTTCATTATAGAAAATTACCCCCACCCCGTTCAACTAGCCTCCTCATTTATAAATATTTCATCTACGTTTCTACAGTGGATTATTAAGATCTTCTTATCAGGATACTTTATTTATCAAAATTAAGTACTTTACTCTTGTTACAACAAAAAATGTATGGAGAACCATACATGACTTTCATGTTCTAAGATTTATATTTAAAATCATTTTTGAAATGAAATATTTGATAGAAACTACTTCTTTCTACTTACTGCTTCAGCCTTAACCACAGTACTGTGGTCAATAATGTATACCACCTCACGTTATCGCACTCGATTTTCACTGATGGTGGAAGTCAATGGCACTGCCGAAACGTCTGGTTTTGCAGAAAACTTTGGTCTACGGCCAAACAAGACGGGAAGGAATTTTAACAACAAACTACTTCTTTGTTGCCAATAACGTAGTACATATATAAAAATTAAAAATTATCCCCTCCCCCTTCAACTATAATTTTCATTTATAGAAAATTACTCCCATCCCGATCAACAAGCCTCTTCATTTATAGATATTTCATCAACGTTTCTACAGTGCATTATTAAGATCTTCTTATCTGGATACTTTATTTATCAAAATTAAGTACTTTACTCTTGTTACAACAAAAAATGTTTCAGGTAAACTACCCTTTCCCTTAAACGATCTTCACCAAAATCAACAGGCCTTCATTTCTTTACAATTCAGGAACGCTTGCAAAAAAGTATTTGATTCTCTTTGAATTTACGGCAGTTATCGTTCGTCATAGAAAAAATTACCCTTGTTAAAACATAAAATGTTGCTGGTAAACTACCCCTTTCCCTTAACCGATCTTCACCAACACCAACATATCTTGATGACTCTAAAATTCAGTGCTGTTTGCAAAACATTATTTGATTCTCTTTGAATTTACGGCAGTTATCGTTCGTCATAGAAAAAATTACCCTTGTTAAAACATAAAACGTTACAGGTAAACTACCCCTTTCCCTTAACCGATCTTCACCAACACCAACAGATCTTGAGAACTCTACAATTCAGTGCTGTTTGCAAAACATTATTTGATTCTCTTTGAATTTACGGCAGTTATCGTTCGTCATAGGAAAAATTACCCTTATTAAAACATAAAACGTTGCAGGTAAACTACTCCTTTCCCTTAACCGATCTTCGACAAAATCAACAAACCTTGAGTTCTGTATAATTTAAAAAGGTACGGTATGCAAAAAAGTAGTTGATTCTGTTTGAATTTACGGCAGTTATCGTTTGCCAAAAAAAAAATGACCCTTGATAAAAAAACGTTGCTGGTAAACTACCCCTTTCCCTTAACCGATCTTCACCAAAAACAATAGGTTTTCAGTACTCTACAAATCAGGGCTGTATGCAAATAATTATTTAATTCTGTTCGAATTTGCGGCTGTTATCGTTTGCCATATAAAATACCCTTGTTAAAACATAAAACGTTGCTGGTAACCTACCCCTTTCCCTTAACCGATCTTCACCAAAAACAATAGACCTTGAGAACTCTACTATTGAGGGCTGTATGCAAAAAATTATTTATTCTGTTTGAATTTGCGGCTGTTGTCGTTTGCCATATACAAAAATTACACTTGATTAAAAAAAACCCGTTGCTGGTAAACTACCCCTTTCCCTTAACCGATCTTCACCAAAAACAATAGGTCTTGAGTACCCTACAAATCAGGGCCGCATGCAAAAAATTATTTGATTCTGTTTGAATTTGGGACTGTTATCGTTTGCCATAGAAAAAAATCTACAGACACAAGACAGACAGACACACACACAGATAGACACACAGACACACACACAGACACTTTTCGAAAAATGACTTTTTATCATGTTTTGAGTGTAGTACAATCAGAATCTGCAATAATCTCGAACACGATTTTTTTTTGCCATCACCATACTTCCATTTCCTTAAGGAACATGGAAGTAAAAAAAAACAGAATTCAAAGTTAGTATTTATGTAGCAGTTGCCAACAAAGGAAGAGTTTCTATGGAAATTCAGATATTTTGTAAATTTGTGTAACAATTGATATTAAAGAGGCAACATTAAAATTGTAACTCTCTAACGTAAGTATTAATATGTGACGAGTTTTCAAAATACAGGACTCCTTAGTAAGAAATACAACACATGTAAACAAAGTACAACTATTTAAAATAGTATTAATAAAAAAAACTGTCCAAATTATATGCATTTTGTTGTTTAGCTCTGGGATTCTTTTTTATTATAATACAATTTATGTTAAATAATTTTAAAAGTGAAATGCGATTGTAATTACTGAATCCGTTTATGTTACTGGTTGCTAACTAGTCGAACCTTCCTGCCTCTCTCAATGGAAGCCGGCAGACTAACCATTTAATTAGCATTTGTATAGTTACTGCGTAGTTTATAGCCATAATACAGAGCCACGGCATTGGAACATAACCGGAGAAAAATGAAATTTACAGGCATTGCACAAATGCAATGTACAGAGAAGGGTATTAAAAATGCTTCAATAAATCTAAAAAATCTAGACTATATATTTATGTTCATTCACCAATCAATGAATTCATTTTTAATTCACCAATCAATGAATTCATTCTTCATTCATCAATCAATGAATTCATTCTTAATTTACCAATGTACAGATTATAAATTAAATGTAGTCGCATTCATAAGCGAAGTTTTATATGTGTACTACGTTATTGACAACAAAGAAGCAGTTTCTATAGAGACTCACCGGTTTCCATTTTCGATCACCCACCAGCGATCAGCCGCAAATGTGCGACACGTCCTTATAAACATTTTCAATGTTAAAACGTTTACTGATAACGTTAACTGACGATGAAAGCTGTCGCTGGCTGTGCGACTGCAGTACTCGCCGGAATAGCGGTAAGCAATCACACTATCTTCAGAAATGTCTTCTTGGTTTTTCTAATTTGCAATATATGAACTTTTTAAGATTGCAGAAAACTATAACAGACTTTTCTTTGACGTACTATTTTGTGTCCCCTCAACACACACACACACACACACACACACACACACACACACACACACACACACACACACACACACACACACACACACACACACACACACAGGCTCCTTGTACAGAGGATAATGTTTTTCATTTCGTTTTATCGAGAAACACATATGGACAACACATGCCTAAGATTAGATTTCTGTAGCACACAATAGACGTTTTATTTCTTTTTCAGTTGTTCCACTGCCGTGGCTCTATATTAAGGCTATAAACTGATGCACGCGTCAGCTGATTACGAGGTAATATTCTTAAATTATGGATTGAATACCAACCTAAAACTTTTTTTAATAGATGACATAACGTAAGTGCAAGATATTATGTAGAAGTAATCAAATAATTTGACAAACATGTTTGAATTTGTATCCAAGTCACTTAGTGACACTTTTTTTTAATTAATTAATGCGCCGAATGACATAAAATAAGGTTACGACATTACAGAACAATCTACGTGTTTCTCGAGTGTTCCAGATGAATCCGGCTGTAATGTTGTGTGTGTACGGGATTTCAATATGCGTTCGCAAGGCTTTTCTAGACGCCGCCAACCGCGCACTATGTCAAGGCCGCAAGGAATGTTCTGGTGTCTGAGCGGGTTAAAAATACAAGGCTTCAGCGGCGCTTAGTTCAGTTATTGTCGGGCGATTTACACAGTGCTGGTCGAAGTATTGTGGCGAAGTGTTAGGTGGTTTATAATTGTGCGGGACAATTAACATATAATTGTGTTTATATTAATTGACATTTTTATTGCGTGAGAACAATTTTTATTTGATTTGTTGTAGGGACTACCTTGTTGGTTACAAATTTTTAATCGTGATAATTAAAGCTGGTGATTAGTGACTTAATTGGTGTCTTGTATTTTGTTTTCCACTGTACCATACGACGATCAGTTAGACCGTCGTAACAATAACGTTTCCCTGGCTTTTCTTTATAATGTTTGTTATTAATAATAGTTATAAGTTAATGCGTACGGTAGAGTGTATTTATTTAAGTCAACAAAACAAAGATAGTACCTAGTAAAAATTTTAGTTTTAATCTTTGCCCCAATCGGGTACGTTGATTTTGAAAAATATAAGAATCGAGATAAACTGAATCTTGTGGATTGCTACAACGTGCGGCTGACACAGTGTTTGTTGTCAGCGTTTGAGGTTATGACAAAATTTGTTTGACAGTAAGGTTATTATCATTCCGTTATAATACATTTTTATTCTTTATATTTTTTTCAGAAACTTGTTAAAAAGAATCGTGAAAAGGAAAAGAGATTTCAACAAATAGTAAAAGATGCAACCACATTAATTGATACATTTACAAAGCGATAATAAAGTTAAATACAAGTTTAACAAGTTACATACTTAAAAAAACCACCAGCGGCTGAAACAAAAACTTTAAGGAAATATACAATAATTTTAAATTTATTCTAAAAATTACACAATAAAAAAATTGGTATGGAGAACCATACATGACTTCCACGTTCTAAGATTTATATTTAAAATCATTTAAATAAGAATTGAAAAATTTGACAAGTTTGATAAATTGAAATGATATATTTCCATAGAAAATATTTATTTGTTCCCATTAACGTAGTACACATATTAAAAATTACATCCTCCCTCTTCAACTATCATTTTCATTTATGGAAAATTACCCCCTCCCCCTTCAACAACCCTTTTCATTGATAGATATTTCATCTACCTTTCTACAGTGGATTATTATGACCTTCTTTTCAGGATACACTATTTATCAAAATTAAGTAATTTACTCTTGTTAAAACGTAAAATGTTGCTGGTAAACTACCCCTCCCCCTTAACTGATCTTCACCAAAATCAACAGGCCTTGTGTGTCCTCTACATCTCAGACCGGTATGCAAAAAAATATTTTATTCTGTTTGATTTTGCGGCAGTTATCGTTTGCCATAGAAAAAATTCTACACACAGACACTTTTCGAAAAATGACTTTTCTTCATGTTTTGAGGGTAGTACAATCAGAATCAGGATTTATCTGGAACACGATTTTTTTCGCCATCACCATACTTCCATTTCCTTATGGAACATGGAAGTAAACAGTTCATGTATCAAAATGTAATGTGAACAAAATTTTAAAAACTGTAAATAAATTTATTGTTCACTTATTACACAGATATTGTTATTATTATTTGTATTAAGTCTTTTATATCTTCGACTGTTGCTAGTGAGTAACTGTTACTGGATACCTCATTTCTGAGTCCGCTTTACGCGCAAACTGTTCATGTCCTAAAGGTATTAGTTTTTACTACTAAGGACGCCTGCAGAATAACAGACTAGTGAAACAACCGACAATAAATACTCCAACAATAAGTTATTGGCAGAAAACAACGATTACCAGAAACCTCTTTTATGCACACACACACACACACACACACACACACACACACACACACACACACACACACACACACACACACACACACACACACACACACACACACACACACACACACACACACACACACACACACACACACACACACACACACACACACACACACACACACACACACACACACACACACACACACACACACACACACACACACACCTTTTTCCTATAGAAATAATGTTTAATGTTTAACATATTTGAAGCTTTCCTTTTCTCAATAAAAGTTTGTATGTATTTCTCCGACTTCCTAGAGGAAAGGATTTGCCTCATTCCTCCACGTTTCCATTAGTCTTACGCAATATGGGTCCGAACAACTTCAGTTTTATTTTATCCTAGCACTTTTCCCTTACTCTTTTTTCTGCTTTTGTTTCACGTTTCGTTTCTCCCGTTTAACCTTTCTGAGATAATTTATTTCGGTTGCCTGGAATCTCGTTCTCTGTCTTTCCGTTATCATCCTGTTCTCTGTTTCATTTGACAGACCACCATTCCCTGTATAATGTTGACAGTATTATTCACTTTACACCCTTACACAAAAAATTCTTAACCACTTTAATCGTGTTGGTTTCTAATATTACATTTTATCGAGTTCTATTTTATTGTTTTAATAACACGGCGTTTTATTAACTTCTCTATTTTTTTTCTTCAAGGTTTACTTTCACTTGTATTGATCTAGCCTTTCAGAACATCGTATTACTCGTACAGCAGCTATAATTATTTCAGTTCTCTCTCCGCACTATATCAACATTGTATACTATAGTATGCTGTTTTCATTATTGTAATTTTTCCTCTCCCACTTTAGTGTTACAACTGATTACGGCTTTTTCTAACATGATATCAAAGAGTATGGTAGCAAGGCGTTTCCCTCTCTAACACTTTGTTCTGTCTTAGACCTACTAAGAAGTACTTATTTGAATTTTAAGTTTTCCTTAAATTTTATTACAGCTTTTATAATTCTACAACCGGCTTTTCCAGATTTACACAATTTTTAGGCGTTGTATAGAGCTCATTATATAGAGCAGGCAAATTATAGGTTGTAACATATAGGTTGTACATCTAGCAGATGTAAGTCAGCTGTTTGCTTCATTTATTATTTTTTTTATCTAGACGAACGTATGCGTGTAGGGCTAGATTATTAGATGAGGACAGAGGCCGAAATTTTAAAAATATATATTGGAACGGGGCAAAAGGTTTGTTTTTAAGGAAGAGGGCTGGTCTACGGACGGTTGGTAATCATGATAGGAAATACTTTCCTACACGCGTTAAGAGATTTCACGGTTTCAAATAAGGTTACCAGTGGAAAGGTTACATAAAAAGTATTCACATACAAATCATTATAAATATTTATTCCATCACTAAGCAACACATATAAGAAGCGGCATTTGTCGTGCTGTCACAAAATATTCTGTCGCATTAAATATATTTCCAAGTGGAGTACAGCTTACTGTATCTTCTATTATGAACAGAAGGCGTAAATTTTGAAGACAGTGCAAAGCAAGACATTCTAATTGCTGACTAATGTAAGAACATCACGCTTAAAGAGAGACATTGTTAACGCAGTGAGAACAACAGAAAGATACGTCTACTGCATCTCTTTGCGACAGTTACGTCGAGTGTCTGACGATAATACTCCATTAGCGTTTTATACTATTTCCGTTCTTAGTTTAATCCTGATTGAAACAAATAGCGTGGCACATCTGAAACGCTAATTGCTGCTTGAATTTGAGGCGTGTCACTCTAACAGAAGAAGTACAGACAGGGTACAGAGTATTTGATGATACTGTATAAACACATGTAAATTATAAAAATTCGTCCTGACCAAAGTAAAATTTATGTGACTGTGTCATACCGACAGTGAAATATTTTATAACATCAGTTAATGGCTTTCGTTTGTTCACCGTTTAAAAATCGCAACAGAACAAAACGTAAAGTTTATTTAAAACTAAAGTAGAAGCTGTGATAATTACCAGTGTACTGTGAATTATCAGTTCCTCACAGAGAGTAATTCAATCCCTCATCAATACAGTATACCTGTATGTCCGAACTTGTGTCATTACTTGAGTCAGTGTTATTACTGATAAGCCTGTCCACAACGACGTCGGTAATGTGGGCCAGTTCCCAGAGCTTATCTTCTTCCTTGATTACATGCTCATCACAATGACGCCATTTGACTGCCGTTTTTCATTTACCTCCTTTTCTATCAGTGCTTTATATCAGGGAGTTTATATATGTTGTGTTTTGACATACTTTCAACTGACTCCGTATTCATTCAACAGGTTTCAGAATACAGTGATAAGGAAGAAGTCTTAAAACGGCGTGCCCCGATTTAAGTGGTAAGATAAATCTCACATGACTATATATACATTCTGCACATGCGAGAACACACATTATTTTGTGAAGAGTGTCAACGCCTCTGACCAACAGATTTTCATAATTGTCACGGGTGTTTGCTTACATTAGGATTGAACTAAGAACGGAAATAATATACAAACAAATATACGGTTCCACTGGAATGGCATAAGGATACCATCCATCACCATTAACTGTACGATACATCTAAACCACTACACCGAATGGTATCATCCATTAACTTTATCAACAAATATTGATAAAGAGATTGAAGAACGGTCATCTTTAAAACAATAATTATGCTTTATTTATAAAACCTCTCTCTCTCTCTCTCTCCTCTGGCACTACGACCCTGTAGAACCCTGGCCTGCTCAGTGATTTTTCTCCATTCTGTCCAATGCCTTAATCCTCCATCCTCCACTCGCATCTCCCTCAAATCTCCTTCCCCATCTTCACACCATCTCCTCCCCGGACATCCTCTCCTCCTTACTCCCTCCGGCTTCCTTTCCATTCCCATTTTTGGCTCTCGATCTTTTATAATTCTCACCACGTGCCCCAGTCATTTCAGTCTTTGCGCCTTCACTGCCACAACTATGTCCGCTTCTCTATAAAAATCACTTAGCTCACGATTCTCCTCCACATCTCTCCGTCCCACATTTGTCCATAAATTTTATCAGAATTTCCTCTCAAAAACACCAAGGTTTTTCATATCTTTCAACTATTTTTCCTATTGAAAACCTATGAGTTATATAAATGAAAAAATTATAGGTGTTTTACGTTCGGACAAAAAAATTTGTGCGTGTCCGTTTCTTGCACACACTTATACACGGAACATATACATTTGTGGACGCACAAGTCATACTTGTAGTTTACAGATTCAGAAAATCATAATTTTGAAGTGCTAGTAATGACACTTACTGCCACAGTGACAACCACTACTGCCTGCCCGATGACAGTTTTTGACACACTCTCATACTAACACTTTCATAAATGCTCAACTTGTTACGTTTATGTTTAAATTTAGTTCGAATTCACACACAAATAACTTTCTTTCCTCACTCTCTCCCTCTATGTCTCTCATTATCCTTCCAATTTTCATCGCTTTTGTTCTTCTACTTTTCTACTTTGTACTTTAATTGCGATTAATAAAAGCTGGTAATAAGTGACTTCATTGGTGTCTGTATTTTGTTCCCCACTGTACCACACAACGGTCAATGTGACCGCCATAACAACATTAACTTAAGTAATATTAGAATGCTGACTGAAAAGCAGCTTATGTGGAAAAACTAGATTTTTATATGTGTTAAACATATATTCACATGCATATTGTAGCATCACGAGATAATACAAAAATCGGTATGCAGACTTTCTAACTTTACAGGTTTTAAGCTTTTTTTATTTTTTGAAATCGCTTTAGTAAAACTTGTATGTCTGTATTTATCAACACATGTAATTTTTTTGGTGCATTATACATATACAGGAGAATTAATAGAACATTTTTATATATAGATGTTTGATGTTGATTTTCCAGTTTAAATGCTTCGATCGCTTCTTTTAAATCTGAGTTTATTGATTTTTTCAATCGAATTAAAAACCGATTTTTTACCTTTACCATAAAAGCATGATGTTGTGTCACAGCCGGTTAGAGCATGCAAAAATAGTATATTCTCTTTGCAAAATTTATGCTTTCTAAAGCTGTTATCAGAAGAAAATAGACTAGCACTCATGGTTCCTCTCGTGGGTTTTAAGAGATAAATTTCCTTATTACTAGGTGTAAGCGCAGTAATGAGCACCAAAATATCTACGTCCTCTGCAACAATAACTGGAGGTTTATCATATAATTCTAAGGCTGTTTTCACAATTAATAAGTCTGCATCATCGTCAGCTTGTTTAACGTTTATGTTTTCTTCTTCCAAATATCTCGTTAGAATTTCAATAAATAGAGTTTTATTATTTTTATTCGAAAGAAATTTTTCTTGGGTCACTGTGACACACATATCTTCTTGCAATAAAATATCTGGAGAGGAATTTTGATTGGTACGGCGATAACGCTTCATAGCTTTGATGCTGTTAGAATTGTTTGTATAGCCATCAAAAACTACAGTAACTTTTGATCCAAAGTGTCTCTTGACATAATTTACGTATCTTTGAAAAATACATTTGAACTTGTCATTTTTTGACCATACTACTATATGCAGTAACATACCACCATCAATGACGTAAATGCAATCTTCAAGGTTAATCTCAGTGCGGTCTACTTCAAACATATCATATAGTTTAGACTTATCTGTTTTCCGAAATACACCTTCGTAAAACATAGATGTTGGGTACGGTGCAAGTTCATAACGCATGTAATCTTTTAATTCGTCGTCACTTTTTCTTGCTACACAAATGCGTTGAAATATAAACATTGGATCTATTATAATCATAGTAATCAGTAACCAGTGCGGTCTACTTCAAACATATCATATAGTTTAGACTTATCTGTTTTCCGAAATACACCTTCGTAAAACATAGATGTTGGGTACGGTGCAAGTTCATAACGCATGTAATCTTTTAATTCGTCGTCACTTTTTCTTGCTACACAAATGCGTTGAAATATAAACATTGGATCTATAGGGACAATTTCCTCTTGAATTTTCAGACTACTATTAACACTTTTTAATGACAGTACTCTATTTTTTCGTTTAAACGAAACTTTATGGAAGTTTGTACCAGCAATTTCTTCTAATCCTGCTTTTCCAACCTCAAAAGCATTATGACAGTTAATATTATTACCGCCAGTAACTCCAGTAGATATAGACATTATTGAATCTTGATAAGGAAATGGCTCGTGACAATCAAACCAGGAGTTTATTTTGAGAATATCTTCAGTATCTCGTTTTATTCGAGAATCTCTAGCATCTACATGCTGATCGGAAGTAGAAAATGTTATACCACAAAATTTTTCTACTTCTTCGCAGATATCATGTGTATATGGCATCGCTAAAATCCATTTATTTGCAGTACTGGTAGTTACTCCCCGTCCAATCATACCACCATCAACTTTCATGACTCTCATTAAGTCCTGTTCGATTGTCATATCAGTATGAGTTCCTGACCAGAATTTCTCAGTTCGTCTCACAGTACAAAATCCGTTATTTATAAAATTTTGAAGTTCTTTAATTTTTAAAGCGGTAGTTTCTGGAATTACATCTTGGTTTTGCATTGAGGTGAAAAGTTTTTCAGATTCTTTTATAAATTGATTCATATATTGTACATATAATAAGGCTGATTTCGTATAATTAAAATGTCCAGTTGCATAAAAATATGGCAACATTTGCTGAATAACTTGTAATTGAATTTTTAGTAAACCCATTTTTTCAGAGCGCGCAAATGCTTTTGCAATAGAGATCATTCGCATGTATTGTATCCATAATTTTGCAGTTTTACCGCGTTCCTCAATTTCAACCATTTTCTAGAAATTTACCATTTAAGATGTTTAAAAAATTATGATCTTTTACTTCTTTGTAAGTAAGATTGTCATCTAAAAATTCTTGTAGTAAAGATTTCATATTTGAATATTCAACTTCTGAAAGATTCATTTCCTCAATAATCTTTTTACACAAAACTATCCAAATTAATGTGTGGCCTCGTACTGCTCTAGCATAAGCATGGCCATCTAACATCTTATCTACAGTTCCTGGCGCATAGCAACAGCTTAATGCTTCTTTTAAACCGCTTCCTGCCATCACATAACCGATTGAACCAAGAAAAGACATAAGCAGATGAAATCCTCCAAGTCGAACAATTACATTATGTATATCATCATCAGGTGAGGATTGGACCATTTCAAACGCTTTCTGATACAAAGGTTGATCGAAAGTAACAAAACAATTAAATATATTTAAATTTTTCACTAGTTTTACAGCGTATTTTAAAACGGTGTATATTGTATTTTTGTCAGTTGGAGGAGAGTGTACAAAAGGCAAGCAAACAATTCTAGATAATGTATAAGTCATATTTTCCAAAAGCTTGGACATAAAGGCATTCCAGCCAGTAATGCCAGGTTTGGTCACTCCATAAATCCAAAGCAAGTCAGCATTAGAAAAATCTATATTATTAAAACTCGGATTATCTACTTTTTCAAAAACAATGTTTTGGAGTGCATGTGTATTAATATTTTCAAAAATTTGGAATTGTATTTTGTCAATTTTGCTGATTTCTTTTGCAGTAGGCTTAACAGTCAATCGTTTTAAGGGAACTTTGTTATAATAACAATCTCTTGGACTTACAATCATAATACCTCCCATACTATGAAAAGTATTTTTCCCGTCTATAGTATTGATATTAATATCTGAATTGTCAAATGCCAATTGTGCAAAACAGCCAGATCTAAATGGAGAACGTGGACTAAGCAATACACTATTCTCATAAAGTGCTGCTTCTTTGTATGATGAACACACTCCCAGATGCGACAATATATCTATAATTCGTTTTGAAGAAAATTTCCTATGCAACATTACAGACAGACCAACTTGCAATGGTGATAGAAAGGTTCTAGGTCTTATGCAACTCATAATTGAATGAGTAATTGCTGTGCATTTTGTTTCATATGAACTAATATCGCCTTTTTTATTTTTTTAAATTATTTCTTCTATCAGAAACTGAAGGGATTCTGGGATATTCTCATTAATATTTTGGAATATATTATCACTTGGAGGATAAAATTCTGTATTACTTTTCTTCAGATTAACATCGTTTCGAATAATTGCTGCTGCAGATTTTAAGATTTTTCTTTTTTCTTCATTTTCATCTTTTTTTGAGGCTATCCATGCTTGACGCATGACATTGTATTCACGATCTACAAGACATATGAGGGTTGAGCCACCTTTTCTGGATATAATTCTTATACAATCGCCATAATTTTCTTTTAATTTAGCAATAATGGTATTTGGATGACAAGCATCATGTCCTGTTTAAGAAAATTAGATATTAAATAAAATATACATGAAAATTTAATTTAAAAAATAGTATAATTATAATTTATAATTAAGCAATATATTTACCTAATAATGCAATTAATTCTGTGAGCGTAAACTGGGTATCATCACTGTCACTTAAATAATCAAAAATCAATTCCATTTGACGTGAGATTTTTACATCCTTGGGTCGACCTTTAGCATCACTTGTGTCACGAGTGTAACTGCTTAAAACTTTTTTGTGACAACTGCGGTGATATCTCGCTTGTACTGCTACCAAATCATCACAAGAAATTCGTCGTAGAATTGCTTTTCCTAATTCGTCATTATGTTCTGCAATCATTTCTGATAATTTTTCTTTAAAAGTAGGACTTTGAATTATGGAAATATTTTTGCGTTGATTAATACTTAATCTCGTATTACTTTTATCGGCATCTAATCTACAAATTATACAAAGTTTTTTGAAATTAAACAATTCTTTACTCTTTCTGACTTTACTCTTGACTGGGCTATATTTACTTTTTTTCGACAAAGTGCCTAAATCCTTATAACTCAAAACATCATTCCTTTTTAACGTATATTTTTCTCGACATTTCCTGTGTACTAAAATTGAATCAACTTTTTTTAACATTTTATATTTTCCATCGTTTCTCTCAGAGCTAACTCTTATTAAATTCGGTAGTCCTCGAGTCACTTTTTCTGTATCTTCAATACAAAGATCAGCATTACAAATAAAACATATTTCAGTATCACACTGGTCCATATTTAATACCTAAAAATCAAAAAACCTTATGTAGCACTAATGTTCAGTAAAAGTATTCTTTAAAACTTCACCACTAGTGAAGTCAAAATATCCCTTTTGAAAATTTTTTTATTTTTAATTTTAAATCCACAGTTTTTACCAAATTTGTTTTTAAAATATGTGCCTTTTATAAACTTTTACTGTATGTAAAAAATGATCAGTACAAATAATTTTTTTTTTTTTAGAAAAAATGCGTTCTTTACGTTTAATTTTTTTAAATGGTCAAAAAATGGTGTCAGAAAGGCCAAACAATTTTGTTAATTAACCATCCGAAAGTATTTTTAATAAGCTTTAATTTAAGCCGTCGTACACCTTTGTGCCACAATCTTGCCATACTTTATGAGCACTCAAAATTGTTTTGTGAATTGCGATTTTTTTGAGGTTATATTCAACATTTCAATATGAAATTTGTGGGGTTTATAGTACTCCACAAAGGTTACCTTTCCCTCAAGTTTTATCAACTTTCAATAATTTGTGTTAAAACAACAGCAATTTGTTTATAAACGCCATCGCCACTTTATTTATTGATAGCACATTAACAATAATAATAATATCGACTTCCGTATTAAGGCTAAAAATGTTATTCATTTATTATAGAATACTGAAAAAAATTCACATTAAAATCGGCTTGTTAGGTCCAAAGATATTTATAAAAACGCTATTTTGCAACTTAAATTGTTAATAAAAAAATAAACGGGTTGATTTTACACAAAACTTAACTATTAGCTCAACTTGATCCCATTAACCAATTTAGCATACAAAAAATGACTCTCATAACAATTCACATTTGATTTTTATTTTGACTCCACTACACGTGTTCACAAATAAGTAAATATTAGCATGTATAAAAAGTGTAAATAAAAACTTTAAACTGCAATTTTTGTTACCTGTTTTATATGATAAAAACAAAAATATTTGTAATGTTTTGATTATAACCTTTGAAGAAATATCAACTGCGTTACTGCTCCGTTCTTGTATAGCAGATGTTTGTATGGCATACCACAACAATGGGTGTTGCGCGCGCAGCTACATTTACAGTTGCACACTCGAGGGGAATAGAACGCCGCGCCGTTTAAAAATTTTACCTGTTTTCTAGGGTCTTGTTTTTAGAGTATAGGTATAAAATCAGGTAAGAGAAATAACATGAATAGATAGATTTAGCATTGTAGTAGCTATAACGTTAATTTCAAGTACTCAAATAAACCCACTTAAAAGATACATGTATGTGACGCAAAGGAGGCACCTTTTTTTAGTATATACAATTTTTATTTATTTTTTTAATTTTGAAAATGATTATAATTTTTATGAGTGTAGTTTTTGATGCAGAACACTTGCAGCTTTCAAATACAATTTTTTGTATTTCGATATCTCTATTTTTAAGATTAATAAAGGCAGATAAACTCTGAATTTTAGAGTAAATTTAAAATACGTCGAAATACTCACTTTTGAAAAGGTTTTTTTTTTTAAATAACAACTTCAAAAGTAGTTTTCATTATTATAAAATAAAAAGTTTATCTCTTTTAAAGGTAAATTAGTAAAGAACTACTATTTTTTTTAAATTTTATTGTATAGTACTTGTAATTTTGTGGTTTCACTTCTTTTTGTATCTACAGTAAATATTTATACACTATATTCTTTATGTTCAAATAAAATATTTATGTAAAAATCAACAAATTTTGAAAGCAATACTGTTCCCCTTCAAAACTAGCCTTTATTTAACTGGCTACGCTTAGATTAAAGAAAGTTATGATATTTTTGAATAGACGCGCCTGGCTAATTTAGCGAATTACGCAGGATCGGGGGCAAACGCTCTTTTTAAAACGCAGCGCTCATCATTACCAATTTTCAGGAAAACAGTTCCATTAACGTAAAAATATGTAAGGAGACTTTCTGAAGAAAATTGTTTGCTCTTCAATATACACCTTTTTATTTCTTCCAACTGTACATATTTACGGAGTGCTTTAAGAAAATCTGTCTTTACGATTTTTCCAGACCATTTTCAGAAAACCCTAGAAAGGTAAACATGCAAAGATTTTTTTATATTAATTATTAACGTTTATTTAACACGTGCACCAAATATTGCTTTGCCCCAATTTTTTCTCAAGTCAAAATCTCTGGCGACTGGACTAAACTACTCCTTTCCCTTAACCGATCTTCACCAAAATCAATAGGTCTTGATTCCTCTACAATTCAGGGCTGTATGCCTGAATCAAAAAATTATTTGATTCTGTTTGAATTTGCGGCTGTTATAGATTGCCATAGAAAAAATTCTACACACAGACAGACAGACAGACACACACACACAGACACTTTTCGAAAAATGACTTTTTTCATGTTTTGATGGTAGTACAATCAGAATCTGCCATTATCTCGAACACGATTTTTTTCGCCATGACCATACTTCCATTTCCTTATGGAACATGGAAGTAAAAGAGGAAACTCAATTTAATCATCAAAATTTATAGTTAAACTAATCAAATAGATAAATACTATGTAACTGAATGAGGAATGCAATAAAGAATGAGTAAGCAAATGAGAACAATCAAAAATAATTATATAAGGAAGAATTATAATAACTAAAACAATAAACGATGAATAAAAAATATGTATTTTACAGATGCATGAATAAATTAAAAACAGGAATTAGCTTTGTAAACAAACATAGTAAATAACTTTACAAACAGACATAATAATGGACTAGACTGGACTATGACTTTAACATACTAATTACCCAATAAATTAGGGAAGTGATTTTGTATATTTTATTATAATATTGTAAATAATAATGTTGTAGTATGTAAGTAAAAAATGTATTTGGAGTTAAGCAAAATCATTTGTATAACACAAGCCTAAAAGCCAAGCTTGGTCTTTAACTTAAGACTGGATTTGTAATTAGCTCATATATGGTGTTATGTTAAAGACAAGGTAATTATTTTCATAATTGTGTTTATTCGAAAAATATACAAGGTGAGATAAGTGAATAGAAAAGTGATAAATAATAATAATAAAACAGTGCAAATGACAGTGTAAACAATGATAAAAATATGTAAAGTGTTGTGAACCTAGTATGGCCAAAAGGTGAGAATAGCATGTATTTTATAGAAAGTAACCAAATAACAATAAAATCAATTTCATGAGTGTGAGTGACAATATAAAATTAAGTGAAATAAAAACATAAACGGGATTATGTAAAAATAATCAGGAAAAATAAGGTTATATTAAAAACGTATATTTACTGGAGGCGGATAAAACAGCCCTGAAACTGAAATATACACCAAACAAATCAAAGCCTCTTATAAATGAATCTAAAGCTGGTTTTGCAAGGAAGAAATGGGTTTCTTTCTAGTGTGGGCGTTCAGTGCAAAAAGAACAGACTAAATCAGATGCCAGTCCAACCAATACTAGAGAAGAAAATTATAGTAAAAGACAAGTAAAGTTATAGGAGATATCAGTAAACTAACGAACAATGTATATTCGACCAACCTGAAGAAGGAAAGCTGAAAATAATATCCTAAAAGAGTACTACATCTTGAATTTGGTGAGATCGTTTTAATACTAAAGCCATCTTGACAACTATCAACGTTTTACACAACACTTCAATAGAAACTAAATAACGAACACATTTAGTGCGACTACATTAACATAAACATAATCTATGATATACAAAGTGAGTGGCACAAACTGATTTTGAACAAACAAAAGTGTAGAACTCATATAATTTTTATTAAACATTCAGCAGTGTGTATACAACTCAAGGAAAATGGGGTCCCTTGCTTTATTTCACTGTTATTGAAAGGGGACAGCAGCGCGCCATGTTGAGAATTCATGAACTATGAGCTATATAATAGAAAATTACTATTTTCTATTTTTTTGCTCTTGTCAATTGTATTACTAATGTCTAATTATTAATTATTATTTTACTGAAGACGATTGTTAATTTGGTTATAACCCTGAGATAAAATTTGTTTTCATGCATCCGAGAGCTAGATGGAGCAGGAACCTTAAAAAAGGAAAATTTGTTATTAATTAATAGAAAAAAAGAAAGTTATTATAATAAGAGAATTAAGGAATAAAAATTAAATGATTCAGAGCAGCAAAAGAAATATGTTCTCATTTATAAATAAATATCATTAAACATACAACTTAGAATATTGCTGAGACTAATTGAGCATTTATACTCATTAATAACAAACAGTAAGGACAAAGCTAACATATTTGGCGCTTACAACGTGAGGGGTTAAAGAAAAATATATATACACAGATTATTGCACATAACAATATTAATGAATTTTAAAGTATGCATTTAACGTATAAATTTTTATGCGCAAAAAAGTAAAATAAACAAGAAAACGTTTTAGATATTTATACTCTAAAGAGGTGTAACAGTTTGGAGATAATGTAAATGTAATTTGTATGTAAATAAAAATAATTATAAACTTCAAAGAATTATTATAATTAAAATATCTATAAACTTTTAAGTAAAGGTGCAGCTTCCGTGAATATAAGCTGTGACCGAATCAGTGAAACAGACATTGTTACATAGCTATTATAACATGAGGGGGTCAGGTCGTGTAGGCCTGTCCCATTTTAGTTATATGTAGTGTCTCAGTTAAGTACATTTATTTGAAAAACCGTGCAATATATATGTCTATGCAACTTTTTTCCTGGAAGATAAACACGTAAGCACAAACTAAAAATAATAAATTTATGTATTGATAAAAGAATAATTAGTGTGTTTTTTCAAAGACAGTCCTTTTGAATGGAAAATTTTTACTTCTTTTTGATAACATACTGAGTACTTACATATGATACTAAATTACAGGTTTAATATAAAGTGTTATGAGGCAAACATAATAAAAATATCCAAGTCTCCAGCACGTTTCAGGACAACGTTATGTGTACCTAAACATGAAAAACATTCCCTTACGGAAAATCGCATTTAAAATTTTGTAATGTTTTTACTCAAAATTAACCTGCACTCTACACTTTTATTCATTATTCTCATCTCTCCTCGTTTTCACCTGCCTTTTATTACTCCGTTTTTCTTACTTCTCTACAGAACACTCATATTTGCCTCCGAATCCTTATTTTATTAATAACCTTTATCCCCCGAATCATAAATTTACATGGAAGAATACCCACATACTTTAATACATGACCCTTGGGAAAGAAACCTTCATTAAACAATAGAACCGCATTTCAGTTACACAGAAATTTTATTAAAGTTTCAAGTCCTGCAAAGTAACGGCTGATGGTATTGCCAACCTCGACAAACTAAACTACAAAATACTAGCTAAGAATATTATTATAAAATATTGAAATGTCTGCTTGAAAGTGGTAAATGAAATCGCACTGGGTGCCACATCACATGAACAAAACACATAGATTTTATTTAAAAAATGTAAAGAAATATTTGGCAAAAATATCTATATTATTTTGAACACAAAGGAACAAAGGAAAGGAGAATGAATGTACCGATGTTAAAAACTAAAAATACAATTTTTTGTAATTTTTCACGACATTGTCCCTTACTGTCATGCATTCACAGGTATCGGGTAATTGTAATATATAGGTTACAAGTTTTATATTTAACTGTAAAAGTGAGCGTTAGCCGACCCGTTATAAATAATTATCTGCTTTTTAGCAGACGACAGATTAATCATACAAGCAGATACATACTGAAATAACAGTCAAAATATACAAAGTCGAAAAATGTTCCTATACTATTTCCGTTCTTAGTGCAATCCTGATGTAAACAAACCTGCGTGGCTAATCTGAAACTCTATTGGTTAGAGGCATTTGGCACTTTTCACACAGTAATGTGTTTCACGCATGTGCAGAATGTCTGTATAGTCATGTGAGAGTCATATTGACTAATAATGAGAGTCATCATGAACGTAAATGTGATAACTGCCCCAAAACACTTTTATCAATGACAATTTTTGTTCTTACAGGGTTCTTTCCTATAAAGGTCATTAATTTTGTCTGTATTTGAGATGTTAAAGTGTATTTCTGGCAGATTGTATGCATGGTATACATAGCCAGTTTTAACTTATTTTCACTCTTTCCTATAATTATTTGGTCATCTGCGTATAGTAATGTGCTAAGTGATCCGTTATCCGGGATTCGTATACCTGCAGGACAGACGTTCGTCCATTCTTGCAAAATTTCCTCAATATACATATTAAATAAACATGGAGAGAGGTTGCAGCCTTGTCTAACACATTGATTTTATGGCTACTTCTTGAGATAATCTTCCTTTACCTAAATTTATACTAATAGTTGTCCCTGCATACAGGCTCTGAATACCGCTGACAAGGTGAAGTGGAAAGCCACTGCTTATTAAAATTTCCCCACAACCTACGTCTACACTGCCTGTCAAAGGCTTTCCCATAATCTATAAAAACCACATATATTTCCAAATTTATGGAGCATCTTTTTTCAATTATTAATCTTTTTTTTCTTTTACTAAAAAAACATTGTCATTGCAAGATCGTCTAATTCTAAAACCACTTTGTTCCTCTAATAAAAGTGCATCGTAGATAGCTTTAAAGCGCTGATTAAGGATTCGTGAATCATGTGTTTAAGAGCCTAATTCCTCTGTAATTGTTACAGCGATGAAGTATACCTTTCGTAAATAAGGATATCAATTTTGCCTGCAACCAAGACTTTGGACTTTACATTTTTACCAACATTTATTGAATAAAGTCAAAAGTTGAGCCATCAAATCCTTCCCTCCATACTTCAGGAATTCTGAGTTTATTCCATCAAGACCAGTAACTCGATTTTCTATTTCTTAACTTCTTTAGCTCCACCTCTAACTCTTCTACTTTTGTAGAATCGGCTTCTGATGACGTATCATCTTGACTTACCACAAAATCTTCTTCTGTAGGCACAAACCAATGTTTAGTATAAAGCTCAAGCCACTAATTTTCTGTTATGATGTTTAAATGTGCCCTATCTGTTTCAGTACTGTTGACGCGCCTTAATTTATAGACAATCATTTGATGGCCATGAACATAATTTTCTGTTGATGCAATAAATCAGTCCCAAATCTTTTATGTGCACTGCGTGCTATTGTTTTAGCTAAATTTCACTTTTCTCGGTAGATTTGTTTTGTGTCTTTAGTTTCCAATTGTAAATATCTATGTTAGGCTTCCTTCTTTTCCCTTATTGTTGCCGTTAACTTTTCGTCCCAAATCTGAAAACCTTTCCTCCTACGAACCTTCCTCATGTTCCCTAATGCTTCATCTGGCGCCTTTTT
Source organism: Magicicada septendecula (assembly GCA_034769895.1). Lineage (NCBI taxonomy): Eukaryota > Metazoa > Arthropoda > Insecta > Hemiptera > Cicadidae > Magicicada > Magicicada septendecula. Next base: position 331,658,371 of record CM068373.1, read on the forward strand.
ATGGCTGTCGATATCGTATACTACACAGATTTTGTCTGCTCCGTCTCCATGTGGAGAGGATGTTAAGTAGTTTGAAATTGCATGATTGATACAGCGTCATGCAACTATGTTCCTGTAGCAGATGCATCTTGTAAACCCCGTCAATATTTGTATTTTTTTTTTTTAAATTAGCTTTTTTCGTCTCTCCAAGAAACGGATTTTTAAAAGTACTAAATAATGGTTGGAATATATATATATATATATATATATATATATATATATACGGTCTTCTGAAAACTTGAGTATCCTCTACTAATGCGCCAAGTTTTTGATTTACTATTATATGATCAATAATGGATTTTGAGCCTCTAGCATTCCATGTACATTTATTTTTGTCTCTCTTTCTGAAAAAAAAATTATTAGTCACATATAATTTATTGAAATTGGCAAAAGTTCTCAAAGTGTTGCCATTTTCATTTATAGTATTCCATCCTGTGTGCCTACATTTCCAACTCTTGCATTTAAATCACCCGCTGTCATTAAATGATCTGTTTTAACAAATTTATCGACTTCCTTCTGCAACATGTTATAACATTTTTCTGTTTCGTCTTTTCCTCCATCTTATGGTGCATATACTCTAATCAAGGTGATATAACCTCTCTTAGTTTTAATCCTCACTGATACTATTCGGTCGCTTACATAACTACGTATAACTCTCTAGCCCTGTGAGAACAGTGTATCCAACATTATTGCCACTCCTAGCTCTCCTATTCATATCAACACCCGCATATATCATTGTAAAATTTCCCATTTTCTGTGTTCCTCTTAATTTCGTTTTTTTCTCCGACAACACGCAGATATTACGACGTTTCTCCTCCGGCCCCTCACCAATTCAGTCTCCTTTCTAGCAAGGTTTCTAACATTCCAGGTACCTACTTTTACTCTTTCCGATATTTCAAATGCTTTAGCCTTAGGATTTCCAAGACGTTTTCCTGTATATCTAGACTGATTTTTTGTTCTCTGTTGAATTATTCGAGTAAACTAAATTTTACATGGAACGGTTACCTGCTCCTCGCACAACCGTCAACCTGTAGGACCAGGTGCATTGATTTTAAGGCACAATCTTCTAGACTGGCCGTCTCCTCTATGGCTGATGAGCCCGGTCTATCCATTTTAAATTAAGAAATTAGAATGAATGTAAGACACCCTAGTCACCCGTTGCTTTGTATAAAATTTTCGACTTTAATTTCAGTAAAATAAATGATTATTATTTTAAAGTTAATTATATATTATAATATAAAGTAATGTTATATTATAGCTATAAAATAAATGATTCACAAAATGGAAAGAACATATATATTATAACTAAAGATATATTATAACAAAAAGTGCATATCTAAAAATGCGAAAATAAGGCATTGCATTACTGTAGTGAAGCCAGAAAGCTGTAATGTCTGGCATTGAATTATAATTTAGACAAACTAGAAATATTAGGCTTATATTAGGCTTAGAAAGACGAATTATTAGGAAAATATTAGGCTCACGAAAAACAATAGAAGGTTGCAAATTAAGAAGTAATGAAGAAATACATCAAAGTATAGAAAATATAACAAAAACAATTATTTTTTAGACATTTATATAGAATGGCCGACAGTAGGTTAACAAAGCAGATCTTCAAATATCTGTGGGGGAAGAAGTCAACATCAAGTTGGATTAAAATAATACAAACGCAGAAAAAGCATCTGAAAGAGAAATTTTGTGGGCAAAAGTGTTAAAAATGGAAGGAGTCCAGGGTAGGAGAGAGAAAAACGCAGGTTCAAAGTGGACTGAATATAGGAAGAAGAGACACAGTGAAAAGATGAAAGAAGATTGGAGAAAAAGGAAGGAACAAATAATGAAGAATTGAAATTGGCATGTGGTTCCTATATGGCCAATACAAAAAATATTAATGTATTTATTAACCTACAATATTATGCAATATTTATTTAATGGTTTCAGTGTTTAAATTTTTTGACATACATGGTAAGGTACAATCTGATACGGATCTAATACTCTTTACAACGGGCGTAGTGTATTAGGTTTTGATACTTGGAGGCGGACTGAATTTATGAAATTAAAACTCGGTTTCGCTACGGATACTCGATTTGAAATTTATGCTTTATATCTCCTGTTAGTACATTTATTTTGAGTAGTCACAAATTTATGCGTTTATATTTCATGACATACAATGTCATTTCCAACGCTTCACTGATTTCGGATACAAACAAATCAACCAAATTAGAATCAAACCGTCGACATTGGAATTCAGAAATTACAATAACGAAAGCAAATAACCGTGAACAAATTACATTAACAGAGCTTCAAGGACAATATTACTGTTGAAAATTTCAACGCGTTATTCTTTTATTGGCTTTATAAACATTAGGTTATCTCTTAATTGATTAAAAGCAAAACACTATTTTTGTTAAGTATATAAGTAACGCATTTCTAGGATGCCAGTAACCAAACAGAATAAAATATGACGCTGCTCCCTGTTACTTTGATAGCAGGTTTTACATTGGTATTCATGTCCCGCTGGGTATTGGTATAAGCTACCTAAATGACATCATTTTTAAATGTGCCTATTATAAAAGCTGGAAAATATTTAGTCGCCTCTAAACCAGAGAGGAGTAGAGAAGGGAGGGAATGAAGAGGATTCCCGTTCTCACAAAGTCTCAATAATAATTTTGTTTACACATCCGTTGATGCAGATTGCGTTATTTTTGTCTATAAAGATTAGTACTATTTTCTGCTAATTAAAAAGTGCCGTTTGCAACTTCTAAGGCAATGAATTTTGAAATATACAGTCGATTATATTTTTAAAACAAAAAATTAGATTTGATATACATTTGTTAAATCGAATCTGCAAAGACTCTGGATTGCAAAAATCCACAATTAAAACCAAGGTGATGGCTTTTCGTGGAACTGATCCCGCTCGGGCAAAAATTGTTAAAGATGGTACTGTCCTCAAACAAGTTAGCAGTTTTGAATACCTGAGCTACAGTGTTTTATAATGCAAGCAACGACGTTGTGAATAAGTTGCATAAGTTTAATATGTGCGGGACCATCAGGCAAACCCTTAAGTCAGCTAGTAAAGGATTGGTTTAATCCTTGAAGATGATGATGATGATGAAAAATTAGATAAAGAAAGACTTGCATTATTAAATATTTCATTCCTTCCTTCCTTCTCGTGGTACTACAGCACATACCTGGCTCTGACCTAATCCAATAGTCTTGATCTCCTGTGGCCGCTCTCCAATTTGGCACCCCTAGAAGTGTATCAGCGTTTTACCGAATCTTGTACTGGTACCCAGCATCTGTTCATTTCTTAGCTATTCTGGTGTCACTCATTCGTTTAATATGTCTTGCCCACTTTAGGCCTTATAGCTTGATGTAATTAATAATATAGTTTCTGTATTTAATAACTAAAATTGATAAATCTTGTAACATTATCAAACTGGTATAAAATGGTTTTTCAAAACTAAGTGCTCAATTTTGACCAACATCGTCCGAGGTTTCGTAAGCGTCCAAATTTTACACCCGCATAATGTCTACAGGTGGTATTATCTTCTTGAATGTCATGAATAGAGAATCGCTAAAGTCTTTTCTTTTTTAAGAAAGGAGAACGTAATAAACTAAAACTATAGGGGTATTTATCTGTTGAATACTGCTCATACATTATGTAGCAAATTGATCAATCCAAGGATTCAACCTTCTCTGAGCTTATATTGCTTAAGGAACAAGCTGGATAGAAGAAACGACGTTCAAGTAATGACAGTGTTTTCACTTTAAACAGTTAATTCAGAAACATAAATAATTTAATTTAGAGACACCAATAGCCTTCATAAATTACGAAGGATTATTAGATACACAGAGACAAATTTTGGTCTGTAATGGCAAAGAAAAGATATTCTCCATATGTATAATCAAAACCTTATAGTGACACCACAATTGATACTGGTATTGGCAAAGAACTGACATCGGAAATTAAAACTAATCAAGTCTTAAGGCAGAGATGTCCTGTATCATTAGTAATATATAATATCTATATAGATATTCTTGCAAGAGAATGAAAAATGTTGCACCACTAAGTATAAAATGTGCTCAACACGAATTTTTAAGTACCATGCTCTTTGTTCATGATCCAGGACGGTGAAAACTAATTCCAATTGGCTGTCCACAGATGGAATCAACTGTGTGACACAATTGAAAAATCTTAGTGAAAAAGTTGAAAACCACGGCATTTATATGAAAATATCTAGTACGAACAAAAATCGTAAATGCCAATCAAGCGCTCGAACAGGTAGTACTTTTTAATTACTTACGTTGTGACGTAGCGTACGGTATAGAGAAGACAAAGAGATTTTTAAAAAGACCGGCAAGTGTCAAAAAATATGTTTGCGTGTATGACAGAGTTAACGGATCATTCACTTCTGAGAAAACAATATAGGAAATATGTTTTCTGAAAAATATATTCTGAACAGTGAACAGAAACGTAAAATACATTTAAAATAATTGTATCCATGTATTATGTGACAAAAAGCCATAAAAACTCAGTGATTAAACAAACGGAGGACTAAATGAAAGACGGTCATGCAGTTTACTGAAATGTACTGAAACTGAAATGTTACAGACCAAATTGATTTATGAAAACAGTTATCCCATATATAATATAAGAAAGCAGAGTCTCCCAATAAGTAACTAATGTGGTTATTATACATTTACTAAATTATACATTTGTACATTTTAGACTGTTGTAAGTTACGTTTGTTTTTCCTACAATAGGTTTTTAGTAATAATTGTTTATGTAGCGAACTAATCGTTAAGAATCAAAACGTAGTTTCATTTGACCAACTATACTAGTTCAATAAAGAACTAAGCGTTTTATTCTTTTTCTGCTTCGTGTTTTCCTCTTTTCTTTCTTTTCCTTCGTTCTTGAGCTCTTAGGCTATACCAGTAACATTACGTTTACAAACTTTTCCTCTTTTTCACGTTTTGTCGACCCTCCTTACTCTTGTTAGCTTATTTTAGCACACTCTTACTATCTCCCCTCTCTGATTCTGTTGATGTCTTAGTTCTAATTTATCCTTATTGCTGTCCTTTATACTCAATTTTTTCCACACTACAAGTAAGTTAATGTTAATATTTGATGTCTTGGAAAGTTATTCGTAAATAATATCGACAAAACATATTAACTGTTAAGTGCTTCATCGTACGTTGCCATCTTCAGGGAAGTGGAACAGTGAAGTAGAGCTCAGTGTGTTATAACTCTTAAGGTTCCGGTATAAACAACTTAATTCCATCATACTTTTGTTCCTGTATTATCCTTTCCTTGCTATCGTCCTCATCACGCTCAAATCTGAGTGGCTGTCTTCATGTTATTGTTTCCGTACATATGTTGACATCAGCCTTATTGTAGATTTATATACTCTCACTATTTGTGTCCTGCGTGAGATACTTGTTACATCAAATCGTTTCAGCCAGGATAAAATAGTCTGGCTATAATAGTTATTAAGTCTTCGTGATTTGTTTTTCAATTATTGTGCTCTTTTACAAATATAAAGGACGTAAGAATCTCTCTGAGGTACTTTCTTTTAATGAAGTATTAGAATATTTTCTATGTTAATTTTAAAATCAGTAGATAAACACGTTAATGTCTCCAACAAAAGTAGACTTATGTCTTTATAAATATTACTTTGCAGTTATACATTAAAATAAAAATTACTAGTAGTAATATTAAAGAGATATTTACACTACGTAGAGCTGGTACAATAAAAATTGTAATGTCTACGCTATGTTAATTGTGATATATCCCGGCCGATTATTTTATCCTATAATATAAAACTTTGTTGCTTTTTGTAACGTTAATAATCGCTTTCTATGATTTTGGAGGCTACTGCTAACCACTTCTAACATATGTACTATGTTTGAAACATTACTTAAATTTCTTTTAATATTTAAAGTACGCAGCACATGTCATTTTTCCTACCATTCTTATTCTTATTAAAAGTGTCTTTATTTTTTTCGTATTGCCGTATAACATAATCCAGAAAGGAAAGACATAGAAAATCTTCTTTAATTACATTTTTCGTTCAACATTATTTGACATAAAAACAAAAAGAACAAAAAACATATTTGTATTTATTTGACAAATGAAGTTGTTTGACAAACCTCGCAAATGACAGTAGGCACTAATTGTGTGTGTAGAGCCCAAGGCAAGTGGACAGATTTACTAAGTTACTACGGACATGTCTAACACCCTTTACACTTGTTTTGCTGTCTTAGAATGTCGTAGTATTTCATACGTCAATGACCATCCGTGCATTTGTTAATTTTTATTAACGATAGTGTAGTGTAAGAATATTATACGATGATGTAAAAATTGTACTGAAATGGTATGCGGAAAGACAAACAATCTCTTTATGTTATTTAAAAGAAATTAAGTAACAACATATAATATTCCTTTTTGACAAGATAAATAGGGAATATAAGATATTAAACACTAAACACCTAGGAATATTACTTTAATATTATATTATGATATTACACTAAAAACTCGTTTCTCTGAATTTGGTGGAAACGCGCCCGTTTCGGATAAACGAAATTTCGGATAAACCGAAACCTCTATTTAAATAATAATACATATGTAAGTACAGTAACTTTATTTAATAATAATAATTTAAAGTTACTTACAGTGAATATGACACAATAAACTATAAGCGGCACCGCACTGTAAATGTATGTTCGAAAATCCGAACACTCCTACTGCTTGTTCGTACAATAATCAATCATAGTTTTTTGCCTAAGCTTTGAAGCTCGTTTGCTGGCTGCCCGATCTGGAAGTCGTTTCATTGTTAGAAGTTCTGCAGGGGAAGTTTCAATGTTTAAATTTATGTTTACGTTACTTTATGTTTATAATATATGAACATAATAGATTATGTTCGAAAATCCGAACAAATCGATAATTCGGAGAACCTCTTATCCCAATTAGTTCTGACTATTGTTCCTACTTTATACCACGTGGAATCGCTTGTCTACGCTATTAAATATAGATTATAGAGACAGGAAAATGATTTTCTGTATTTTTGAAATTTACTACAAATTGTTTCGGAAAAATTGGATTTTTTGATAAATGAGAATCGGATTGACGACTTTTTAGTGTATTCAATGTAGTTTCTTCTGGAAGAAGTGTATTATTTTTTTTTGTCGTTTCAATAGCTGACGCACGTTTAATTGAAACACATAAAAATGAGTTCAGTAACTCCCAGATGTAACATGACAACGTCACAACATTACAATAAGTACTATATTATACGATTGGCACGGCAGTATAAACTTGTATGAAGGCACCGCATATGTGAGACACACAAACAGTAGTATCCAATACAGTCTCCACACTTTAGGACCAGTCGAATCAAGTGTTAGAGCCCACCGTGTGTAGAATTTCGAGGCTTAGGGCTAACGTTTAAAACGTAAATAACGAAACTAACGATTCTGCTAAGGAAAAATGTGGTTTGGCTGATTACGAAAACAACAGGCGTCTCATAAGTTTACATCATTTTTATTTTTTGTGTTTTTGACCCAAATTAATGTTTACCTTTCCTATTAACAAAACCATTCCCATAGTCGCTAAAGTCATTCTTACTATACGTGTTTTTTGATATACGTTACGATAGTAATATGATTTCTCTTGGTCCAGCCCCGTATCCTGTTCTAAATTCTCTACATTTGCATATAGACCAGAGGCCAATGTTTTTTGGCATCAGATAATATTATGATTTATAACACAATTCAAACTGGTTTTGTGCCAAACGGCACGAGTTGTCTTTTCCGTTCTTCCGTTACATTTTTCTAGATTTATTGGAATTCAACTTTCCAGTCATAAAGTTCTACCAACTTAAAAATTACACATACTATGATTATATTATTATTATTATTATATACACATTACTACTACTTCCTTTTTGATACTACTTTTATCTGTATTAATATAAAAAATGTTATCATCACTGTATTGTAATGATGTCATCGTTGTGAGTTATGTTATTCCTGATAACCTGTAAAATCACTTTTGTATTGAATTATAAATTTTATGTATGCGGTTATTGCAAAGTTTCTTCTAACTTGTTTCCGCACAGTTTTATTGGTTGCTTACTTTAATTTTGCACCAGATTGTCTCTGCGGTCAGATTCTCAATATTTACAAGTTATTGATTTGTAGAATCAGGACCGGAAATTAATTCCGCCTGAAGGAAAAATTGCGTTATTCCGTAAAAGTTGTCGGTGGCTGTAGCATAGGAATTGCAAAACGTGTGAGTTGAACCAACGTGTGTGCAAGCGCGTACGCGAGCTCAAAAGCCTGACTACTGACCGATGCAGAAACAAGTAGGTATGGCTGTAAATGCCTGTACGTTCTACGTTGTGTGACAACGTGTGTTGTGGGACGTGTTCCAAATTACATTAGAGCATCGAGTATCCGAACATCCGTTAACCAAACGACCTATTATCCGAACTCAACAAAAAATACAATTATGTACTGTACTGACCAGTAATGTATTGCACACGTGTTAACGATTGGCTAAAGATGGATGAAGCCGTTTTCAGTTATTAACCGATGAAGAGATAGTTGAGTCATTAAATGAACGAAACAGTTTCACATGAAGACGGCGAGAATGCTACAAATACAAAACTACCGACGGCAGCAAAAGCTTTTGACGCACCTGAGACTGTTCTAAAGTGGGCCGAAACAGAGACGAGATAGATTGTATTCAGCTTATGAATCTTAAACGACTTCAGTCTTTAGCAGCGAGAAAACGGGCAGTGACAGTCATAGAACCTTTCTTGAAAAAAGTGTAAATCCATGGTACTGTATGTTTTGTTTTGTTTTTTCAATTTTTAATTAATTTTATAATACAGTGTTTGTCATTTAACTTGATAATTTTGTTTAAATTAACTTTTGCTTTTTATTAATTACACTCAGATTTAATTCAATGATTTTTAGCCTGAGTAATATATTTCAGTACAGTATAGAGGTTGCTGTAATTATATAACATTCCTACTAGTAAATTTGTACAAACCACTATGTTATCTTTGGTATTGACGAGCGCTTTCGGCAGTCAGGCCATCATCATTTATCAACGCCTGTCAGTTGGTAAATGACCTGAAGATGGCTTGACTGCCGAAAGCGTTCGTCAATACCAAAGATAACATAGTGGTTTGTACAAAATTAATAGTAGAAATATTTAAGACCACTAAAACTCCAATACAACAATAAATTATATAACAGTATGTTAGAAATGATTTTGTAATAAAAACCTTTGTTTTTGTAAAGAAAAATAATTATTCAATTTACGATCTATTATCCGAAATATCGAATTTTCGAACGGACCCTCATCCCGTACTTGCCCGGAAATAGTATGTAGTAATATTTGCACGGTACTGCATTGGTCCTAGAAAATTCATAATGATTCAATTGCACCATTTGCATTTGCATTTCCATAAGCATTTAGGCAGTCATATTTGTCAGCAAGCATGATGAGGGTTATGATGATAGTTTTAAATAATGAGGTTTAAAAACCGTTGAGTGGAAAAAGTGTCTAGATAAGATTGTTGATGAGACTTCTGTTGCATCTAACATTTAATTTAAAAAAAAAGACATTTATAGTGACAACATTCAGCTTATCGCTTGTGAACAATGTATTTATTAATAACTAAATTACCTTAAAATGTCCGCCTTGTGACTTCTTGTAATTTTTCACTATGACGCGTTTCAGAGCTTATGCTCCATCATCAGATATTGACTAAAATAAAACTATCACTCATGCCGAGGTCGTTACATAATATAAAATGTCAAAATTTGCATATGAACTGCACGCGGAAGTAGGGTGCGCACCCGTTCAAGAAGTGCGCACCCTAATTCCGTGTGCAGTTCATATGAAAATTTTGACATTTTATAATATGTAACGACCTCGGCAAGAGTGATAGTTTTATTTTAGTCAATATCTGATGATGGAGCATAAGCTCTGAAACGCGTCACAGTGAAAAATTACAAGAAGTCACAAGGCGGACATTTTAAGGTAATTTAGTTATTAATTCTTACATGTGACTTGGGTACCGCATTCGACATTAATATTAAATGTATTTATGAGTTGTTGCTTATAATTGTCAATATATTTGTCACTTGTAATACATTTTTAGTATGTCTGACCAACTTGTCTAAACAAAATTCGTGACACTTTTAAAGAGATTTTGTTGGAAACTATTAATTGTATTAATTGATGACTCATTGGGCACTTGGTGAAACATATTAATACAACGGTTTTTAGAAATATATTGTTACTACGGTCTACTTGATCGTCGAAGGTACATTGGAAAACAAAATACAAGACACTAATTAAGTCACTAATCACCAGCTTTAATTTTCACAGTTAAACAGTTCATAATTAACACCACAGTCTCTTACAACAATTCAAATAAAAATTGTTCACACGCAATAAAATGTCAACTAATATAAAACACAATTGTATTACAATTATACCGCCCGATTATAAAAGACAACACTTCACTAATAACCACTTGAACGCACACAGTAATATCGCCCGATAATAACTCGAACAGCACTGTAAATATATCGCAACTCTAACTGAAAACTAAGGCCGCTGACGCCTTGTATTTATACAACGCTCACAGACCAGAACGTTGCAAACTACGTCTTATCTATAAACTACGACGCAATTAATTCCAACCTTGACACACTCCGTGCCGCTGGCGGCTTCCAGAAAAGTCTCGCGAGTGCATGTTGAAATCACGTACGCCACACAGATTCCGCTGGATTCATCTGGAACATTCGATAAACACGAAAATTGTTCTGTAATGTCGTAACAATATAAACGCTTGGTACTTTTCACAGTTTTTATTTTACTCTGACAGCTGTTTCAACTTCTTAAGCCATTGTCAAAGAGACAAGTGAACAGTTAAACAGAGGATGTAACTAAACATCTGTTTAGGGCGTGTATCCGAACATTTGTGGGGTGTGAAGATGAAGGGGTTGTAGAAGTTATAGGAAGGTCAAATGTCAGCAAAAACTAAATATAATCTGAATGCAAAATATAAAATTAACTAAACTTAATAACAGCTTTTAATAAAGGGGATACACAGAGTTCAGCTTGTTTATTTGTTAAATTTAATTGTAACAAAAGTAAAAAACGTTAAACAAATTAATATTGTTAAATAATAACATCAGTCAATTTTGATGCTTCTAATATTGCAGGATTCACCCACGGTTACTTTTTAGCGGTTTATAGAATTTGCTTCTTTACAGAACATTGGTATAGGGTTGTACCATTCCACTTAAAAATTGTAAGGACTTCGTAGTCAACATTACTATTATTGTTATGTTGGATGGTGACACATTACGGGTAGTAACTGAATTCCGTTCATTCAAACTTAGTATTAAAACTTCACATTCATAAATATAGAGGAATAAATAGTTAACAGTTCTGGAAGTTCAGATTACACTGTTCTTTACTATCACAGTTGGAAAGAAAAACAATCACTTTTCGTGACAGACTTTTCTTTTACCTGACACACATCAGCGTCTCAGTAGTATACACCCGAAATATTGGGACAAGCTTTTACAAATTGTTACAGGTCCTGGATTTTTAAAACGTCCGGTCAATGTAACAATCAATGACGTTATTTTTTACACATTTCGACCAAAGTGATGCATAGCCTCATGACACGCAAGTTGAAACTACTTTCGTACTGATGAAAGAGTAAAATTATTCGATTGGTAGTGTATATGTTTATAGACTTGATTTGTGTAGTGATCAGTATATTGCAGTTGTAAAATATGGAGTTCACTGGGATCAGCAAAGGAAGGCTTGTTGCTTTTCTGCACCCACTAACGCATAGCGGACTCCGTTAACGAAAATGGGTGACATGTTTATAGTGTTTTGCGTAGGTAGTAAACACTGTAAGGAAAAATTTCTACTTAAAATGTGACTTTGTTTGAAACGAGGTGGGAGAAAGAAGGCGAAGGAAACGACAGCTCGATATTAAAAATGTATGCCGAAGAAGTAGACAGTTCCTCAGCAGATGATACAACGTTCAAATGACCTACATTATACCCGGCCCATTTGGAAGAGGTAAACAATATAAACCTACCACCACAAAATTCGGATTTGATCGATGGAGACCAATTCCTGTTGCACGATGACTAGAAAATAATTAGACTAAATATTAATGTTTGTCAGTGACAAAAGATAATCTATTTTATCATCATGTTCACTGTTCTTCACAGTAGGACATTTCAAAAATTAAGTGGTTTTGCAGTTAGTCATAATCCATGGCGACCTTGAAAGCTTTTTGGACTAAAACAAACTCTAGCAGCTGTCTATACTCAGCTGCCAAACAAGTAACAACACACTAACGAACGTGTTTTTGCAGTGCCATTAAAAACAAACAACTTGGCTGGATCTTTGAGAAAACCAAGGTTGTTTGTAATCGACTTTGATGTTACCATCATTCAGTCAATTTAAGCCTTTAAATTAAATTTTAGTCAAATTTTGTTAAGGAAAGTGCAGGAAGTCGGAATAGTTTCTGGAAGTTAGAAACATAATTCATCTCCATATTCGAATTTGCTCTGCGTTAGTTTCGTTCTGCTGGATATGATCGATAAAAACTGTTTAAGTAAATAGGGAAACACACTCAAGCTACAATTATTTAGTCGATCAGAGGTAATTAAATATATGCCAAGGAAAACGTGAAACTGTGCTGGGAACCTCCAAACCTAATCATCACATCATCACCTACAAAAATTGTACCCAAAGAATAAATACTTTCATTTCAAAACCGCATCCAAATACTGACCAGTGCCTTCCAAGAAGACGATGAGTACTACGGTCTCACATTTGATAGAATATCCTTTAGCGTTAAGAAAAGAAAGGAAGAACGTTTGGTGGGGAGAGGTCAACTCTTGTAAAATATAAACTACGTTATAATAATTTGAACTGTTTTTATTAGCTTTCATAATAGAATAGCCTACTGTAAATATTCTAAAATTGCAATTGTAATTGTAAGGTGCTGCTAAAATTAATACGTAGACGTAAATTAGAAATTAGCATTGTATACATGTTTGTGGAAATATCAGAATACCCCTCCTTGTTTGGCCGATAAAATATTTACAATTTGTCAGTACATTAAATAATGAAATAACGATGAATGGAATGATGTGCAAAAAGTATCTTATTGCTCATTTTGTACCCGTGCGCGCGTGCATGTGTGATAGTGTTTGAGTGCTCGCACGGGTGGTTTACCACCTTGTTAATAACACTCTCATAGTACCATACATTTTTGAAGGCACTCGGACAAATTCCACAGAGTTGTAGCCCTGTCAAGTTGTAATCACTTATATAACGACGTTATGGTACTTAATACAAAAGAGGTTTTCTTGGCTTGTTCTATAATGGCAGTAATATTTATTACAATTGTTTTCAGGTGTAAGCTTGCAATAAATGACAGAATAATAGAACAAGTAAAGTAGATTAGACTACTTAGGAACAAGGCTTACAAGTAACAATAAGGCAAATGAAGAAATAGAACATTAATTGATGAAAGCAAGGAGAATTGTCGGAATGAATAACCTTATATTAAAAAAAAATATCTGATACAAGAAGCAAAAACTAGGATTTACAATTGCACAATACGTCCAATAATATCCTATCCATCGGAGGCCGATACAGCAACAACTCAAAGAAAACGACAAACTATAGAAATTACTATATTACGGTGGGTACTATGAATGACAAGGCACGATAGGTTGCCAAACTACAGTATAAGAGAAACGTGTAATGTAACAGGATATTAATTCTTGGATTGCAGAAAGAAGAAGGATGTGGAATGAACACATATCAAGAATGGATGACACAAGGCTAGTGAAAAAGGCAAGAGATAGCCAACCAAACACGAAGAGGAGCATTGGTCGGCCAGGAAGAGGTGGAGTGATAGCAGGTAGGACCGTTGTTATGGAACAAGACAGAGTCCTAACTAGGAAGTTAAGGAAGAAGACTATTGTTTCACCACTCCACAGTAAACCTTTACAATATTTTTAGTTGCACACAATTAGTTGCACAATCTTTGAAATACTGTGTAAAACTACTTAGTGTCATCAAGTTAACACAACGTAAGTAATAAAACTTCTTTGCTTAATTTGAATTTATGCACACGTGAGCCAATTGTTTTTTCTCCGTTACATGCCAAAGTTAATTAACATTTGCGTTTGAGTTGTTTCGTACAGAAGCTGCCAAAGTGCGCAACTTAATTTGTGTACACTACGTTGTCAGAAGCGAGTTCGTATTTGCAACATTTTATAGCTAACCCCTCAACCATAGATGCAGTGTTTCATTTCTTAAAAAACAAAATTTGTTTATAATATCATTATGGATATTTCGATAATGCCATTGTTTGGTTTCGATGTTTAGCGAATATCGCAGATAATTTCATGTTGTTAAAAGAATTATACAAATTTCAATTTTTTATATTGGAAAATAGTTGGTTGACGTTTTGTAATGGGAAGAAATATTGTACCAGTAGTATAGGAGAGTTACGTACCTGTGACTCCAAAAGTTGTTAAATTAACATGAGAACTAAAACAAAACGTGAAAATCAGATACGAGTGTAAAGCAGAACTCAGTGAAAAGTACGGGAAAACCCAACTCGAAAGTAAAGCAGGGTGACCCAAAGGCCACCCCTCGCCTATTACTACTATACATGTCATTTTTTTGTTGCAGAGCTCATTTTTTCGGTAATATTCGTTTTCCAACAAGTACTCGTTTTGTGGCTAACATTGTTGTGTATAATATACAAGAAACGTCGATTATGTACGACATGTAGAGACTATGTTGTCATTCCGTAATACATTGTTTTTTTTCTGTTTTCCAATCATATTTGTATTATTTAGTTTACATTTGTAGCTTTGTTAATTTGCCAACTCAAAATCGTTAGCTTCTGTATTTTAAGTGTTACCGTGTTATAAACATTGTATGTACACATTAAACGTTATGTTTTCCTTAACCATGGCTTTATTTTTTCCAGCAGTAAACTAAAAACCAAAAACCATTGCCACCTAACCTCACAAATGAAAACAACACGTATTTTTGCTTTGCATTAAGAAATTGAACAATTTACAATTAGTTCTGTTCCACAATTCTTCTTTTCCACATCGTAATATATCGATACAATCGCATATTGTAAAAATAGAAAATATACTGCAGGATCAGATAATGGAAGAGGTCCACTGAATTTTTTATATAAATGCGAATTTAACTCAATCATAATAACCATCACCGCCGAAATTAGAAATAAAATATTCCCTTGTGTTGATCTACTTTGCCAATTCCGTGTTAGTCTAATCACATGCTCCTCTATCATTTTAGTAGGTCTGTACCAGAGTGAGTGTGTTAATCATTTTCAGCCGTTTGCTCTATTTTTTTTTCACAGAGTAGATCAAGTGTAGTTTGTTGTTTTACTCACTATTTTTACGTTTATCTTTTCGTCAGGTTAATTCAACACTGAACACTTATTTACAAGACTTTTCTCGACCATGAAATATCTTCGACAACAATCTGTGTTCTTGCTCTTGCGTTACTATACACTTTAAATTTGATACGATACATAAGTAGCTTTGTTACAACAAAGAAAACATTAAAACTTTCTACCTCAGTTCTGTAAAACTGAATAAAGAAGGGGTAGGGGGTTATATTTGTAATTATTAAATAAAAGAGCCAAGCAAATGCATTTGGATTATTGTTAAGGTTTTTAAAATGTATTTTGTGAGAAATTCTTCACAGGATACTACAAGAACTGCATTGTAAAAACGTGCAATATTTTATAAAAAAGGACCACGCCATGGTGGCTTATCAGTGATGCCTTCATTTGTAAAATTTTAAACATTATGACGAGGTGAAAGTTGTTTTCGTTTTATGGAGAAATCCTAATGTAACGGAAGGTGAAGTGTTACTGTTTAATTTTTTAAAGAAATATTTTATGTCTCTTATAAAAAATTGTTTAACAGAACTCTATATACATTTTTTAATGTAGGTAATTTATATGGTTTCGACGGTGGTCGCCTGCTCCTTTCATAGTCGTGAAGATTTCTTTGTAATTTATTAAAACGTCGTATCCATCTTGGTACCATTAAATCACTCACTGTTTCTTCTCCTTAAGCATAAACAATCTGACCGTAAATTTCAGTTGTTTTAATGCATTTCGCATTTAAGAACCGCATCACACGTCTACGTTCACATTCGGCGGGCATCGCGAATTTCTTTGATATTATAAACAGGTCCAACGAAGCTTACTCAGTGCCCAATGGTTACTGATTGCGTTGTTGGCCAACGAATCAACAAACTGGCACCGCGCATGCGCATCAGTGTGATGGCATTGATACCGCGGCAACGTGTAAAAACGAAACTTACTGTCTGGACATCCTTTGTATTTTGAATCAGTTTGGTTTTCGAAAAGAAAGGTCAATGATATGTGCCTTAAAATTAGTATAAACATAAGAGATATGAATAGGAATGTCATTGTACTAGATGTTAAAGCGGACCAAAAAGGTGTGTAGTTGCGGTGACAGTAAAATATATCATTCTTTACTATTTTAACGTTACTTACTGGTCATTCCTCAATATTGAATTCTAGACAATTTATTTTAAATACGTGTATCAGTTTGCACTTATAATTGCTTAACTGTATGTCCTATTTGGGCATTGACGTTAATGGGAAACGTAAAGTAGAGCGAAATACCTATTTAAGTTCCAAAGCAGTACCAAAGAATTCAACATGTAAACAAAATGAATTAACTACATTCAGACTACATTTAAAAAAAACACACAAATAATTATTGTTCTACTTGAGTACTGTACTTGTCATGATAATCTCTTGACTTGCACCGTCCAATTGCGTTTACGCAAATCGATATTTCAAAATTAAGACATATGTAGGGCCCTGCGGTGATAATAGTAGTTGGCAGTGGACACGGAGATAATTCGCGCACATACACCACCGAGTAAACTGTGTTTAAGCAATTGTCAAGGAGACTGTAAATGGTCTGACCAAACAGCATCGATTGACAGACGAAGGCCCAGTAGCAGTGACACAATCTCGTCTACTCGGAACACGAACTCGTAACCAACGTTAACTGTGTTCCTTATGTTAAAGTAATGAAATGTTTATAACAAAAAAATCTTTACTATTTAATACAGAGTTTGAAGGAGAAGTTTAATTTAATTTACTGAAATATTTGTTTTCAAAGTTGAATAAAGAGAAAGATTCAATATAGAAAGGCTGATAATAATGTTACGAAAATTACAGAACAATTTACGTGTTCCTCGAACGATCCAGTGGAATACGGCTAAATGTTGTGGCGTACGTGATTTCAACATGCGCTCGCGATACGTTTCTGGAAGACCCCAGCCGCGCGGACAGTGTCTAGGCCGCAATTAATTACGTCGTAGTGTAGAGCTAACGCGCAGATGGAATAATCTAGTATTTCGAGGGGGGGGAGGTAAAAATACCAACGACGTCAGTTTCAGTTATAGTTGCGATATATTACAGTGCGGTTCGAGTTTATTGTCAGGCAATTACAAGTGATTACTCTGTGCGTTCAAGTTGTTATTAGTGAAGTGTTGTGTTTTATAATCGGGCGGTATAATTGTAATACAATTGTGTTTTATATTACTTGACATTTTTTGCGTGTGGACAATTTTTTTTGATTTGTTTTAAGAGACTCTGACTGTTTTGTTTGTGTTAATTACGAACTGTTTAACTGTGATAATTAAAGCTGGTGATTAGTGACTTAATTGGTGTCTTGTATTTTGTTTTCCACTGTACCATACGACGATCAAGTAGACCGTCGTAACAATAATTTTTAATACCAATGCTTTAATCGGTTAACAGCTAATTTTTGAGAGTTTTATACTCGAAAACCTAAAGGATTTTATCGCAGTATTACCACAGAGATGACACATTATAGAACATAAGAACATATAGAATATACATCACAAATGGTATTAGAAAAACGTGGAAGTGAAATTGAAAAAAAAAATATTTTTTATTAATAATACGGCTATGCAAATCTACAAGAGAGAATAATCGTAAATTTACTTATCACACTTAACTTAATCGTACTTGTTATTATTCCAAAACGTTCTGTAAAAATTAATATTTTAAGAATTTTATATGTCTCCACCTACGTCAAGAGGATGACAATTTTTTTTAGGGCTGTGAATGAGATGTAAATAGGTTTATTCTAAGAATTAAAAATTATTTCTCTACAAGAGTGAACAACATTTTGATAGATATACGAATATTTTTGTATTTGTTATAGGTGCATTTATTTATATCACTTTCATCTAAAATAATTCCAAAATATAGCGCAAATATGTCCATACCCAGCCCCATGATCCAAAAGATAGAAAGGATCATGGTGGTCATTATTTTTATAAGTTGGCCTTAATTTTATTAATGTAAGGTACAAATAGATTTGTTTCAATAGATTCTCTTTGGCAAATTAAATTTTACGTATCTCAAAAAAAGAACAACTTTATACATTTTTGGTTCAGTAACAAAGGGTATCCTTTATCGTGTATTTTAGATTTATTGTATTCTTAAATCAGATAGATGACATCTTAAAGAGAAGGTTTGTGGCTACAGAAGTTGGTTTGTTAATGTGCTGAACAAAAGTATCAAGACAACATATTACACCTTATGAAAGATTTCCAGAACACCCAGACCATGTTTTAATTTCGGTTATGAACTTCGACTGTATACAAAAAATATTAAAATAAAAGTAATCGTTAATCATTTACTCAGCGTTTGTAACTCTTAAAATAAAAATTAATATTTTTCTTGGCAAACATTTTAATCAAATTTAATTTTTATTAAAACATTTTATTTTACATCTAAATAGAGTAGATATCGTTTATGAAGAATTTAAAGGGACCAACAAATTCAAGTAATTATAACCGACATCCAACATGGAATTTTTAAAATGAAGTAACTTTTTGCCAAAAATTACATACGCTTAGGACACAATCACGTATAGATCACTATACGGGATATCACTATGTTCGCGTATAGGCTAGTACTTGCAAGTTCGTGTAGTATGCAGTGTAGTCTGATGTCACTAATAAATTTTCATTTGTTTTGACATAAAAATAATATACCAAGAACTAAATAAAGTAACAAAATGGTATTTTTAAAACTCCTTCTCTATCTTGAACTTGTTCTTCTTCTACCTCCAGCCAGGAAATCCAGCTTGGCCATAGTGTCTTTCCTCTTCACCAGTCTGCTCCTTTTGACACAACTAGAACTAACTACTAACAAAGAAATTAGTTCGTGCTATCTTCACTATCCTCCCAACCGTTATGCGGCTTACATGATCATCTCAGTTTTCTGTTTTGAAACAAAATCTTCTCATCTAATCATTCATACCTAACTTGAACCTTTAATATTGTTACGTAATGCGGAAAAATTGTTACCCCATTACAAAACTTTCTGGTACATTGGAGAACGTTGTTCTACTCTTTTCTCGGCCATTCCCGCAGCTGTAACGCGTACGTGACGCTTGACATGCCAGGCAGTATTACGTAAAGCGGAACGTCTCCTGTTTTCGATGGTGTCGTTCTAGAAGCTTCTTGACTAGCCCAACGGCGAGTGTTTCTGCCATGTCTGCGCTAAAGTATTCTCTAGAATTTTCAGGTGTTTGTTAAAGACGCATGTTATGGAACCCTGCAGATTATAAATAGACTATAAATAGCCCATACCTGTCGCTTAGGGTTCAGTGTTATGTCGCTAAGCGACATAGTTCTGATATGTGACACTCTTATTACGTATGGTCAAATCTAACTGTAATTGTTGTACGAGTTCATTATAAATTATTATTTGTAATCATTAAAGCTGGTTTTTAGTGACTTAATTGGTGTCTTGTATTTTGTTTTCCACTGTACCATACGACGATCAGTACACCATCGTAACAATATTTTATATCAGTTGTCGAATAGTGATTCATTACTAACAACTAACCGTTTTATCAAACAAAACAATTTCTCTTACTAAACTTTCTTTTAAGTTCAATTAGTAAGGAAATACAATATGTTATGGACTCCACACTGTTTACATCGCCCAAAGCGTGAAATTGATTACACAGCGGACGTATCGGATATAATTCAATTTCTCTTCGGACGAAGGTTTTGTTTTTTCTCATTGAATCACTACAAATGTATCTTGTTTACTACAGCAGAGGGGTGATAAAAATCTTCTTGAGACTGACCGTTATATGGCTGGCTAATATCTTATTACTCGTTTTCAGACCTTATGTAATTATCTAAGAATTCTTATTAAATATTGTAACATCACAAAATGTTCCATACTAATAATGAACACCAGAAGGGTGAATAATACTAAAAGAACTATAAATGAGTAACCAGGAAGAATGTAACAGTAAAAATAACCAACCAATAAAGAATGAAAGGAGAGAAGGAATTCAAGTGAACAGTGGTAAATCCACTATCTACATAAAATGACACTACAACACAAACAAACAGAATGACAAAGACGAAATGACAAGACAAGTTTCCCACACAAACTGTTAAGTGAGCTCAATAAAAACCTTTGATGAATAAAATCAAATAGAATAAGTGAGATAAGTAATTACTTGAATAATATTTGTACTGTATCTTATAAATAAAAACAGCACATTAGCTGACCCATGTCAAAGCAATGATTTGAAAAAGACAAATATAAAGAACAATGCTAGGAATAATCATAAACTGTAAAAGATAATGAGAAAGCCAATTATGTATTATAATAAATTAAGAATAACAATCAATGTAAACACTGAATGTGTTTAGGTAACGATATAAGTAGATAAAATGTGTACAGAAGTCCGTGTCAAAGAACGAGGTTAAGTACCATAAATAACCAAGGCAGTAGCCTGTCAAGAAGAAAATAAAATCATTCATGTGCGAAATCAAGTGAAGTGTAACCACGATCATTGAATCAGATCGTTAGAAGTGTTAATAATTAATCATTGCGATTAATAACCAGGGAGTACGGTGCATATACTTACATTGTTTACATTTTAGCTATAAACAGTATAGTATAATACACATGTGTACTTACGCAAGAAACAATAATACAAAAGTAATCAACACTGTTTTAAATTTATTTAGAGGAATTAACATATTCCGACAAAAGATTTCATGTGTTAACGTTCTTATAACTAACCTAAAATTTGTTCAGAATAAACGAACTTTTCGTTTATTAATATCAACAACTAAAAGTGTCTAACCTAACAATCTAATATATTGTAACTGCATTGTAAAGTAAGGCTGTGGAGTTCTATTCTGTAAATTAAAAGAAGTCACCCTTGAGGAAGATGATAAGTATAGATAATCTATCGATTAAAACTAGAGTTTTCATTGTAACTGAACTGAGCTAGATAAAAGTTAAAAGCCGGATGATTAGTAATCCGTTTGTTATTTTCAAATGAATGTATTTAATTGAATCTATTCTGGAGTGAACAATAAACAGATGAATTGTAAAGTAACCACTATTGTCAACAATTATTTAAATAAATAATTAATCTTTATTACTAATGAATGAGTTGTATTTTCAAAGTAAACAAACAGTTCAATTGGCTACAATTCAGACAACTCAACGGCCAATAGTTAAAATCTAGTAAACAACCAGAAAATTAATTCCTGATCTTAATTTAACCATTTAATCAATTACTGATTTATAAAATATCTAAATTAATTAGTAAATCAATCAAAAGAATTCTTTTTATGGGACATTTCTCTTGAAATCCCATATGGCGCCCAAGTAAAATTTGGAAGTGCTCACTGAAACATTAACAGCACTATTATACTGTTTGATCAAAAAACTTGACAGTTTATTAGTCACCAGAGACCGACTGAACGTCTAGTACAACATCACAGGTACGTGAAGGTTTACATTACATAAAATAACTTTGTCTAAACTATACACTGACACACACGTCAAGAGATCTACGCAACTGTTTACATTCAACAACGGATCTACAACCAAATAATTACTCTAATATAAATAAACAAAAACATCATAATCGAATTAAACTATTAATTAAATAAATAAAAATAGTTAAAGAATTTATTTGACGAAACCGAGTGTTAAATTCAACAAGTCAAAGGGAATTTTATAAACAAACTACATAAATCTAAAGTGTATTATAGAAATGACAATTAAAACAATAGTAAGAGTTAATTTCTGTATTAATATATATAATTTTTACCGGTTTCTTCATAAGTATCTCTCATTAATTGAAATACTCAATCGTTTGAAACAAATACTTGACATTTGATGATACTTGAAGTAATTACTTCTACTAAAAAGTATCAGACCATCAACCATGTATACCGTTGTTTTGTTACGTTCTTCTTGTTGTAGCAATGTCATAGACAAAAGTTATCGTAATCTATCCTTTGACCGCATAAACGAAACTAATAATTCTGCTGGCGGGATTTAATTAATTCAGTAGCAGGGAAGCAAGTATACTTTTAAATATGCAAACATTTCTGATACATACATTTTTACACATTGAAGAAATAACTAATTACTTACTAAGGAAATTTTTATTCATACCCAAACATTCACACGAACTCAACAAAAAGACACAGGCACATCCTCACATTCACACTCCCGCACACACAGGCTCATATCCATAACAGAGAAAAGCCTATAGGCCTACATGCAAATCGGATCTTATTATTAATACACATTATTATGTTCAAAAACCACAGTTCTGTCGGCATTATCTGCGTTCTTATGCTTTGCGCGTTTGGAATTTTTTATATACATAAAAGTAATTATGACTTCAAAATATCTGAAGGCCGATGTTCTAATGAAAAAATGCTATAGTGCGTCCTTTGGTATCTACGATTTAAAGTATACGTAAAGATGTCAAAGATGACCTATTTTCCATTGTATGAAACTACTACTTTTGAGCAAACTTAATCAGATGTAACCACAAAGACATAAAGCAAACAAGATTAAATAATATTTTGAAGATTTAATGAAGGCGTTTTTACGTTTTCTTCAAAATGAGTTGTACAAAAGTAAAGTGTGTGTCTTGTCATGCAACCAACGACGTTGTGAATAATTTGCATAAGTTCAACCTAACAGGCGAACCCTTAAGTCAAGTAAAGGAACGCGCCTAAAATTCTACACGGTGACGGGTCTTCCCACACTTCTTTATGGGTCTTGAGAATTGGAATTTAACGAAAGGCCAGGCCAGTCGCATCCAAGCGGCTTAAATGACATTTCTCAGGAACGTAGCAGGTATACTCTCCATGATCATAGAAGAAACACGGATATATGGCAGGAAGTGAATATTATGAGTATATTCGAGAGGATCGCCCTGAATCGGCTGAATTCGTGGAAACATCTTTGCCTAATGCATGACTGCCACATCCCCAAACAACTATGGAACTATAAGCCGAGGGGACGGAGAGGTGTAGGACGTCCGAGGAAGCGCTGCAGTGACAAAGCTTTAATCTTTGCCAACTTGAGACCTGAACAAACCATCCTGGTTTAATCCTTGAATATGATGATGATGACAAAGGTAAAGTATTAAGAAACATAAATATTTTGCATAATTATCTAACGTGTATGCAATATAGACATTTAGTAAATAATAATAATAATTTCATTTTATGAACTAAAAATCATTTTTAACTTGCCTTCATGGTTTTCATATAGGCCTAATGTTTAATCATGGTCAAACATCTCTAGTGTTTAAAGTTTCATGGAGATTCGTTTTCCGGTTCATAACGAACGGTGCTGTTTTCCGATAACGCATCGCCTCCTCTGTCAGAACACGATCTGCAACAGCGTTTTTTACCCTTTCTTGCCAAATATTTAGAGTTTTCGTCGCCGTGTGTCAATTGTTTCCACTCTGGGCCCATCGCTGATAATCTATTCAGTTTATTGACAAGCCCGTACCACTGCAGTTTCTTCTCTACATATTCAAATACTCTGAGTCTCTATTGAACGCTATTATTTTCAAATCTTTTATAAGGTGTAAATTTTTGTCTTGATATTTTTGTATATCAAATTAACAAACTAACCTCTGTAGCCTCAAACCGTCTCTTTAAGATGTCATGTATCTCATTTATACAATAAATCTAAAATACACTAAGAAGACTACTCTTTGCTGCTGAACCAAAAAAGGGTACATTTGTTGTTTTTTTTTAAATATGTAAAGTTTAAATGTGCCAATGTGAATCTATTGAAACAAATCTATTTATAACTTACATCAATTAATGCCATCATGATCGTCAATTAGGGCCAACTTACAAAATAATGACCATCATAATGTTTTCTACCTTTTGTAATTTTATGTTTCATTGTCTTTTATATAATGTTTTTATGGCTTAAAGTGCATAACACGTTTGTGGAAACCATATTATTAGAAAATATTGTGAGAAGAAAGAAATATCTAGGCTTGAGAGGAAATGCTTAGATGATATCAGGTGCTTGATAAATTTAGAATATATTAGATGCAAGTAGATCCAACAGGCTGCAATGGCAAGTTCTAGCTTTTACGTACTGAATTTCACAAAACGTTGGTGAGGTTAAACACGAATAACTAGACAACTTATTAGTGGCAAGTCGAGTAAATTATTATAGTATAAGAAAATACATATTAAAGTCTAATATAAAAGTAGACAACTTTTTTAGTTTAGATTTTGGGTTTCCACAAGAAATAAATCTTCCTCTCGTACATAAAGCAATACAATTAAGACACAATCAGTTTCAGAGCAGTTTACTATAAAATTGCCGTATTTTTGCGTGTATAATGCGCATCCAAGT
Organism: Magicicada septendecula; assembly: GCA_034769895.1. Taxonomy (NCBI): domain Eukaryota; kingdom Metazoa; phylum Arthropoda; class Insecta; order Hemiptera; family Cicadidae; genus Magicicada; species Magicicada septendecula. Next base: position 331,683,297 of record CM068373.1, read on the forward strand.
TTTATCAGAATGTTTCACAGAAAAAATTTAATTTATGTATAATGCGCATCAGTATTTGCAATAAAAACAGTTTAAAACTTTTATTATAACGTAGAAAAATATATATTCTTTGATGACGAGGACTCCTTAAGATGGCAGCTCGCACGGCATCAATGATTTCTGGGGTACGTACAGACCGTACACCCCCTCTAGGCTTTTTCTTCAAAGCTGAACCAGTCTCTTCAAAATTACGAACCCACGTTTCGATTGCGTGTAACGAAGGAACTTGACCGCGGGGCTGGATCTGATAGTGGTGCCGAAACTCTCGTTGTGCAGCTGTCAAACTGTCATCATGTCGGTAAAACGCCCTTACTGCGACCGCACGCTCTGCACCACTCCACTGCTCCATGGTAACTAAATCTCCGGTACTGCTAGACAGACAGTTTCACTTCTGCTGCATCTACAGGACTGCCAACATCAACTTCAAACTTTCCCGTTTCCCTGCGCCACCCTGTACTTACAATGCTTATTTATTTGTAAAAGCAAAACAGAATTATTACACTAATACAAAATTTAAAACAACTTAAAATTTACAAAAGTCATAGTGCTTCTTTAGTTTGATATTATTATAGTTTTCACATAACACTTGCACTCATTAATTTTCTTCATCTGTTTCTGAAAAAGGCAGTTCTACATTATTCTCCTCTTCTGATGCACTGTCATCCCAAAGCTCACAATCTTCGGTATCATCCTGCTTGTTCGAAATACCATATTTCTTGTATCTGTTTCACATTTCTTCGAAACGTTTTGTAACTGTTTCAAATTTTACTGCTTTCCAGGCGTTTACAATCCATTCTAATTCAAGTGATATTGGAGGTTTTTTCAATTTTTTACAGACACGTCTAAAGGCTGAATTATATGTGATAAGCCATCAGGAACTACTGCGAAAACTTTTTTCGTTTCTTGAAGCCTTTGAAGCTGTCAGATGTGCTTTGGAGCTGTCCAAAACTAACAAATTCTTCTTTAAGAGGGCACCAGGCCTGCCAGTTTTAGGCCTGCCAGATTCGAGCCTGCCGATGTTGCCAATTACTACTACTTTTGTCAAGATTATTCGTGTATAATGCGCACCCACATTTTTTGGAAGAAAATCTGGGACAAAAAGTGCGTATTATACACGAGAAAATACGGTAAGTAGAACTCAAATTGACTGCACCTGACGATGCATTAACGACAAAAAACCTACTATGAATATAAACGACGAAGTTTACTAACTTGGAGATTTACAAGCGGTACGGGTTAGACTACACTAGAATATCGTTTTGATTGGAGCATACCTCTACCCTTGGGACGTAGTGAAAAATGGATTTTGTTGTAAACGCAAATGTATATGACGTATATAACGTATACACGACGACTAACAACAATTATAATAATAGACCTGAAATTTGTAGTAATGCCTAAAAATGCCTAAAACTTTGAAAGAATCGTCCATTTTAGATATCTGGATTAAATAGTGGCACAAGTAGTGATAATACAAATGTAATGGAACAGCAAATGTCAGAAGCAAATTGATAAAACTTTGGAATGTTGAAGAATATCAGAAGTAGATTAATATCAAAGCCAAAAAATACACCCATTAAAAAAATGTAGCAAGTCCAGTCTTGACACATGGAGCAGATACATAGAATATCATAGTTAAAGTAAATGAAAGAAATTTTATAATTTTAAAAGAAATATATTACAGAAAATGTATGGAACAATATGCAAAATGGGATTCGTTATAATCAAGAACGATGCGCACTCTTTATGGATGTTGATGTATTAAATTGTAAAGTTTGAGGTGGCCCGGGAATTTGATACGGATGACAAAAGTCCAAATAGCGAGAAAAGTCTTGAAAATGCAACTGGATGGAAGGAGAAAGAGAGGCCGGCCACAGGTGCAATGAACTGAAGATATGAGGAATGATGACACACTTTGTATTTAGACTGGAGAATTTGACAGTCTTTGAGTCAGATCGGGACAGTTGGAAAGGATTCTGGGAGGATGTCAAGACTCAGCAATGAGTTACAACACCAGGGATCATAATGATGATGAGAATATCTTTGTTGTGCTCTAGACGTATTTTCTGACTTATTATTTTATGACGTGGAAGAAAGAATTTAGCGTAGCAGAGCTGAAACGATAATAGTCACGCCGATATGCTTTAATACAAACACGAATCCTCAATAACACTTGTTTACCACAGGAAACTAGATAAACTAGCTTGATGGTTTATTAATGTATTCAATATGTGAAGTTCTCTCTTGCTATCTGCACAGCTTTGTAGTCTAGAGACTTGCGGAGCCTTCATATACATCTACAGGGCTCTTGCTCTAGAGACAAGAGATAAATTAGGTCACCTGTGCTACTATTGATAATACTGCTGATCGAAATCAAACATAATGCTCAACTTGAATTGGATTTTTTTATTGTAAAGAATGAAAATATAGAATCTATATCTCAGGATAAGTAGCATAGGCCTATATAATACAAAAGAAATTTACAAAAAATTAGTACAATTCAATTATTTAATTCATTTTTTTTTTTTACTTTTTATATTAATTGATTTTTATTCAGTTTGTTTAAAATCTTTTAAAAGTTGCCACACTTTGGATGGTTATATTTGATTCACATCAAACGGAGTCACCGTCTCGTAAAAGTTAGATATTCAAGTAATGGTCGACGTCAAACAGCGCGTCAAGACAACAATTCTTTCCATTTACAGTTTAACCGTGAATGTTAGTTTTGTACTGTTTAATTTTACGGTGTACTGTTTAGACTTCAACATCATTCAACTCACACAGTACCGCACACTGTTTCAATGTTTGGTTTTGTTACTAAGCTACACACACAAAATATCAGAGTTCAAGCGTTGTGTTTCCAATGTAGTTAATGCAGTCTCGACTAAATACCTAAAAGACTAAACCTAAAAACTAAATACAAGTCAGATTAAGATGCATGTCCTTTAGAAAGTTTATCAGAATATCATCGCATCTTAAGTACCCATAATATTCTTAATAACAGAATTCTCAAATCTTTATAATCACTGTTATGAACTTTAGCCCCAAAATCTTTACGTTTACAAAACGTAACGTGGACATGAAGTTTCGTGTCGACTCGGAGTCGGTTATAATACGTGTACAGAATAAAGTGTCAAGACTAAAAACGCCCCATTGTCATACAATGCAATATAACTTAATAAAAGCAATACGAAGTACAGTATGTGATTAAACTTTGCCAACTTTCCTAGAGAGTAAATAGCTTAATTGTTTAGATCAAAAAATGCTCTATCCGAAATGGTAGTTAATTACATCCTAACTCGACTGATTATTGTGGGCTGTAGTAACCTTCTGGTTAATCGTTTGGAACTCCATTAGTGAATTGCCTCAAAACCAAGTTACTAAAAAAAGTAAAGTGTTTTCTTAATCAGGTACGAGTATAATTGTGAACCGAGCTTTCGTTACCCCTATTGTATGTGTGCGCCTCCGCGCTTTGATGATCACCACTAGAAACGTTTGTATCACGGGATATTTTCTGCATTACTCTAAGTGGTATATCTTTTTAAAAAAGTAAGTTTTACTGATAGATTAACGGTGTGCTTTTAATGAGTGAAAACAGTAAATAAAATTTACTGTTCCTTTAAAAAAATCCTTCCACGGAATAGTGTACAAATATTAAAATTTTTAAGAAAAGGATCGTTACAGCCGGTAAGTCAAGATAATGATTTACATCATAAGTAAAGTGATCTACTACAGCAGCACTAGTAGTAGTAGTAGTAGTAATAGTAAATACTTGCTGCTGCTACTACTACTACTACTACTACTACTACTACTACTACTATTACTACTTCTACTACTACTACTACTACTACTGCTGCTACTACTATTCCGACTACTATTACTACTACTACTACTACTACTACTACTGCTGCTACTACTATTACCACTACAGATAGGTCATAGTAACACCACTCACATAATGGTTATAATTGTTAATCTGATGCTTACTTATTCTGATGTTAACTTTGCGATCATAGTAAGAAAATGTATTTTGATAATTCTAACTGAATTCCTGTCTCTCTGACATGATCCACAGAAAGTCGATTTGTATCAATATCACTTATTATATATTCAGTTTATATTAATGTACCTTCAGTCTTGTATCAAATTGACATAAGCCTTGCGGGCATTCACTACGAAGACAGAATAACTACGTGACTATGTAGCTACATCTTTGTCATTTACGTAAGGCAAAGTTTCAAAGGGCTGGCGGCATTTATGTAAAGGGTATAAGCAAGGCCGACTTGTGTTAGTGAGAACAACTGTTTAGCTCACACAAAAGTTAGTCAAATATACATTAGATAAGTGACACTGAATATACGTGTGTAATTACATTGTATTCCAAACGTTTTTAAAAGAATTTATCTAAAAACTTCAAACAAAACTTTATAAAATTAAACGTCTTGATATAGTATGGTTGAATATAGCTAAAATAATTTGAAAATCATTACTGTCTTCATAAAGTTTTATAAATTTTGACTAAGCTTTGGTTTTTCCTTGGTAGTTCATCATATCAATATGGTCTTATTGGATCCACATGAATTATAACCCCGCCCCCTCATACTCACACAGTAATAATTTCACCATAGATTCAAATAAAACCTTGTAATATTTTATTACTATTCTTACTACGCTTACGAGATAATAGAAAGAATTAATAGATCGGTTAATCTTTGCAGTTTCAAACATTCATGTATCTGCAATATTGTACAAGTTCCAAAACATTATACGCCACACAGGTGATCTAGGCTTTTGAAATAGCGGTTTGTGGAATTAACCGGCCAGTTGTGAATTTGCAATTCAGTATGTTTTGTTGAACAACGGGGCATAGTGTACAGTGCTGATTGTTAATTGTAGTGTGAGAATATTTATAATTTGGTGACGTGTGTTATTTGTACCCAATGTAAATTGGGTATGTAATGTAAATTTGTTTAACTTAGAGGCTGTCGTATACAAGTATAATTGTTTACTAATTCTTTAAAATATAATCTGCGGGTAACGCATTGTATAGTGTTATTGTCGACTGTTTAAGGATCATAAGGACTGTTTAACCTCGCCATCGTTGTAAACATATTAAAACTTTCAATAGTTAAAGGACGGTTTTTTTATTAAAATTAACTGTTTTGCAAGTTAATAAAAAGTCCCTTCCATGTACACTTGTTAATAAGTTACAAACACTTACTTAGAAAATTAAATATACAGCTATTAACATATGTAACTTTAGAGAAATGTGTTTCCAATTTATATTTAGAACTCAAAATGCTGAAATAGTTATGGTTTAGTCTATAATATGCCATCTTGTTACAGCTTGGGTCCAATTCCTGTCGGCCCCAAAATAATAAGCGCCTTTTATAAGCCTACCTGGCTCAATGTTGCCTACCAAGGTCTGACAGCCTGGAGAGTGGTATCGATGATGCCTAAAGTACCTACATCTTTCCTTAGACTGTGGCTCTGACTTTAAACTGTCCGTGTCTTATAACTGTGAATATGCAAACAGTATTTATTCATTCACGATCGCCATAATAATGTAGTCTGTAATAGCACAGGAAAGATCTGAGGTAACGTTGTTGTTGTCGTCATCATCATCTCAACGTCTCACTACTATACTCCTCTGCCTTGATAGATTTTTCATACAGCTGGTATGGATATTACAGGGGCCGGCGGACGGTTGCTAGAGATTTTAAGAGTTTATAAGAAAGACGTAATTTTTTTGTAGTATTATATTAATACTGTTACGACATTACAGAACAGTCTACGTGTTTGTCGAATGTGCCAGAAGAATCTCGCTCTAATGTGTGTGGCATACGTGACTCTAGACGCATTCGCGAGAGTTTTCTCGAAGCCGCCAGCCGCGCGGACTGTGTCAAGGCCGCAATTAATTACGTAGTTCACACTGGCTCTAAGACGTAGTTTGGAACGTTCTGGAAATACATGGCGCCAGCGGCGGTATTCAATATTAGCCGCGATATATTTACAGTGAGGTCTGAGTTTATTGTCGGGCGATTACAAGCGATATTACTGTGTGCATTCAAGTGGTTATTAGTTAAGTGTTTTGTTTTATAATCGGACGGTATATTGTAATACAATTGTGTTTTAATATTAGTTGACATTTATTTGCGTGTGAACAATTTTTATTTGATTTGTTACAAGAGACTGTGTTGTTAATTACGAACTGTTTAACTGTGGAAAATAAAGCTGGTGATTAGTGACTTAATTGGTGTCTTTTAATTTGTTTTCCACTGTACCTACGACGATCAAGTAGACCAAATAAAGTTAATAGTTTATCATATTTTTTAAATACTGCAGTGTAACGAGGAAAACAGACATTTCTATTGCCACTGGAAAAAAAAATATAAACGCATGTACGATATTAAGGAAAACGAAGCAGCAAAAATGGTACCTTAAAAGATACGTACATGACTATAAAAATTAAACTTCTGTAAGCGTCTAAAACATACAAAAATTAAACTAACGTAATTTGTTGGCCCAGAAAAAGAATTATTATAGAACGTGATAGAAAAGGAGACAGTATTATATAATTATCGTAATTGTCTATTGTAATTGGTCAGGCTCGAATTACTTTTTAGGTATATTTATAAAACTAATAATGTAACACGTGATCTGAAGTTGCACAATGTTATTTTTACTTTTATTATATTAACAGATAAGTGTGTGCATGTGTGTAAGTGTATGAGAGTGTATCAAATAGAGAAATATTATCTATTTAGTTATTTTATTGAATGACACATATACGTAAAAGACATTTTAAAACGTTACAAACTAAGTGTATTTGAATAAAATCATCTTTTGTATTTAATTATAAAAAGAGATTTTTCAGTTTTATATAGTAACTGTTTATACTGATTCCTATTGTGCTATATTATCATTTCTGTACAACTTAGGTTACTTGAAACCGTACAACAGGACTTGCTGATGAACGTTACTGTTGAAAGGGAAGCAATGTTTTCCTTCTTTACCTCGGGAGCAAGTACCCATGCCAGAATACTCTCCGATCAGCCTATCAAAAACTGCTCTAAAGCTGGAACCTAAGAAAGAACATCGCGAAAAGTGTGAGTAGTTACCAAACCGAAAACGGTTTACAAACTGGCAAACTTAAGAATAATAATCATGCAATCAGGCATTGTAAAACAATTAAAAATTGTCATAAATGAAGTCGTTGACTTTCTATACACCTCGTTTTATATTTATTTGTGGGAAAGTTTAGATTATCACCATATACTGACGTAGATCTACCACTAGAATTTATAAAACAATACATTTTAACTATGGAAGGTTTAGCGAGGATCCGTCAATAAGTAGGCCTTTAGGCACAGTTTCTACATTATTTGTGTCGACGTCTCGATAATATTTATTGCCTTCATCACGCCAATGGAGAAATAATCAAATACATAAACAGACCAATTAATGGAGTGAATACGTTTGTATGTGCGCGCGTGAGAGAGAGACAAAGAGAGAGAGAGAATGTGTTTAACTGTAATCCCTCTTTCCTTTTTATGTTTTTTATGTATTTTTATTTATATTTAATTTTATATTTCCTTACTTATTTTTTTTTGAAAGAGAGGCCACAAGTTATTTAGGACTAGGCAAGAGCCTAGAGAAGCCAAAATTGTGCTGGGTCCAGTATGATGGGACTTGCAAATGAAACACTGATCTTAAGATAACGATAACAGTATTTATTGTGCTGCTTTATACAACATATGCGCCCTTAATTGTTGTTATAATTCCCTTAAGCTATGCATCGCCAATTAGTTGAATAATAAATAATAAATTATTATCGTAAATAAATGTTGAATAAATAATACATAGCTGAAAAATTATTGAATAATAAATCGTTGAATGGCACATAAATAATAATAATACTATTGTGAAATGGCACACAATCTCGACCTGCAAGTAATTACACATTTCCCAACATGATATAAATATATAGAAATATACACATATGCATAATCAAATATAATAATGTAACCATCACATAAGACACAAAACACACATATAATTGACATAGAAAGACATTTACATATAAGTAGCACATCATATGTTCACCTAGTTAGCAGAGTATATTTTTCATCATACCCTCTCAACCCCCTTTATTCTGACCAAGTATCCGGCCCACCTTAATGTTCAATTAATAAATGACTAAACCCCAAAACCTCAATTAATATATCCCAAGGAGTGGAGCAGACATGCCCCAAAATTTGATTGGATAAATGGTAATCTAAATGTTCTATGTAAGCCTTGCGGCCTGCGCACAAATACCATGCAGATGTTTAATTATCAATTTCGGATCTCGTCAATGATAATGATAAAGAGTGCCATCACGAGGTTAACATGGATGCCCGGTTGCTTAACTGCATTTCATATTTCTTTTTATTTTCTTGACAGAATTTGTAAAAATAGTGGAACGTGACCACCCATGAATATTTATAACTGATACTGATTAGTCTGGTATTCTTTGACGTTAATTAATTGGAATAGTGAGCAATAAAAGGTTAACCGTTACAAATTTGAACTATGGCAAAATATAAACTGTGACAATATTTAACTGGCTATGGCAAAATTTAAAGTTTACAAATTAGCTGAACAGTGGAACAGAATTTTTGCAAAACGGAATCTATGTCATGAAGGTACTAAAACCAGCTTACAGTGTTCATAAAAACTTGACTACCGGCCGGGTCAGGCGTCCGGGCGAGATCCAGCAAAATCTGACATGATACAGACCTGCAGTGAACGGCCCCTACGGGAGTCGCCCACATGTTAAAACACCTCCCAGATCTTTACATTAGTAATAAAATACATGAGCCCTCATTAACCGAGAAATTAATTGACCTTAAAATTTCCCACTTGGACAGATACATCTGCACATGCGTGCACAACACAGAAACAATTTAGTGCCGACCCTTTTCACAGAAAACTCCCCTCGACCCGGGTGAAGCATGACCCTGGCCGAGTTACAATTCTCAGAATGACATAAGCATTGATATATTACTGAGGCGTAAGCCTTACAAAATTACAAGGTAAAATATAACCCCCCATTGTCCCGAAATAATTTTCCAAACTGGAGCGTCTGCACAAGTGTCTCAAAAGAGTTTATCGGCCACAAGATTCTGGTTTATTAAGGTTAAATTTCACCTGGTTAGTAGCGTGTAGTTAGAGGGTTCCATTGGGTATATTTTGTCCGTCCTTCCGGCTGACAGCTGACGAAGGTGTTTGAATCTACATCGTCTGAGGCAGTTGTTCGGCCGTCCGTCTGGAGCGGGGCAGATTCCCGTCTACATCAGAAACCCGGAGGTCGCGTAGACTTCTACTTGTCCATAAGGATAGCAGCTAGAAGACGAAAACTATTGCATTTGTTCTGTTAGCCGGAGACCAGTAGTTAATACGCCGAAAGCCAAATCTGAACTGAACCACCCGGCGCTTGGAAAAACAGTACGTACCCTCCGACCTAGATCGCGCACGCGTCGGCAGCAGGGAGAGAACACATGACGACAAATTCCAACCGTACGTAATTTTTACGTACCCTTCGCGTAGTCCAATACGTAAATTTTAATCATTCCGCGATATAAAGGAACACCGCCGCGTTTTTCCCCAAAACACGGCACATAACATCAGTAACATAATTACCATTCTTACATACTATTTTACTTAAACAGATAGGTATAATATTCCGAAAACATTAATAATACAATATTACATTTCCATATACTGATAACCTAATAATCACTTAATTGTAATTATATATAATTTTCTATATACATAACTCGAAGTTTATTTCAGGAATTATATAATATTGTGATATTGTTCACTATGGCTTCTTCTGCAAGTGAAGTTTTCCATTTTTGTTGTTTCAATACCTTACGGACGTTTCACTGAAAAAAATCAGCATCATCATTCTATTGTTATTGACTTAAAAGCCTCTGATGGTGCTGATTTTTTCAGTAAAGCGTGCGTAAGGTATTGAAACAACAAAAACGCAATACTCTACCTGCAGAAGAAACCGTACTGAATAATATCATAGTATTATAAATAATTATAGATGCAGTTATAATCGAATATATATTGGAATTAGTACAGATACCAAACATGTCTAAAAACATGTTATAGCTGAATACGGATTGTCGGAATGTTTGTAGAAGTAAATAACGTGTACGAATAAGTTGTAAATTCGATGTTGTAAGGGATAGAAGAAAATAATAGAAAAATGAAAAAGTAAAATTTAACTCTCACCACGAAAGAGACGGAGATAAAAGAGTCGTACGCAGGAGTGTGGAGTACAGCATCCAAAAAAACATGAAAAAACATATTTGGTAGGAGTTGAAAAGCGTAGACATATCCGTGGAAAATAGAACAGCAATCGTGTAGTAGGGACAACGGCAAAAGAAGGTACCATGTATAGAGATAAGGTGAGAGAGCTCTATAATATTTTACTAAGGAAACTTTTAAAATAGTCCAATAAAGTAATGAAAAATAATGTATGGCATTACTGGTTGTGAAGGAATGGAAAGTTTTTTAAATTACTTTTTTATACATATTCTAAATTACTACTAATGATCGACCACTTCTTAATGATATAAGGCTTTTCCGGCCATAATCAATAGGTGCATGGTCCGTTTTCACATCCTCTGCCGATAGTTTCAGTTATGCACGTGATTGCTATCTCCAGCGGTGTAATTGGACGAGTTAACGGAATCAGTATAGAGGTTAAGGCAGGAAGCAATCATAGTACACTCTAAATAACAGGAAATGTACATGACTAAATAACACGAAAATTTTAGAAGAAATAATAAAAAAGTTACAAAAGACGCAAAATTTTAGAATAGGTAACAAAGGTAACATATTTCACTATTACTTACTGGCCATTCCTCAATCTTAAATTCTAGACTATTTATTTTAAGGATGCGTATCAGTTATAATTGTATGTCGTAATTGTATGACTTAACTGTATGTCGTATTTGGGCATTAACGTTAATGGGAAACGTAAAGTAGACGAAATACCTATTCAAGTTCCAAAGCAGTACCAAAGAATTCAACATGTAAACAAAATGAATTAACTACATTCAGACTACATTTAAAAAAAACACACAAAAATAATTATTGTTCTACTTGGGTACTGTACTTGTCATGATAATCTCTTGACTTGCACCGTCCAATTGCGTAGACGCAAATCGATATTTCAGAATTAAGACATATGTAACGCCCTGCGGTGATAATAGTAGTTGGGAGTGGACACGGAGATAATTCGCGCACATACACCACCGAGTAAACTGTGTTTAAGCAATTGTCGAGGCGACTGTAAATGATCTGACCAAACAGCATCGATTGACAGACGAAGGCCCAGTAGCAGTGACACAATCTCGTCTACTCGGAACACGAACTCGTAACCAACGTTAACTGTGTTCCTTATGTTAAGGTAATGAAATGTTTATAACAAAAAAAATCTTTAATATTTAATACAGAGTTTGAAAGAGAAGTTTAATTTAATTTACTGAAATATTTGTTTTCGAAGTTGAATAAAGAGAAAGATTCAATATAGAAGAGCTGATAATAATGTTACGACATTACAGAACAATCTACGTGTTTCTCGAACGATCCAGTGGAATACGGCTAAATGTTGTGGCTTACGTGATTTCAACATGCGCTCGCGAGACTTTTCTGAAAGACCCCAGCCGCGCGGACAGTGTCAAGGCCGAAATTAATTACGTCGTAGTGTAGAGCTAACGCGCAGATGGAATAATCTAGTATTTCGGGGGGGGGGTATAAATACCAGTACTCAACGACATTCATTATATGTCGATATAGTTGCGATATATTACAGTGCGGTTCGAGTTTATTGTCGAAAGATTACAAGTGATTACTCTGTGCGTTCAAGTTGTTATTAGTGAAGTGTTGTGTTTTATAATCGGGCGGTATAATTGTAATACAATTGTGTTTTATATTACTTGACATTTTATAGCGTGTGAACAATTTTTACTTGATTTGTTCAAACAGCAATCGTGTAGTAGGGACCACGGCAAAAGAAGGTACCATGTATAGAGATAAGGTGAGAGAGCTCTATAATATTTTACTAAGGAGACTTTTAAATTAGTCCAAAAAAGGAATGAAAAATAATGTATGGCATTACTGGTTGTGAAGGAATGGAAAGTTTTTTTTAAATTACTTTTTTATACATATTCTAAATTACTACTAATGATCGACCACTTCTTAATGATATAAGGCTTTTCCGGCCATAATCAATAGGTGCATGGTCTGTTTTCACATCCTCTGCCGATAGTTTCAGTTATGCACGTGATTGCTATCTCCAGCGGTGTAATTGGACGAGTTAACGGAATCAGTATAGAGGTTAAGGCAGGAAGCAATCACAGTAAACTCTAAATAACAGGAAATGTACATGACTAAATAACACGAAAATTTTAGAACAAATAATAAAAAAGTTACAAAACACGCACAATTTTAGAATAGGTAACAAACCCAAAGGCGTAGAATTAAGCTGTTTAGTTTTCGCGGATGTTCTTGCCATCTTCACCCACTCAGAGTAAAAAGGAAGAAAGCAAGTAGAAGATCTTAAAGAGATAGCAGAGAAAAGTGGCCTCCAAATCTCCTTTGTTATAACGGACTATCTCTTAGTGAGATACCAAACAACAACTTTATGAAATGTTAACAGAATTTTGCATATGGCGCCCAATTTAGTTATAAATCTACCAATAAATAACTTTCAGTATTGGTAATAAATATTAAATTACAATTTAATTAACTGAACCAAATAGTATAGTACATTATAGAATTCCCACCAGCAACCAAAAGGCATCATATTACATCTAATAATATAACGTTACGTTACAACAAAACATTACACAAAAGAGCGACAGGTAACACTATTTCTTTATATGTTACAAAGCTGTTTTATATATTTCCAACATTTTAAGTAAAATGTGAGTAAAATGAAATAAACTAGCAATTTGAAGACTTTGTAAAAAAACATAATGTTATGAAACGCTGATTTTATAAATGACTGAAAACACAAACTGAGATGACGTTATATATTAAATTTAACAGAAAAGTTTACCTTTCATTCGTATTTAAAATAAAAGTTAAACGATATCAAAGAGAACGGTTATGGAGAACAATAAAATGAATATAAGTAAAGTGAAATAATTTAATTGAACGTTACATTGTAGACTGAACAGAGTTTGAGCGCGCGAGGTTGTAACTTTGTCCACTGCAATTACGAAGTATTGATTGCACCTTAAGAATTAATAGGAAATAAAGACAGACGTTACAAGGCTTATAATTGCTTATAATACAGTAATCTTTGCGATTAATATCTTTAAAGGGACTCAGTAAGAATAATAATTGTACATGCGTTTACTGATTAAATGACCGTTCTTCAACGGAAGTACTCCGCGGTGCTGATAAATGTGGAACATATTGTTACGACGGTCTACTCGATCGTCGTAGGTACAGTGGAAACAAAATAAGTACAAGACACCAATTAAGTCACTAATCACACCTTTAATTGTTATAGTAAAACAGTTCGTAATTAATAACACAGTGTCTACAACAAATCAAATGAAATTGTTCATACGCAATAAAATGTCCACTAATATTAAAACTCAACTGTATTACAATTATACCGTCCGAATATAAAACGCAACACTTCACTAATAACTACTTGAACGTACACCGTAATAACTCGAACCGCTCTGTAAATATATCGCACTAATACTCTCGAACCGCACAGTCAAAAATCTCGCATTGAACTGAGAAACTAAGGCCGCGACGCGATGTATTTATAGTTACGCTACACACACCAGAAGCTTCCAAACTGCGTCTTATCTCTCGCGAACTACGTAATTGCTGCGGCCTTGACACAGTCCGAGCGCCCGAGCGAAGGCTGGCAAAGTGCGAGAAAATTCTCGCAAGATGCGTTTAGTAGCACGTACACCACACGCTTACGTCGAGATCTTTCTGGGACATTCGATAAACGCCTAGATTGTTCTACGCTGTCGTAGCACATACCCCTCCTTAAGCCTGTTCGTCCCGAACTGGCAAAGCGTCTCTAAATTTGTATTTAGCCAGGCGATCTAGGTGGACGACCTTGAACTTTCGCTGTCCTTCCTGTTAAATCCGATAAACAACATCGTTAATCCTTTTTTTTACAGTGTAGGGTCCTTCCCAGTTAGACTGAAGCTTAGGTGAGCGACCACGACGGCGCTTTGGATTGAACAACCAGACCTGATCTCCTTCTTGGAAACCCACACTATTGCTGCGAATGTCATACCGAGTTTTCATTTTATCACTGGCAATCTTGAGCCGTCATCTTACCAAGCGATTCATTTCTCGCAGTTGGTTTTCTAATTGCGAGGAATAGTTCTTTGGCTCTTGGGACTGAGTCTCAGGTGATCCAAACATCAAGTCCCCAGGAAGACGAATCTCCCGCCCAAACACCAATTTTGCTGGAGTCATGCCGGTTGTGTCATGTACTGATGATCTATACGCCATAAGGAATAGTGGTATACGTTGGTCCCAGTCTGTTTGGTTCTCGTCAACAACTTTCGAAAGATGCTGCTCAAGTGTCCTGTTGAATCTCTCAACCATCCCGTCCGACTGAGGATGCAGAGGCGTTGTCCTGGTCTTTCGAATTCCAAGTAGACGGCATAATTCTTTAAACACTCCTGATTCGAAATTTCTCCCTTGATCCGTATGGATTTCCATAGGGGCTCCATAACGGCAACAGAAGTTGTGAACTAACTGCTTTGCCACAGTGGTAACCTCCTGATTTGGAATTGCGTAGGCTTCCACCCACTTAGTAAAGTAGTCACCTACAACCATGATGTACCGGTTTCCATCGTCAGTAACTGGGAATGGTCCAGCAATGTCTATGGCAATTCTCTCGAAAGGTTGTCCAACGTTATACTGTCTCATTTTTCCCCTGCTTCTGGTTTGTGGGCCCTTGCTTGCAGCACATATTTCACACGTCCGAACCCATTCCTCTACGTCGTGGCGAAGATGAAGCCAATAGAATCGCTTCCATATTTTGTCAAGGGTTTTGTTAACGCCAAGATGGCCTCCAGATGTTCCATCATGCATCTCCTTCAAAACAGACTGCACTTTACTTCGGGGAACTATCAACTGCATGACCACGTCTCGTCCATCTGCACTTTCCCAAGCCCTTTTCAGCAATCCGTTTTCTAAGGTGAGAGATTCCCATTGTGCCCAGTAGCCCTTCAGCACTTCGGAACCATGGCAGATATCTTGCCAATCCGGGCGGCGACCTTCCTCTTTTGCTGTCAAGATCGGTCCAATGTCTTCATCAGTCATCTGTTCTTGTCGACAGTCTTGTGTTGTCCAGCCATCAGCCAGGAAATCTACAGTGATGGCTTGAACATGTTCACTTGAGTTTTGTTCTTCCTTTCTGTGGCAATGTCGGCAGTCTTCCGGGCATGGTCTTCGTGATAAGCCATCTGCATTACCGTGCAGGCGCCCCCGCCGATGTTGTACCTTGAAGTTGTACTCTTGCAGACGTTGAGCTACCTTGCCAACTGTCCTTCCGGATTTTTAAATCTCAAGAGCCATGCAAGTGCAGCATGGTCGGTACGTAGTGAAAACTCTCTCCCATAGAGATATTTATGGAAGTGCTCCAAAGCTCTGACAATTGCCAACAACTCTCTTCTTGTAACACAATAATTTCTCTCTGGTTTAGAAAGCGTCTTGCTGTAATACGCTATTACTCGTTCTTCACCGTTCTGCACTTGAGACAAAACTGCTCCTAGACCAGTATTGCTTGCGTCTGTGTCTACGATGTACTTCCCTTCGGAAGCTGGAAAAGCGAGAATTGGCTGCGAACATAATGCAATCTTCAACGTTCTAAATGCTTGTTCACACTCTCTCGACCATTGGAAGTTTCGTTTATTTTCCGTTAGCTCATGTAGTGGTTTAGCAATAGTAGCGAAGTCTTTCACAAAACGTCGGTAATATGAGCATAACCCCAGGAAACTCCGAACTTCGTGTTTATTCTTCGGAACTGGCCAGTCTCTTACGGTGTCTACTTTATTAGGATCCATGCTAACGCCCGCTGCCGAAACCAGATGGCCCAAATACTGTACTTCGTTCTGGAATAGAGAACACTTCTTCGGGCTCAGCTTCAGTTGCGCACCGTGAATTCTAGTTAGAACTTCCTTAAGGTTTTCCAAATGATCTCCGAAAGTCTTCCCGATCACTATGACATCGTCTAAGTAAACAAGGCAAGTTTTCCACGTCAGGCCTCGGAGTATCAGGTCCATCAATCTCTCAAATGTTGCCGGTGCATTACAGAGTCCAAATGGCATAACGTTAAATTGGAATAAGCCACTTGGGGTCGAGAAAGCGGTCTTTTCCTTGTCTTCTTGATGAAGACCCACTTGCCAATATCCACTCTTCAGGTCCAATGTCGAAAACCACTGTGCTCCGGACAACGTGTCGAGTGTATCGTCAACGCGAGGTAATGGATAGCAGTCTTTCTTTGTAACATCATTTAACCTCCGGTAGTCTACGCAGAAACGCAATCCACCATCCTTCTTCGCTACCAGCACTACAGGGGAAGACCAAGCACTTGACGAAGGTTCAATTACTCACTCTGTCAACATGTCCTGTACTAACCGAGACATCTCCTCTTGTTTAGATAATGGAGGCCTTCGAGGAGGTTGGCGTATCGGTGTTGTGTCCCCAGTATTGATGCGATGTTGCACAAGAGAGGTTCTTCCCAGTGACTGTCCCCGAACTGCAAAACAATCTTTGAATTCGTGTAAAAACTGTCCGAGTTCTTTTACCTCACCACTTGAGAGGTCGTTAGAAGATCTGTTCAATAATTCTTGCAGTTCCTCTGGTAATTTAGAAGTATCCGAAGAACTGGGTCTTCGTTTCGTTATTCCGGCTACCCAGGCCACAGGAGTCAATTTGCCTAGGAGCGTATTGCTTTGTAAAGTGGTAGCTTGATCCAAAATATTCGCCACTCTAATAGGTACATTTCCGGTTTCGTCAGGTTTTACTAAACTTCTGGCAATTAGTATGCCCGGTGTGCTGACTACCTGGGGTTCGAATATAGAGCACTGATTGCCCCTAGTATCTACCGCCGTTCTAACCATGATGATCTTTTCGGAGTTTGGCGGAACAGTTACGGCCACTTGGTTTATGACGTCCATCGATTTTTCTGCTGTCGTCATTGTTGATAGCATTACCTCTTCGCCTCCGATTCTCAAGACATTGTTTTTGAAGTCGACTATAAATCCGTATGCGTTCATAACGTCCACACCAAGAATTGCTTCATCCACAATGTCTGCAACAAGTACTTGATGATTAAACTCAAGTCTACCGAGGCGTAGGTGTATCTCCACTTTTCCATACACTTTTACAGGCCGTCCAGTAGCTGTTCGCAAGCTGCAAGAGCACCAGATTGGCTTGAGATCTTTCACCACGTCGGGGCGCACAATAGAAACTGTTGCGCCTGTGTCAACTGTAATCGAGGTTGGCCTTTCTTGAACAAATCCGGTAACTATCAAGCTCCCGGTGTTTTTCTGAAGCGTAGAAATTGCGTATTCTCTAGGGGCTTCGTTCCTCCAGTTAGTCAGCACACGCCCCGTTGCACCGACTATTGCTCGTTTCCCTGCTGCTGAATTCTAACCCGACAATCTCGTTGTAGATGTCCAGGTTTCCCACATCGATAACACTTCGGTCTTCCATCCTTTCTTATTTTATTCTGTGGCGCCGACCGTCGAGTCTCTGTTCCTTGTTCTTCCTCCTCATCGTCTGTGCCGTCGCGATCTTTTAGCTCGCGCACTTTATGACTTGTCCAACCAGACGCTGATTTGGCGGCCTCAAATTGCAAAGCATGTACCAGGGCGTCCGCACTGTTCTGGTGTCTTGCCATTCGTAACACTTGCTGTAGTTCGTTATCTCGGACACCGGCAGTAAATGTCTGCATCGCAAAACGCGTTCGAAAATCTTCTGGCGCTTCAGGATAGGCCAGTCTAATTAGTCTGTCGATACTTGCTTCAAACTCTTGAAGACTTTCCCCGGAATGTTGTCGCCTTGCTCCCAACTGGGTGCAGTACACATCTCGCAAATGTTTATCACCATACCGTAATTCCAGAGCTTTTATCAACTCGGCATAGGTGTTCTGGCTGTCAGGTGGCACTTTCTGTAGTAGTTCTGCCGCGGGTCCTTTTAATGCAAGAACAAGTGAAACAGCCTTGTCTTTTTCTGTCCAATTATTTGCGCATGCAGCAGCTTCAAATTGGCGGAGGTACGTTGCCCAGTGAGTGCTTCCGTCAAAGGTTGGAGCTTTGACATGAACTGTCCCTACTGCAGGCAAAGTGACTTTCTCTGTTAACTTATTTTCTGTCTTGATCACTGGTACAGTCTGTTCAGAAATTTGTTTTGGTTGAATCTTCATGCACTGTTCAACTTCAGTTTTAATTTGTTCTCTTATGTTTGCCATTGAGTTTTCTACTGCAGATATTTTATTTGACACAGATTCTTCTATAACAGATATTTTTGTAGACATCGATTCTTCAACAGTCAAGACAGATTTTTCTACTTCAGCTATTTTTAATGTCATTGACTCTTGTACCTCCGATATTTTAGTAACGTGTTTATTAAGCTCACCTCGTAGGATACCCAATTCTGCGGTACTGTGTTCTTGCAACTGTTTCTGCATAGTTTCAAAGAGAGCTTCCGTTTTATCTTTTTGTCTTTCTTCTGTTTCTAGCATTAGTGCTTTCTGACGTTCCTCAGCTTCTTCCCTTTCCTGCCTGCGTTTTTCATCCTGTCGTTTTTCTGCTTCTTCCGCCTCCTGTCTGCGTTTCTCCTCTGCTTCCAGCAGGAGGGTTTTCTGTCTCTCTTCCGCGTTCTCTGCATCCTGTCGTCGTCGTTCTTCTGTCTCCAACAACAGCGCCTGGAAATTTTCCATCATCTGACTGGCATCCATTGTTTTTCGATTAATTATGAATTACACTCGTCTTGTACAAAGCGTCCACTGTTTCCACTGTTAACCGTTCTATCCCACTTCTGACACCACTGTTACGACGGTCTACTCGATCGTCGTAGGTACAGTGGAAACAAAATAAGTACAAGACACCAATTAAGTCACTAATCACACCTTTAATTGTTATAGTAAAACAGTTCGTAATTAATAACACAGTGTCTACAACAAATCAAATGAAATTGTTCATACGCAATAAAATGCCCACTAATATTAAAACTCAACTGTATTACAATTATACCGTCCGAATATAAAACGCAACACTTCACTAATAACTACTTGAACGTACACCGTAATAACTCGAACCGCTCTGTAAATATATCGCACTAATACTCTCGAACCGCACAGTCAAAAATCTCGCATTGAACTGAGAAACTAAGGCCGCGACGCGATGTATTTATAGTTACGCTACACACACCAGAAGCTTCCAAACTGCGTCTTATCTCTCGCGAACTACGTAATTGCTGCGGCCTTGACACAGTCCGAGCGCCCGAGCGAAGGCTGGCAAAGTGCGAGAAAATTCTCGCAACATGCGTTTAGTAGCACGTACACCACACGCTTACGTCGAGATCTTTCTGGGACATTCGATAAACGCCTAGATTGTTCTACGCTGTCGTAACAATATGTAGTTCTGGTCTTACCGTACTCATAGAAAAATAACAGTAGGCCTAATAACAATATCAACAAAAATAATAATATCAATAATAATCACTTCGTGTGGAGAAATAAAATACACTAAAAATTTTAAATATTTTGGTGGAAACATATTCCATAACACCTCAGATAAAGAATCCTTTAAGATAATAAAACTCAAATTAGCAAAGGCCTTTACTCTAACCGGGAACTGTACGGAAAGGAAAACCTTTTCAGAAGTGCGAAAGGCCACCATTATAGCACAGTGATCATGCCGGTGATCATATATGGAGCAGAAACAATGTGCTTTAAAAATTTGAAACCTCTTCTTAAAATTGAACAAAGTATTCTTTGGAAAATGTATGACTTTAAGAAAACCGAAGTGTGGTACGCGCATAGACCTAAAGAAGCGTTGTATCTGGAAGATCTGGAAACGGCTTTCCGAAGGGAAAAACTAAAATTTCTTAGACATGGTTCGGATGGATAGGTCCAGATTAAATAAACAAATTTTCAACTAAATTTGGCAACTTTCCAGTCTGAACGGCAAACAACTCAAGGACGAAATGATGAAACTGGGTATCTCTTTGAACGACTGTGTGGATAGAAATACATACAGAAACAAAATTTAAAATCTTGAGGTTCTCTGCGGTGATAAGAAGAAGAGAAAGGGGTGAACAGTGGAAAGGAAGGCGGCGCATAGTGTCTTGTAGCAGGAGAAGAAAATTCGCGTTGGCTACCGTTGGCTGTTTGTGTAAAAAAAAAAAAACAAGCACAAAATATCAAGAGAAGAGGCTCTGTAAGCGAACATCATCAGTAAAAATAATAAAGTACGCAATTAATTTATTTATGTCGTTATGACTTTACCCAAGTACGAGACGAGCTACATGAAAGAAAGAATTTTCTTCAAAATTCGTATACTCCGCTGTAAAATAAAAACGTATTGGGAAACATTATAGTGTAGATAGAAACAAAAACTCACTATAAAAATTATGTCTACTCTTGAAACGTGGCGTTAGTTTTTTTTTGACGAAATCTGTAGATGAAATGAAGTGATATAGAAACACATTCGTTTAAAGACAATTTAGTAACTCATTTGGTCACTTCATATGGTCGGCTGGAATTCTGAGAACAGAACAAGCTTTTAATCCAGGTCAGGAAGAAAATGTTCCGAACTGCAAATATATCTGTGGGGAAGCAATGATGAGGTCCTGAATGATGAGGTTAAAGAACCAAATTAAGTGGGTAACTTTGCTTTACAAAATTCTGTTTTTAAGCGTCATCAGGTTTCCAAACAATGGAATATGAAAACCTCCATTATAAAAAGTGGCATTTCAAGGAAAGGAGCCATTAAGAACGAAATTAGTGATTAGTGATCGAATTCTAGAACAGATGAGTCACTTTATTTATTGTGAAAATACATTGGTTGTGTTAGGAATTATGATACTAATGTCAAGATAGGTAAGTCTCAGACGGTGTATGGGACAATCAACCGTATTTTTAGAAACAAGGTACGTCGGTATACAAAATTGAAATTTTACTAAGTTATGGCTGTCCCTGTACTGTCGTATGGGTGTAAACTATGGATAAAAACCAAGAAACAAGAAAGCAAAATCCAGATCTCAGAAATGGCGTTCTTAAAAGCAGCTACAATTTTTTCTAAATTCGACCGTATAAAGAATGGGTGCGTAAGAGAAGACGTAAGAGAAGAGAAGACTTTGAATGAAAAATTGAAAGATTACGAACAACGGTAGAAAGAACACTTAGAAAGAATGGCAGACTGTGGGCAATCAAGTCTGTTAATAAAAACCTATAGGGACCAGGTGTGTCGGTAGACCTAGAAAAAAGAGACTGCTGAATGGTCCTTGAAGGCGGATCATGCAGCACCTTGCCCATGCCGTGTTATGATGATGATGATGACCGGGCAACTTGCTAAGTTCGGGCTATACAACCGTGCCATAAAACTGATTATCAACTGTTCAAAATTACATTAGTCTATATACCCACTTTTTGATGTGTGAAGCCAAAGTAGTAAAGAAAGTACAGGTTTTCTAGGAATTTTGGTTACGTAGCCTAGTGTTTTAATGAAAGAATTTTAGTGTTTTAAAATTTTATCTTAAAATTTTTAACTGCCGTGTGTTCTTGTTTAAATTAACAGTGCTTAGTACATATTTCTAAGTAGACTTACGGTGTAATACACTGTGTGACAATTGCGTATTCATAGTAATTAAAAGTTGCGCGTACCAATACATTTACATCAGACGAGTTAGTTAAGTCGGCATTCAAACCAAGATATATTTTTCATAAATAAAATAAGAAAGTAAATAAATTTTATTTCAAAGAAATTAAGCGTATCGTATTACCTCAAAAATTAACCAAAAATCTTGTGATTTTCATACATTTAAAAATTACCAACCTATTTAATTTACTAACAAAGTCTAATACTACGACACCCCTCTGTCAATTCGGCAACTACCCAATTTATCAAAATGACCACTAAGCTTTAATTGAGCAAAAATAATTGATGTCAAATATTGGATCACTGCCTCAAAATTTCATTCTTATAACCATCGTTATTAACTATAAAAGAAGTCATTTTGTTATATCGGAAATAGAATTACAGGGCTTAATTATCTTGTCGACATAGACTGATGGCTTCACAATTAAATACGAACAGTTCATTGGCAAAATCCAACCTATCAGTAAAAAACTATTATATATATATATATTATAACACCTTTCTTTATATATATTATATTTGTCAATTTACATATGCCTCTTATTTGCGGCGACAAATTATATAAAGACTTTTTTCACTATTAATCTACTTTCTATAAATATAATGATAGAAAAATGTTACTTACCCGTGACTTTTTACTTTACTTGGGCGCCAGAACAAATCCCAGATACAAATGACACGGATTCAGCTTAGCTCAGAGCATAGAGGCACACTATCTCAGGATTCGTTGAGTGAGTGTGGAATTCAAGGGGAATCGTTACAAATAACACTTTAGAATTTGTTGAAGTTTGTTTAATTAACGATTAAATGTTATATTATTAATGTTCTTTCAAAGATAAGTTAAGGACTTATTGCTAACCTAACTCTTATTATTAATGAGTGTGCGTGAAAAGTGAAGATTAAAACGTCCATACGACCAATTGTTCTTATCTGGTTTAATTACGAAAATTTATATCTCCCAAACCAGTGCTAAGAACGGGTCTGCAATAATTTGCACGTTCAATACTACACCTTACTCTCCATTCAACACTCCTATGTTACGTTATTACTAATCTTAATGTTTAAATACAAATTATGAATTTACTTAGTGTCTTTTAAAATTGTTTATCGATTTATTATTTATTTTGTTACTTATTTCACTGATCAATGAATATATTTCTTACTGATTGATGCGTCGACCGTAGATAGGAATCCGTAGAGATCCTCCTTTTGATGGTTCGGCTCAGAAGAAATTGTTGTTGACCAATATCGTTGACCGATGACCCTGGGCGCTTACAGATGCTGTAGATACACAGGTCACTTCATATTTAATTAATTATTTAATTAATTAATGAGTTGTTACACATCGAGAGTATTTATTAATGAACTTTACTAGTTCCTCTGCTACTGCGGACCACTTCTCGAACGGTTAATTAAATAAAACTTTGCGTGGTTTGCGAAATTGAGCTCGTATCTAACACACGTCTTGCCTATTTAATGTTCGAACGAAGAGTGCTCGATTCCCATGTCTGAGTTGGCGTCTCTTCTGAATACAGCTTTGTGATTGGTTGTTCCAAATAAATCATGCGTTTTCCATTTGAAACAATATCGAACAAATCGACCAAACGCCCCTTAACAGGTTTGAGATGGTAGAGAATTACTGGCTAATTTCATACTTCCTCTGTTTGCAAATCGTTTGATTATGGGTATTTGCAAACGTGATTTCACAGATCTGACCACAGAATATTATTGCTTAGTCTTTCTCTGTAAGTGTGTGAAAACACCTAATTCGTACCTAGCCTAATTCTCTAGTTATTTCTCTTGGCGTTCTTCTTCTGTATAACTTCTGTAAATGTTAATTATTTTTGTTGATATTTTGGCTACTTATAGAGGTTTAATTGCTGAACACTATGCAGGTTTCAGAATTGCTGTATATTTATTGGTTTTGAAGATATTGCAGTTTTAACTAATAAAAATAATTGAATAAAAATTCATGTCTGGGTCGGCAACATTCGTACAGTGGCGATGTTAGACAGAGATAGCTGTGATTATACCCTCTCTCTCTTGCTTACGCAGCTATAATCCACAGTATGACACTTTCATATAACGATCCGATGGGTCGGCTTTATGAATCGTTATAATATATATATATATATATATATATATATATATATATTGTAACGATACAAATAAATATTTTCGAATAGGATAGTTTTGTGTGTATAAATTATGCACAAATCTATATTGGAGGTGCAGAATAATTATTTATTTATCACATAAGTAAATAATTGTTTATATGATATATTTAAATTAACAAAATGTCATGTATAGTATTTTATTAGATATCAAAGAATTTATATAGTTCAGTAATGGTAAATTTTACTTGAACGTAGAATTCCTTTACACATGGCGTGACGTCACTCGCTCCGCCTCTCGCTCCTTTCCCTGCAATGATCGCCGCTCTCCGCTCTCACACACTCTCTCTCTCTCCGCGCTGGGGTTCGCCGAACAACTGATAACACTGATACTGCTTTTACGCACAAATTGTCTCTTTCCGAATCGTTAGTTTTATTGCTCGGAATTGATTATTATTAATTATTGATTGTTATTAATTATTGATTCTCAGGGTGATACTGAGTGATAATTTAAAAAGCGGTGTGTAATGCTTACACCTTCCGGCTATTCTTGAAGTGTTCCGCGTTAATAAGGATTTACCACGGTAGATAAATCTCCCTAAGCGGAAAATTTTCCACTAACGCGTAATAGCACTTAATATAATATAATTGGTAGTTTACCCGCTTGGTTCTAGTCTGAATGATAGAAAATCCGCCCAAAGATATTCTGCGTGCCGTTATTCAGTTTTTAGCCGCTGTTGGGCGTCAACCACTGGAAATTTATACGAGAATGGAAGCTGTATATGGTGAGTGTAGTTATTCTCATACGGCAGTGGTTGAATGGTGCAATAAATTTTGACAAGGAAGAGAATCCACTAAAGATTTGGCCCGTCCCGGACCTTCACGTATTGGAGCATCAGATGAAAGTGTGAGGCAGCTGGAAACTGCTTTACGCGCAAAAATAGGCGCATAAAAGTTAGAGAACTTTCTCAAATGTTGAGCATCAGCGTGGGAACTGTTCATTCTATCAATCATAGTCTTGACTATCAAAAAGTTGCTGCTCAGTGGATTCCACGACTGATGAGCAGAAAAATTTCAGTTCGGCCTTATCATTACAGCATTTGATGCGCTATCAACAACAAGGTAATGCCTTTCTACACAAAATTGTTGCCGGTGATGAGTCTTGGTGTTATCACTACGAACCAAAATCCAAACGTCAGAGTATGCAGTGGAACCATGCATAATCTCCGAAGGCGAAAAAATGTCGGTCCCAACCTTCGGCAGGAAAAGTAATGGTGATCGTATGTTTTGATTATCAAGGTGTGCTGCTCTTAGATTTTAAAGAGCATGGTGTCAACATCAACGCCGAGCGATATGCAGACAGCTTAAAACGCTTACGGGTCAGCATGTAGAATAAACGTCCCGGGAAGCTCACAAATGATGTCATTCTTCTGCATGATAATTCTCGACCCCGTGTAGCCCAGACGATTCTAGATCTGCTTGGTCGTATGAAGTTGGGAGTCTTACAACATCCACCTTACAGTCTCGACTTGTCCCCGTGCGATTATAATGTTTTTGGCACATTAAAGAAATCACTAAAAGGACGACGGTTCAAATCGGATGCTGAGGTAGAGTTTGCTGTTAGAGAATGGTTCCGGAAGTAGCCGCAAGAATTTTACCAGCAGGGAGTCTACAGATTAGTGCAACTGTGGGAGTCGTGCCTGAATGTTAATGGAAACTTCTTTTGAAATCGTTGAATAACAAATGCTTTACAGCCTCTAAACGTGTTTCTATTGAACAACGCTCGTACAAACCTCTGATGATGCTGATGTGTTTCAGTGAAACGTGCGTCAGGTATTGAAACGACAGAAACGTAATGTACAACTTACAGAAGAAACTGTATTGAATAATATCATAGTATTAAATACAGATGCAGAAAAGTACACATACAGATGCTTAAGTAAAAGAAGACGTTGTCGAATATAGTTTCCATGAATAACAAAATAAACGAAAATCAACAGTAGATGTGCCTCATTGGCAGAACTAACTCCTGTTTAGGGAGTAATAAACTGTTAGTAGATTAGTAACAAATAAGAAAAAACGGGTGGAAAAGCTGTTGCAGACATGACTGTAGTGAAGACAAACCAAATATACAAGCCTTTGCCTAGGAATGAAGACGACAACAACAACGAAGTAAAACTACATTTTAGTTATGTATCAAGTGTAAAATAACGTACAATCTTATTATGGCCAATACACTCGTAGAGTTTCCTTCCATAATAACATCTAATACAAATAAATTTCACGATTGACGGGAAGGCCTGCCTACAAACGGGAAATCTTGAAACCACTAAACAATTTAATAATGTGAATTATAAAGAAATAAATAATTAAAATTCATTTTAGGGTGAGAAATATATGACTACGTAAAACCACATCCTAAAATACAAATAGAGGACATCGTACATTGTCTTTAACAATTTCATCAGCGCTGATAGGATTCGCAGTATTGATACACAGATTTAAAAAATATTTAACACGGGACTGAATCATGAATATCTTCTATGTTAAAAAATACTTGGTGTCGGTCAGTTATTTCCAGTGGGAAGGCCGAGGAGAAGATGGGGGATGCGGTGGATGAGGATGCGAAAGAAATACTGAAAGTGCGTTCCTGGAGGAGGATGGCTACCGACAGAAGAGAATGTGGGGAGAAATTGAAGAAGACCAGGGTCCAGCAAGGGCTGTAGTACCACTGAGGAGAGAGAGAGAGAGAGAGAGAGGGAGAGAGAGTGAGAGAGAGACGTCAGTTGTAAGCTCGACGTGGACACCCTATGAATTTGGAATAGCAGACTTTAGTTAAAGCGTTGGCGTGTTCGGGTGTTCAAAATATGAATAGCGTATTGTCACAATACTGGTTAAACTTGTTTAAGCAATTTAAACGGAAAAGAGAGATAAGAAAATCAACAGTTCTCTGGTCATAGATAAAGGCTGTTTTGGATTAAATTCCAATCAACTATATCAACTATTTAGTGCATATAGTACTAATTTCTATGACTAATTTAAACTTTTGATACACAATAAAATTATAAGAGAATTGATATTATTAGTTACTAATGAATGTATGTAAGTATATTCGGACATGCTACTCATGCGAATGTACACATGCTGACAATGGAGCACTGTATAAAAAGAGTAAAATTTTGTGAGTGAACAGATGTTCCAGGAAAACTGTTGCAAAACATAAACCACAAAAGTAGCGAGTGAAAGCTATTGTGCTGTGAAGACTCAAAGACTTAAACAACTGAAAAAAGTAACCAATAGACGCTGATCTTCAAAGAACTGTATTTTCAAAGAGGCTAATTTTGTTACAAACGTAGACTTGCGTATTACTAATACTTCAAAGAATAATCTGATATTCGTATCAACACTTGCAAACAGTTCTAACTGTCGTTCGTGCTCAGTTTTCCGTGTTTTGTCAATGTGGAACACTTTTTGAGGTTTAGGTTTTGTTGCTTGCTTAAAACGTCATCGAAGTTCGACTGATATTTATTCTCCCACTTGAGGTGTTTTCTGTCATTCGTTTCAAAATCCCATCTGAAGAAACCAATGCTTTCGTAATCCCAGATTGTATCGTAAAAATAACACCTTTTCAAGTAATAGGACGTCTCCTCACGTTTCACGGTTGACAACACTTGGTCCATCCTTTCGAATATTGACTAATGAATTGTAGCCCTTAGACCTTCATTTTTCCTATCTATTGAGGCAGTATCACAGTATATTTAACCACAAATCTCATTTACAAATGTTATTCAAATTGCTGCCCTGTAGCGTGTAACAGATATTGGCTGTTACTTTTCACCAGTTGGAAGTGGGATAATAAAAAACAATTACTTCTACAATTAAGTACCAGCTCTACAAGTAACAAACCTGGCAAAACTATTTCTGACAGTCGTCTCGTTTCTTTACCATTCACGTTCGAAATATATGAAAGATAAAATTTTTTCGACTACCGTATTCAAAGTTTCTGCCCATTTAAATTAGTTTTATTAGAATTATCATTCTAAAAATCTAAATTGGTTTCATAATGTCTTTTCTTCTATTCAGTGTCAGACATTTTTTACGAATGAAAACTCTCTATCCTGTGATTCTCTTTGAGAATGATACTGTCTGTCCAAACTGACGTAGAAACTAATATAACAGAACGTCTAATCTGATAACATAACAGAACGGAAGCGTTTAGTCTGATATCATAAGTTAATTTTACCTACTCTACAAACATTTATGACGAAAAATAAATATTGATATCTTTAGCTTCGTTAATTTGGTGCTAATTAACTTTCTTTATACAAAATTCAGGTTCCGCGCTTCGATTTGCTGTTGTAATAGATATTTAAGCAAAGTTCTCGCTGGGTTAAAATAACAGATTTTATGCCATTAAACGTTTGCGCAAATTATAAAATTTTAGGGTTAACGTTCTTGAAATGCGAAAAAACAAACTACAAATAACAGTCACTTTAATTTACATAATGAAAGGTAATAACATATAAGACACCAAACTGAGAGTAGTGCGGTTACCTTTTTTTTTAACAACCCATTATCTCTCCCTCTCCACAACACTCTCTCACCCACTCTCTTTTCCCCATCCAGCAAGTCATCAAGAATTCATTTATTTCATCCTTTTAGTTACGTCTAATAAAATATTTGCCTACACATTTCCTAAAAAAAAAAAAATAGTTAATAACCCCCTACTGGCATATATCTTCTAGGGTTAAGTAAGTAATGAAATAATTTTGATTTGTTGAGTTCAAGAAAAAAAGGTTAACAAATTAATCAAATGTAAAGTATCCTTACGCCGTGAAGTAGACGATTTGCGTGGCAGCCGTGTGTTAACAAGATCAGTTAACTCCACAGTTCTACATGTTGTAACCTCTTCTCACTCCCACTCCGACTGGGTAATTGTTCTCCACTACATCTCATATTTGTATTGCGTGGGTTGTAGTCTGTTCACACCAGCGGTTGTGTGTGTGTGTGTGTGTGTGTGTGTGTGTGTGTGTGTGTGTGAAAAGAGGGGGAAGCGAGAGAAGGGGGGGAGAGAGAGAGAGAGAGAGAGAGAGAGAGAGAAAGAGAGAGAGAGAGAGAGAGAGAGAGAGAGAGAGAGAGAGAGAGAGAGAGAGAGAGAGAGAGAGAGAGAGAGAGAGAGAGAGAGAGAGAGAGTTAAAGAAAGAGTGCAATAGAGAGAGAGAGAGAGAGAGAGAGAGAGAGAGAGATTATTTCATATAAGATTCTGTATATATTCTGTGAGGAGAACAAAATCTGTTTTTAGTTTTTCATAGAAGCGCTAAAAACACCTTGTTTCTGTCCATAACACGGTTTGAGAATTTAATGTATTTCTATTTTTATCTGCAGTAATGTTGCTTGTATGTGTTGTTTGCACAGATATTTTCTTAGGTCAACACTAACAGCAAAAGGACATGTTGCACCCTATATGATGTGTTCACGAGTTCCTCACATTGCCGCTTACATATCAATCAGACACGAGTCCTCTGTTTTTATTCCTTCTTCTAATATATTTAGCACATACCAACTTCCGTGCGACCAGTATGCTTAATTATTCAGTATACAGTACCATTCAAAAGTAATGTACTGAGCGAATTATCTTGTCTAATTCCTTTGCTTGCTAATATTTTCTTAGTTAATTCTCCTATTTTTACGGTTTGTATTTAACTAACTCATGTAGGCAATTCGCCCGTTACATTGGCAAATGCACATAAATGTTTTGGTCTCTGTATAATTTAGCCTTCGTGTGAGAAATGCAACGCAACATTATCATTCCGATGTTAATCGTCAGTTTCAAAAATTCAATAACAACTTATCGATAATTAGTGTTGGCGTTCAAATCAAATTTATATAATGCCAAATCAAAATCACATTCAAAATAATAAATTGCAACAATAACTACGAAATAGTATTATTTTTAATAATAACTACGAAGACAGATGTTTGTCAATTTAAAATAGGCGAATAATATGCAAAATATTATTATATATATGTTTAACGTATTTATATTTGTATAAGATTAAGTAAATACATTGTATGTTTAAGGCTTCTACTAAATATTGTTTACTATGTCCATTTTTAAAAACGGAAATGATTTAATACACCCCAATATTTAAAAAGTTAGGGTAAGACTTACGATACGCTTATTGTCTAACCATATTGCCTTCACTTTATATGAGGTCACTGATTTCTGTTTTTAAAAAGCCTATACAAAATTCTAATGTAATAATTATGATTTCGTTTAACGAAGCTTATTACAAACATTATGGTAGTAAAATCTGAACTAGTTGGGAATAATTTCTAAACATGTCTAATGAGCTTGTAACTAACAAGAGGAAGAAAAAAATGAAGGTGGTACTGAATACCTGCGAGAAAGCTACAAACCAAAATTAACAAACGAACGACAGATTTCTGAAACAATCCTCGCCGTCCGTCGGTTAGATTTAATAATCCAAAAAACAGCGTATTAAGTTTTGATATTGTAATTATAATAAAACGAGCTGTTACACGCGGCCTCACACGCGAATATTTGACTTTTAATAAGTATTTTAATATAATTTTTATTGTCTATATCTATATGGCGTTCTGTCAGCTCGTATAACAATTTTGTACTCATTAGTCAAATTCTCTCCAAAGCTGTTTTCAATACTTGTATTATTTTAACTTGTACTAAATTATTATGTTGGTGCAACAGCCTTTGGAGATTTAAAAGTACTCGTTTATAAAGCCTTTGGAGATATTTATAAAGTATCTGTTAAATCAAAAACGCTAAATACTTTATTTTAAGTGTTACTGTGTTAGAAGCATTGTATAACACATTAAACGTTATGGTTTCCTCAACCATGCCTTTTATTTATTTCAGCAGTAATCTAAAAACCAAAAACCGCTGTAACCTAACCTTATAAATAAAAACAACACGTATTTTGCTTTGCATTAAATAATAGGACAATTTACAATTAGTACACTTCTTCTTTTCCACATCGTAATATATCGATACAATCGCATATTACATAAAACATCGAAAATGTACTGCAAGAATGGATAAATGTGCAGTTCTGATGCCGCTAAATAGCTTTTGTTTATTTACTTGTTACTATGGTAATTAATTCTGGTCTCCATGGTATTTTTGACATCTTTATACGCGTCAACGGAAAGGCGTAATTTAAAGGGACTAAATCGTTTGAACGGGGCAAAATATCAAATTTCAAGGTAGACAGTATTTTTCACCTTGTGTCCAAGGTGACCTGTGCAAAAGTTAGTGGCAATCGGTGTTACGGTGTGGATTTGAATTTATATTATATTTTTATATTATTATCTTATATTATTACCCATAAATCTACAGAATTTGAGATTTATGTATCTCTAGATGTTATGCATACCTTCAGTATTTGCTGGTTTTATATCATTAATCCAACTTTACGCTAATCTCAAGGCCAGATGACTCTAGAGAAACTGAATGGCAACTGCTACAGTAATAGTGTAAAGTATTAACTTTATACTATTTTACTAATTCATATGTTACGGATTCATAGATTACTTGACGCATAATAATTATTAAAGTTTACTCCATGTTTACTGTTTACATCATGAGATTTTTTTACTGTTGATACAATTCACGCTTTAGTAGAAATTAGATTTTAAAAATAATTGTTCAGTTGTTCAAATGTAGAGGTTCCTTGTGTTTCAGACTTGGTTCTCTACTGAACAGACTACAGTACTGATGGATTAATTAATATTATTAATATTACTGTTCTTCCAAATTGAGGGGTTCAAATTAACTTATCTGCGGTAATCAGCTATATAAGTTAAATTTTAATATGTTAAAGTAAATTGTGCAAATACTTAAAGAGCTAGAATTGACTAAAAATCTTGTTATTTTTTTTTTTGCATTGGGCACGAGAAATTTGGCGCAAACTTTTTATTCTTTACACATTTCAAGGAAACCCATACTGCTCTTATTGCTACTGACACTTCCTAGTTTAGTGGATTATAAAGGTTCCTACTATCAGTGAACGCCCTGATAGTTCAAATAAACAACCAGACAAAATTTTATATATATTTTTTTTGTTAATAACTGGTAATGATTTTTATTAATTTTATTTGCGGCAACATTTAAATCATATTTGTTTGTTTTAATTATGATGCAAAATAAACATTAAAAGAGGCACACAGTTTTATTGTATTTTTGTATGGATTGGAATCCATGTGCTCATTATCAAACGAATGCTGCTAGCTTACAAAACTTGATAATAGAAAATAATTATTATTCACACGGCTACAATGTAAACAACATTTACAAATATAGTATAATAGTTTAGTAATTTTAATCAAAATTAACTTGTAACATAATCAAAATTTTAAGAATTGTAGAGTGATTATAAATTAGGCATGGAAATATATGTTGTTAATATGCATTGAGCTAAAATAATTAGTCACGGAATAAGTACCTGGTTGTGTTTTGTCAAAAGACTTCATTGCGCATGCGTAGACTGGCGCGTTGTTTTCGGAACAATTGTTTTGTGTTCAGAACCGCTGAATGCTTTGGAGTCTCACATGAATGTGTGTCATGGTTGGTCAACTCACGGGCCTCATTCTGCACTGCCTTCCCTGCAGCCACTACAATCTGCGCGAACCATTCATGTTTCAGTATTTAATACTTAAACAATTTAACGTCAACTCACCATCATGAAGTTAACGTGAGCTGCTTTTGGTTATAACATCCGTCAGAATTATAGTCTGAGAACTGAGCAAGCATGATGCCCAACAGCAACTCAAAAAACAACCACATTTTTGGCTGTATGCTTATTAGGAAGTATACCTTAGTGAGGATTGCGACTACTTGGTCGAATTAAATGCATTCAAGTATATACCTACCTGTAATGAATGGATCCCACATCTCAATGATCTTTTTATCTAACATGAAACATGAAAAAAGTCAACAATATGTGCAACAAAAATACAAATCATTTCATTTAGAGTTCAGTACATTTAAACTGAAATGTACACAGTCTAATAATGTATTTATGATTTTCAAAAACAAACTGAAAAAATAATTTTCACTAATATTCAGCAGGACCACTACTAGTAACATTGGAACATTACTAAAGCCAAAACTCAGTACGGAAAGTAAGCAGAATGTACTAAATCGTTTGCAGCCACTGTGTAACATGTTTATAATGATCAGATCGGCAGAATGCGTATAGGGAGATTTAAAAAATACCTAAACGTGCTGACGAACAACTTAATCACCGTTATATCAATCTACGCTAGTATGCAGCTATTCCATCCCTCCGCAGAGTATTGTATCTTTGGAACATTAGCAATTCAAGAATGCAGCAGAAGCGTTAAAAACACGCAGCTTTAAAAGAATATAAGTAATGTGACAGTGATTATCTAGACTTAAAGTAGCATCAGTTATGTGATATAATTAATTATTGACACGATCATATTAAGTAGGAACGGCCGAAAAGAGCGAGATAGATAAAATGAACTTATGAATAGCGATAAGACTGACAGAATTTCTCACCGTCATCCACAAAACCAACAGTTGATATGAACGTAGATATTTTAATTTTACATCGGTGACGTACTTTTATTTATCCTATTATGTTTAGCTGCAAGTTACAAATATTATTACATAAAACAAATCTTTTAGCTGTTATACGCCTCATTTACCATACCCCTAAAGTTACATGTCGCTCGGATACATAGTAGCATTCTAGTTTATTATTACCTGGCATAACCTAAATACCAAAACGTGTGGTTTAAAAAAATAATTTGATGTGTAGTAAGCTACGAGCACCACGCTTCTAAACTTCCTACAATGATAATAAGTTTCTGATGAATATTATCATATGTATTATGTAGTTATTTTATTTATATTACGTATTTGTACATATTTGTAATATGTATTATCTGATGGGTATACATTTGTTAAATGGAATCTGCAAAGACTCTGGATTGCAGATATCCACAATTAAAATCAAGGTGATGGCTTTTTGCGGAACTGATCCCGTACGGGCAAAAAATTGTTATAGATAGTACTGTCCTGGAACAAGTTAGCAGTTTTGAATACCTGTGCTACAGTGTGTCTTATAATGCAAGCAACGACGTGGTGCATAAGTTGCATAAGTTCAACCTTATGTGCGGGAACATCAGGTGAACCCAGAAGTCAGCAAGTAAAGGAACACGCCTAAAATTCTGCAAGGTGATGGCTCTTCCCACACTTCTTTATGGATGGATCTGAGAATTGGACTTTAACGAAAGGCCAGGCCAGTCGCATCCAAGCGGCTGAAATGAGATTTCTCAGGTACGTGGCAGGGTATACTCTCTATGATCATAGAAGAGAAACATATATATACGGCAGGAACTGAATATTATGAGTATACTCGACAGAATCGCCCAGTATCGGCTAAATTGGTGGGAACATCTTTGCCGAATGGATGACTGCCGCATCCCCAAACAACTATGGGACTATAAGCTGAGGGGACGAAGATGTGTGGGACGTCCGAGGAAGCGCTGGAGTGACCAGCTGTAATATTTGCCTATTTGAGACCGGAACAAACCATTCTTGGTTTAAACCTTGAGGATGATGATAATGTGTGTCTGATGAATATATCACAATCAAATAATAAGTTTTGTTGTATTTTGTTAATTATTCGGTTTTACGTAGAAAAGTTGCTGGAAAAATCTTGCAATTACTTTTTTGATTCCGTTGTTGATGTCTACGTTATTATACATTACACTATATAAAAATTATAAAATGAGAGTAATAGTGTGCTGTACAATAAAGTCTGGATTTAGTAAAAACGTGTTAGCTTTGTACTACGTAGGAAGAGTTTCAGCAAAAATCCATTACAGTTCTCAACTCTGTATATTCCAGTTACGTTAAAAACTATATTCGTAATGTGAAAAGTTCTGTAAATAAATTACACTCATTAACAGAGTAGACTTATATAATTTCTACAACTCTATTTGAGAGAGAGGAAACTGAACTTTTATTGAAATGAAAGTTCTTTAATCTAGGTTTAAAAAATTCTAGGGATATTAGGTAGGTGAATGTTTAGCACAGTGTAAACTCATATCAGGGGTTGATATAATCTACGTATTTAAGCGATAATAATTAATTGATGTATTGACATATGTAATTTTACACACAAAACAGAGTTGCTATATAATCCCAGGCAACTCCGTTCTTCCAGTTTCGAAACTTGTCGGTCCATCCGTTGCTATGCTCAAATTGTCTCATCACCTTTACTTCGTTTATACACACTACTGTCTAGCAAACACAGTAGGCCTAAATGTAAAAATATTATGCAAAGTTCGTTTGTACTACAAGGACCTTACAAAAAACAGTCAAATGTTGTTGCTAGGTTGCTAGTTCAGTAAATTATACATAATATACTATTTTGAATGTAAGTTCGACTAAGTTAAATGTGTGATCACAAGTTAGAATACACGGGCATCAGAGATCGACTCGAATATGAAAGTTAAGAATGATATGAAGGTTATAAATTATTAGTCGCGAATAAATAAATAATTGTAAACTCCCTTTTCCTGCTAATATGAAGGGTGCTTCATGGTTTGCGCCTTTGGAAAAACCAGAAGGGGCCCACTTTTGAGAGACATAGCCTATACATTTTCTTACAAAAGAAATTTTCGTAGTTTGCACGCACCTCATTCTTACTCACTTCAATCCCTATCGCATTTCGATTGTCAACTTTCAATAGTCTTGCCATAATTTCCACACTGATCTACTGTATGTCAGCTACATTACATTACATATTAGCTGTTAGTCTAAAAAATAAGCAAACACTTGGTAAGTTCTACAAATGATTTTCTGACAATTGTTTCACCAGTTTCGGCAGCTTCAGAGGTTGGATTTCAACTGACGTGTTTGATATGTATGTTAGAAGGGGAAGGGTTAGAGATAGTGTATGGCAAAGATGCACTGCAAAGTCCCAGGTAAACGGTTAGACAAAGGTGTTCTATTGTTGTTAACAAAAAGTACCTTACTGGCTATTTATGAAACGTATACAATACACTTTTGTGTGAAAAAAATTACAACTTGTTACTTAAACTAATGTAAGTCTACACTAGTATAAACTGTAACAGGAAAGTCTACACTAGTATAAAGTGTTAAGTATAAAGTGTTACAGGATAGGTGATTAAAATAGGCCTACCATACAATAAGCGTTAGTGTTTAATTGACAGTAAAACAATATGAAGTTCTCAGTATATTGTAAACTATATATAACATATACAGTATAATCATCTGTAGAACTTACCAAATGTTTGTTTATTAAACTCAAGTACAGGCCTGCCCAGAGGAATTCCGGGCCCCTGGGCAAACCAGATTGTGCCCCCCCAAACAAGGCAACCGTCTGTTCCCCGAAAATGCGTGTATATGTGGTTTTATATATACCTACGCGACTATATATACAGTATGTATTTATATATTATATATTTCATTTTGATATTATATATTACGTATTATATATATGTATATATACACACACACATATAGGCATAATATAATATTTCGGACATACCCAGTAAAGAAGAAGAAGATGCGAACGGTGACGGACAGAGACAGCGGCACCGCGCCGGTCTAGTGCTTCGGTTCGGAGTATCTGTTTTCAAAGCAATTAACAATGTAATTAAATAAAGAAAACATTGATCAGATGATCAAAAGAAAATATCGTAACTATAAAAAGGTGTCAATACTTTACTTAACTTTTTTGTTCATATATAAAAAATATAATGAAAAGTAGTTTTAAAAATCTACAGAAAATCATATATAAATCGTTTTAAAAATATCCAAACCTACCGTCTAGAGCCCTCCCAGAGATTGGGCCCCTGTGCAATGCACCCTTGTGACCCCCTCTGGGCGGGCCGATTCAAGTGTTAGTTAAAATGTTCTTTCAAGTGCTGAGCGACCATTAGATTAGGAAAAAAAAGTTTTCCTTCTTTGAATTGTATAATATAAAATATCTGTGTGTTACTAAATAATCGCTTGTACACTGTGACTGATTAAGAGAATGAAAATTATCACAGTTACATAGATCGAAGTTTAACTGTTGACGGTATTTTTAGATGTTGTATCGCTTATTACGCCGGACTGTACCTATAATCAGCGAGTGTTTGTACGTGCACTTGTTTGGGTGAGAGTAGTTTTGGGTGTTGATCACTGATTGCATGGGATACGTCAGAATGAGTTTTGTTAGCATAATGAAAGTTGAATTTGCAAGTTAACGTTTTACAATTGCAATGAACTCTAAAATTTACGCTTCCGCCAGGCAACGTAGCTTCATTTACGTTGGGAGGATAAAGGGCTGATTCGTTCAATTCTAGTCGCATTCAGCTTCATTAGTATTGACAATCGTTTCAACGATTCGACGCCTAAAATATATCAACTGATGCAGAAACACTTCATGGATATACGATACAGACATTAACCAATTTAACTAAAAAATATAAGTAAAAAATGTCTTAATAAATTTTACTAAGCGAAAGCACAATAATTACATTTAACAACTAATGATCGTTAATGGAATTTTTTGCATAAGAAGTTTGCTAATTAATTTAAATTTATATAATTTGTTTTTTAATTTTAGTTGTACAATTCACTATTATTGTATGAAATAACATACAAACATTGCCAGCGATACATGATATGAAAAAGTCTTGTAACTTAAATTGTTACATGATTGATAATTTTAATACTTTAAAATCCACATATGGTAATCAACTAAATAAACAATTTAAAATAACTAAAAAAACTTCATAACATAAACCAAAATAATTATATAGACATTAACTGAATATCATAAATTGCCAATCGCATGGTATAATTACGAGAGCTAATCTAAAATTAACCGCCGATTGGCAGATATACACAAAGTGATTGTTACATGCAGGACTACACGACACACGCGTAGTAGCGACCAGTATATACGCTTTTCGTTCTTAGTTTAACCCTGATGTAAACAAACCTACGTGGCAAATCTGAAATGCTATTGGTCAGGGGCGTTGACACTGTTCACACAGTAACGTATTACGCGCATGTGCATAATGTCTGTGTAGTCACGTGACAGTTATCTTGCCACTCAAATCGGGGCGCATCGTTTTAAGCCTTCCTCCTTATCACTGTATTCTGAATCGTATTGAATTAATATAGAGCCAGTTGAAAGGATATGTTGCCCGTCAGAACACAACATTAGCTGCTTGATATAAAACAATTTATTGAGAAGGCTGTAAATGAAACAACGGCGGACAAGTGGAGTCATTGTATGCGCCATATAATCAAAGAATATGATAAGCTATATCAGCTGGCCCACATTACCGACGAGTTGTAGACATAGAACAATGTTATCAGTAATAACGTTGACTCAAGTGATGATACAAGTTCAGACACAGATATGAAAGGCATTGAATTACTCACTGACAGCAACTGATAACATTTAGTACACTGATAATTATCACATCTTCTATTTTCGTTTTAAATAAACTTTACTTTTTTTGTTTTTTTGCGACATTTAAACTGTTAATAAAAAAAGCTATTAACTGGTGTTATAAAATGTTTCACTGTCTGTCTGACACTGTCACACACATTTTACTTTGGTCAGGACAAATTGTTACAATTTACGTGTGTTTATACAGTATTAATATTATATGTACATTGTCTATACTTCTTTTGTCAGAGTGACACGCCTCTAATTCAAGTAGCAAATAGCGTTTCAGATGTGTCACGCATGTTTATTTACATCAGGATTAAGCTAAGAACGGAAACAGTATTCTTTTGAATCGTCACACGGAAATCGTCGGTGCATATTTTGTAGGTATGTTCGAGTAGTAATTGACTAAATATAAAGCCTGTCCACGCCTCTCTCGCCAGTTGTAAGGTGATATTTGTTGAACTGTCCCGTCATCTATTGTGTACGTTTGTAATTGTGGTCCGTACTGCTAGGCGGGGTCAAACGAAACACCCGAACAAGTCGCCCAGGTCAATTAAACCAATGGATCAAAAAGTATAAGGTTGCGCCGAGTTGCCGATGTTTACTATCAACGACTCCAAAGGCAGGTCTGAAAAGGTCGACTCCTATCCCCGGGGACCTGCCGGTACTGGCGAGAGGCCAAACTCCGCTTACATGAAAGGCTAGAACTGTAGGGTAGTTTACAGACGGAATTGTGAATGACCGCTCGAATGCCTTGTCGGCCCAATGGAAATCGGTACAGGGCCGAACTAAATTAGGCCAAGGATGCCACTGTCACATAGGTGGTGGTGCTATAAAGATGTTTTAGGCCTATTAGAATCTCAGTAATGCCGTCAAGTCTTGGAAGGGTACCTTGGCAGTAACATTTTTCAACAAGGGATTGCAAAAACTGGTGCAAGGATACAATAAGTGGCCGTACATTAGTGGTGATAATGTACAAATGTAATACAAGTACATATGTAACTTTTGTATATAACGAAACATTTTGATATACATTAGCTTTTTGTTACCCCAATCGAGGTTAATTTTTGAGTAGCTTTCGTACTACCACAATAATAGAATTCGAACAATTTCAAATATGCAGAAACGGCATTACAACGTGACTGAAATACAAAACACATAGCTAAGCGTTCTGATTTCACCTGAGGAAACATGATTAACAATAATCAACACTACATTTGAAGCTGCTGTAAAAATAATAGAAGAGATAAATAAGCAAATGAGGACATTACGAGAACAATTCAACGGGAAAATATTTAAACTTAAAGAAGGAAAGGTATTATTGTTTTACAACCACACCTAACGAGGACGGAGCGGATAGATCAGTAAAATTAAGGCGTAGAGTTTGATAAAAAGGATAGGATTCAAAAGAATACAAAAAGCCATATGTTTTAATTTACACAGAAATATATAATGCTATTATAAAGTACCAAGTCGTGCATCGT
Organism: Magicicada septendecula; assembly: GCA_034769895.1. Classification (NCBI taxonomy): domain Eukaryota; kingdom Metazoa; phylum Arthropoda; class Insecta; order Hemiptera; family Cicadidae; genus Magicicada; species Magicicada septendecula. Next base: position 331,723,370 of record CM068373.1, read on the forward strand.
TAGGGCAGCAAACGAACATAATCTTCCCATCATATTTGAAACAAAATTTGTTACTGATAATTTTGCGGCAACTAACTGCTGATCATTCGATGTTTTCGTCATGGGCTTAATGCCAGACAAACTCGGTGTATCGCGTCTTTATGATATTAGCTCAGGAACTCAGGTGGTCTTGTGGTTAGCGGGAAGGAGGTACGTTAGCGGGGTACGTTTTTCAATTAAAGACGCTTTTACGATGGGCTAGTCTACTTGATTTACACTCTTAATCCGCTAGTTAGATACGTCAGTTTTGTTCTTCTTAGGCCTTAGTTGGATTCGATGCATAGTATTACATAATTTCCAGTTAAGTTTATGGGCCTGTGGGTTTGTTGAGCCTGTGTGAGTTTTCATTCTATTTATGGACATATAGATCTACATGCAGTTATAAGCATTTATTCTTTGTAAGTTTGAGTAGATTACATCATAACCAAAGAAGGTTACAAATTCAGTAAATAATATTAGACATATGTCAAACATTTAATTTTAAAACAAATAAAACAATTAAAGTTAACAAAATCAAATTTACATTTTACTTAATAAAACCTCAAAACATAAACACCAAAAATAAAATTTACACAGTATTCATCACTACTTAATCAATACTTTATAAAATTTGCAAACACTGACTATCTGCTGGCGATAAATTAATTTTGTTATGTAAATTACATTTACGTTTTTGTCTTTCCAGTCAAAAACTTTACCAGCCACTTGCTTGCCGTTCAATTTTATACGCATGTTAGTAAAATAACACTAATGTGTTATCATGTCCACAAAATAGTTTGAAATATTGTTTTCCGTGTCTGTATATATGAGAAAGAGGTACGTTTTGACATAGAGTTTCAAGTTATTACTGTACACTAGAATACAGAGGATGTTTTTATAGTTATCAAATCACAAAGAGGTATGTGGGGATCATCAAAACAACTGTCTATTATTTTGAAGTTGATTTAAACACTTATCGTTTCAGGTTGTCAGGTCTCTGTATCATGCCTAAAAATGTTGCACATTATAAATCGATTACTACAAAATACTTCTTTTCATGAAGAAAGCTAAAACGTATACTTTATATCAGGTTTAATAAGCTGTATTGAAATAAGAATCTGCAGATAAAGTAAAGTTTATATAGTATATACAAATGCAAACGGTGACCTCTCATAGTTGTTAATATTTTGGTTTGCTGGGATATAAGGCGGACCACGGCCGTGAAAGCCTTAGACAGCAGTGGTGACTTCTCCTGTCCTGACCTCTTATCAATACCCCGCTCTCTCTTTCTCTCACTCTGCCTCTCTCCCTGAAAAATGGTTTATTATTATCCAACACAAAAATACATTATACGGTGATAGACGTATAAGATAGTTAATTATGAAATAAAACTACATATTACGTTTATTAGGCCTATATTAGGAATAACGAAAGAACGTAATGTCTCAAGTACTTTCATGTTGTTGCAGTCCACTTATTATCCAAAACAAGGACTTTTTGAATGCCCGTGATGTAGTACGAGGATTGTTCAATGGAAACACGTTTGATCTGTGCAGCCGTGACTTTGTCGCCATGGCAACGGAATTCATTGTACATATTGTCTAAGTACTAGTGATGGGTCTGTCAAAAATATTTTCAGTTTGCTCTTTTCTAAGCGTTGTGACTGGGTTGAAAAATGGCATCTATAATAGAAAAGCCGTCCGAAGATAATCTGCATGCTGTTATTCAGTTTGGCCGCTGAGGGGCGTCAGCCAATGGAAATTTATACAAGAATAAAAGTTGTATATGGTGACTATGGTTGAATGGTGCAGTAAATTTTGACAAGGAAGAGAATGCACTAAAGATTTGTCCCATCCCGGACTTGCACGTGTTGCAGCATCAGATGAAAATTTGAGACAGCTGGAAACTGCTTTACGCGCAAATCAAAGTTAGAAAACTTTCTCAAATGTTGAGGCATCAGCATGGGAACTGTTCATCCATCATTCATAGTCTTGGCTATCACAATTTGCTGCTCTGTGGATTCTATAACTGCTTGCTGATGAGCAGAAAAATTTCCTTTCGGCCTTATCATTACAGCATTTGATGCGCTATAAAAAACAAGGTAATGGCTCTACACCAAATTGTTGCCGGTGATGAGTCTTGGTGTTATCACTACGAACCAAATCCAAACATCAGAGTATGCAGTGGAAGCATGCACAATCTCCGAAGGCGAAAACATGTTGGCCCCAACCTTTAGCAGGAAAAGTAGTGGTGACCGTATTTTTTTTATCAGGGTGTGCTGCTCTTAGATTTTAAAGAACCTGGGGTCAACATCAATGTTGAGCGACATACAGACAACTTAAAACACTTACGGGTCAACATCTAGAATAAACGTCTCGGGAAGCTCACAAATCGTGTCATTCTTGTGCATGATAATGCTCGACCCAATGTAGCCCAGACGATTCAAGATATGCTTGGTCGTATGAAGTGGGAAGTCTTACAACATCCACCTTACAGTCCCGACTTGTCCCCGTGCTATTATTTTGGCCCATTAAAGAAATCACTAAAATGAAGGTGGTGTAAATCGGACGCTGAGATGGAGTTTGCTGTTAGCAAATGTTTCCGCAAACAGCCGCAAGAATTTTACCATAAAAGAATCTACAGATTGATGCAACAGTGGGACTCATGCCTGAATGTTAATGGAAACTTCTGTTATAATCGTTGAATAAAATGTTTTAAAGTCTCTAAACGTATTTATACTGAAAAATCGTCATATATAGGGTAGTAGCAAGCTAAATGCGGAAGTCTGCGTTAAAGACAAATAGTGTTTAACTGATAACCTCTACCGTTAAATGTGTGATTCGGCATACCAGTATGATAACATTTAAACATTAAAAAGCGACTATAACGCTATATTTTATAATTACTGTTCTATTATCTATTTAATGTCCCGCGTGTGGACGCCAAATATAATACTACAACGAGTTTATGAACGCCAAATATATTAATAATACTGCGCTTAGCGTTCTGGAGCGCTAAATATAAAGATATTTTATGCTGCTTATTTTATTAGCATAAGTTGATTGACATATTTAATTTATTTGCATTTATTTTAATTATTTATGTCTCGCATGTTTTGTGGTGCCAAATATAACGATTTGAATTATACCACAAAAGTTGCAGCGTCTAATAACTTTAACTTAGATTGCCCGACGTCGTGTGCGTCTTATATAATAATACAACTACTGTTTTGATATATCTCAGGGTAAAATTTAATAAAATGTATTCTTCGTTACTCTCTATTAGTTAATTTATTAACTAAACATCATTATATCATATTTCCTGTTACACTTAATTCTTGCTATAAATATTAATAAATAGATACAATTAACAAATAGCACATTTAACAAAGTTATACTTCTTCAATCTTTACGAATTTACTTATTACTATAATTCATTGTTTTTTTTTATTAGTTTATAATTGATCAACTTAAGTTTAGTACAAAATTTATATATAAACGGATTCATTTAAATCAAACGATTGTGAAATCTGATATAGCTATTTTATGAATATTAGATTCTCTACGATTTCTCTAATCATTCATTATGACCTTACTTAAGATCAAGTCTCTAAATTATTACTTTAAATTAATTTCTTTCGTGAGTTCTTTTAGTGAACAGACAGTGGGTGTAACATTTAATTAGTACATATAAAATTTACTTGAGGTTCGATTATCCAATTCTTGTAGAGGTCACCAGTGTAGAAAGCGATGCTCCTTAATCAGCATTGGAGTTTTTTGAAGATAAGTCATCTGATGGATCTCGAGTGGCATGCTTAAACTTCACAGTTGCACTTCACTTATACGCGTATATAGCACTTTTCGCAACGCGTGTTCGGATCGGCTTTATTTCGAGTCTAAATTATTATTGCGATAGCTTCAGTTATTCACTGACATTTTGTAACGGTGTCATTAAATCTACTCGTGATATTCTTACAGACGTATATTACACTCGGTTTATGTTGTTAACCGATACACTTGTCGGTAAATTACTGATATTTGTTCAAGACTAATTATTGTACAACATTCTTAGCATTTGAGTACCGCCGTTATATCACGCATCACTACCGTTTACTATTATATGATCGCAAACTCGAACGCTAGGTTCGCAAATGTCATACAGTTCATATCATAGCGATATTTTCTAAGTCGTTTTACGAACTCCGTAACACTTTCGTTCCGTCTCTTACTTCCGATACTCTCGAAAACTTAATAAAGACTCCTTTCGCGTCTCTGTCGCTTGCCTATATCAACATGAGGATTTTCCCCACTAGACTTCTGGTTTTCGGCAATGCCGTTTCCTAATTGGTTCCTTTCTGTACAACCTACCCCAGAGACCACCTATTTTTCCAAAGTAAGTTCTGATAGGCCTACCGCTTTCCCCCAAACTCCTCTCCTGGATACTTTACCCTTCGGTCAACGGCATTTCCGAATACTCTAGTAATAAATCTAGTTGTCGTATTTCTTATTCTTCACAAAGGACAACCCTTCGATTTCTCATCAAACATCTGCCTGTCCAATTAGTTGCGCCTATGGTATTATCTTTTATTGTATAGAGGCCTCGCCAACTCTCTCCGTAAGTATTTCCTTTTTTTGTCTGGTTCTCAACAAAACCCATCCTTTTAGTTCCTTCGTTCCTCGGGTACGATTTCTTTCCTGGTATCTGAGTATTGTTTAGGCGTATCCTCTGTTTACGCGTCTCAGTCAAGGATCACCCTTCATTGTCTTCTGTCTGTTGTTGTCGTGTCGTGTAACCTTCCATCCTTTGTCCGGACGAAACATTTCTCATTTGATGAGTTTATTCACTCCCTCGTGCCTTTCATCGGATTGTAAACTATTAACCACTAGCGTCATTTCCAGAGATACCCATCACAATAACCTTGTCCATCTAACATGTGGCCACTCGTTACACTAGATTTATGGCGTGTCAATTATGCTTGCGTAGGCGAAAGCGGATGCCTTCACCTTTTTTTTTTTGTTCGCCACCCCTACAACTAACTCATACATCACTTGCCACAACGTCCAAATGACATTTAAATTAACTAAAAGAAAATTTATTTGATTCTATATATATTTATATTTTTTATTTTATTTATTTATTTTTTTGAAATTAGACATTATATCGTCCCCAATTTGGGTCAATTTGGATTAATTCTATGAATCAAAAGGATCCCAAATTTGTGCCCTGTCGTTGAAATACAACCTTAATTAGATGCGCACAGTATTCCGTGCACAGGCTCAACTTTTCGTGAACATAGTGTAGTATGTTTACAATACTATTGACCCACTGACAAAAAAAAACTGGTGCCGTAAGTTTAAACGCCCTACGTCGTAACGGTCCCATCCCCATTGGTAACTAACTTTCACTTTCGCCCCCCTAAATGAATCCGTTTCTGTTTACTATTCTTATTGCTAACATTCCTCTATGATTACAAAGTTACATCTAGTCATATAATTTTAAATCTACATTTTATCTATGCTTCAATACGACTCTTTACATACATTCTCTTTTGTTGTTTATTCCTGCAAATGACACAAATATACACAGAAAATTGTTAAACATTTCATTTAATAATAATAATTATAATCGTATTAATAATTAGTAGTTCTGAAAATTATCTATTCAGATGTACACATGTAGTATACTATGTCAAATATTACCTAACAATGTGGTATTAGATTGATACAAATATTTTGTTTTTTGAACCGGTAGTTATTTAAGAATATTAAGGAAACACTAATTAAACAACTTTTCTACCTAATCATGAACATACAATTTAATGCTTACATCTTAACAATAGGCTAATGTATCTACTTCATTCAGTTATATACTCTTCAAATTTAAGATTGCTACTAATGTTCTTTTCTATAAAATTTTTTTTTTTTTTACTCTTAATAAACACTTCACTACAACCTTAAACTAAATGTTTTGTGAGAATATACATATTTAATGTGTCATACTAGTAAACTTCATAAATGTTATACCACAAACAAAATTTTGGACATTTTAGTATAATCTATACATTTACCTTAACAAATAACTGCCAACTGTTTTACTAAAATTTGTTAACAGGATTTTACTACAAACTTTACAAATTTTATTATATAACATCTCATTTCTAAGACAATTGTTACCTCAAATTTCCATTTAACATCATATAGTATTTATCATAATACAAGACACATACTTTAGTTTGCTAAAAAAAACTTCACTAATTGTTATTTCAGTGTTGTAAAATTTTACATCTAATTTTACACAATTCAACTGTCAATTACAAGTTATTTTAGGCGTCAATTAAGTTTTCTGCTAAGTGTTCTGAACGATAAACCTTTTAAAATTACACATCCTTTTTTTTTTAACGATTTACCTCCCAGGCGTCTAGACAAAATCGCATATTCCCGTCCCTTTATATAGCAGTTCCCAAATTGGATGTAGGGGCTCTGGGTCCTTAATTATCCCATTTTCAAGCATTCCCTAATCGCAGCTAATTCAGCCTTCAGGAACATACTGGGCGAGGAAAACCCCTTTTTGCAGGTTCATCGCGATGTCATTTCCCTGTTGGTGATATTCGTAATACTTCGTATTGATTAATTCCTGGGAATGTATAAATCCCATTGGTTTATCCATTCATGACACACTTTCGTACTTATAAATTCGTAATATCTATTTATTTGATAATTAATTTCCTTCTCATCTTTCTTATAAATCTTCTTATAATTTTCATTCGTTATTAACTTCATTCATGAAAATTCCGTACTTTCACGGCAATGTTTTTATTTCCCATTTATTTTATTTTATTCATATTATATTCATTTTCTTAGGTTAATGTTTTTTTTACACAACCAATCTTAGCTAAGGTATTTTACCCAATATTATCTAACTTAATTATTAAATTTTCGGACGTTCTTAAGATTGTTTTCCTTAATCCGTTACATTTTTACTTTTAATTTTCTATTTGTGGAGACATAGTTGTACGTTTTCAGTGCCGTTACCACACATTTTGTTGGTAATTAGTAAGGGTATTGACTTCGTGGGTTTCGTTTCACACTTACCCTGCAGTCGGCCGTTGACACCTAAAGAATTTTTGACCTGTCTCTCTCTCTCTCTGTTTATGAGGGTGTGTTGATGCCATATTTTTCGACAACTTCCCTCAGGCACATTACCATTACTTATGTACGCTCGGGGTTTTTTTCTCGTTTCTTCGTAAGTTTCTTAATAGCGCGTTCACTGACTGTTTGTGACTCGTTTTTTTTTCTCTAGCTTTCCTTCCCGCGTACTTGCGTAATAATGTTTTGAAGTTTTCGAGACTTCTAAGAAATCTCATCTCCATCGCTTGAAATCTTCCTTTCGTTCTCGTACCAATCTTTACAATATTCTTGAATGGTCCAGCATCTTTCATCTTTTTTGTCTTTCGTGCTAACGCAGTTCGCCCTTGATACTCATCAGAACGGTTTTTCATCTTCTTGCTCTCAGGTTCGGTTTCAAAACTTTTACGTACTTCCCCAGTCCTACTTCTAATTTTTCTATCAGTACTGGTAATATTAACTGTAGTACTCAAATTTTTCTTTTTTGTAATTGTGTTTGGTAAGTTGTCAACAAACACAGTACAAGTGTCTTTATCACCTTCATGTCTACCATTATTAATTGTAGATCTATCTTTTGATCTTGAGACATGATGTGCAGACAATGTTTTAGTTGTTGAAGATTGATACTCGGTGTCAATTTGATCCATAGTATTTCCACCTAATTTGTTTTCTTCCATTTTTTCTGATTGTATCTGTAAATCAGCGTTTACTTGGTGGATTTGACCTTGTAGATCCACTTTAATTAATTCTTCTATTTTGTCATCTAAGTTTTTGTGATTCTTTCTTCGGTCCTCCTGTGCATTTCTTCATTATGCTTTCTCAATTCTTCAGTCAGCCTTCTCAATTCTTCATTCTGTTGCTTTCTTGTTTCTTCAGTCAGCCTTCTCAATTCTTCATTCTGTTGCTTTCTCAAATCTTCATTCTGATTTCTTATTAATTCTATCAACATATTGAGATTAATTTCTGGCTGCATAGACTCATGTCTCCGGGCCCTGCTTCCAATAATTTCTTCGCCACTGGTTGCATTGTCTATTGCGCTGCTCTCTGATTGCTCCACCCCCATCTGATTATTTACATCATTTGTTGCCATTTTTTGCCCGCCTTCGCGTTATCATTCAGGCACTTAGCGACTTATTACTATATTATCTTATTCTACTTACTTCTACACAAATTTATAACCACACTGTCTGTCACTGCCCTAGCCTAATAACATTTATTTGTCTATCAAGCCGTGCGGTGCGGCGCCAAATATAATATACTTTACTGTTATATTATCTATTTAATGTCCCGCGTGTGGACGCCAAATATAATACTACAACGAGTTTATGAACGCCAAATATATTAATAATACTGCGCTTAGCGTTCTGGAGCGCTAAATATAAAGATATTTTATGCTGCTTATTTTATTAGCATAAGTTGATTGACATATTTAATTTATTTGCATTTATTTTAATTATTTATGTCTCGCATGTTTTGTGGTGCCAAATATAACGATTTGAATTATACCACAAAAGTTGCAGCGTCTAATAACTTTAACTTAGATTGCCCGACGTCGTGTGCGTCTTATATAATAATACAACTACTGTTTTGATATATCTCAGGGTAAAATTTAATAAAATGTATTCTTCGTTACTCTCTATTAGTTAATTTATTAACTAAACATCATTATATCATATTTCCTGTTACACTTAATTCTTGCTATAAATATTAATAAATAGATAAAATTAACAAATAGCACATTTAACAAAGTTAATACTTCTTCAATCTTTACGAATTTACTTATTACTATAATTCATTGTTTTTTTTATTAGTTTATAATTGATCAACTTAAGTTTAGTACAAAATTTATATATAAACGGATTCATTTAAATCAAACGATTGTGAAATCTGATATAGTTATTTTATGAATATTAGATTCTCTACGATTTCTCTAATGGTTCATTATGACCTTACTTAAGATCAAGTCTCTAAATTATTACTTTAAATTAATTTCTTTCGTGAGTTCTTTTAGTGAACAGACAGTGGGTGTAACATTTAATTAGTACATATAAAATTTACTTGAGGTTCGATTATCCAATTCTTGTAGAGGTCACCAGTGTAGAAAGCGATGCTCCTTAATCAGCATTGGAGTTTTTTGAAGATAAGTCATCTGATGGATCTCGAGTGGCATGCTTAAACTTCACAGTTGCACTTCACTTATACGCGTATATAGCACTTTTCGCAACGCGTGTTCGGATCGGCTTTATTTCGAGTCTAAATTATTATTGCGATAGCTTCAGTTATTCACTGACATTTTGTAACGGTGTCATTAAATCTACTCGTGATATTCTTACAGACGTATATTACACTCGGTTTATGTTGTTAACCGATACACTTGTCGGTAAATTACTGATATTTGTTCAAGACTAATTATTGTACAACATTCTTAGCATTTGAGTACCGCCGTTATATCACGCATCACTACCGTTTACTATTATATGATCGCAAACTCGAACGCTAGGTTCGCAAATGTCATACAGTTCATATCATAGCGATATTTTCTAAGTCGTTTTACGAACTCCGTAACACTTTCGTTCCGTCTCTTACTTCCGATACTCTCGAAAACTTAATAAAGACTCCTTTCGCGTCTCTGTCGCTTGCCTATATCAACATGAGGATTTTCCCCACTAGACTTCTGGTTTTCGGCAATGCCGTTTCCTAATTGGTTCCTTTCTGTACAACCTACCCCAGAGACCACCTATTTTTCCAAAGTAAGTTCTGATAGGCCTACCGCTTTCCCCCAAACTCCTCTCCTGGATACTTTACCCTTCGGTCAACGGCATTTCCGAATACTCTAGTAATAAATCTAGTTGTCGTATTTCTTATTCTTCACAAAGGACAACCCTTCGATTTCTCATCAAACATCTGCCTGTCCAATTAGTTGCGCCTATGGTATTATCTTTTATTGTATAGAGGCCTCGCCAACTCTCTCCGTAAGTATTTCCTTTTTTTGTCTGGTTCTCAACAAAACCCATCCTTTTAGTTCCTTCGTTCCTCGGGTACGATTTCTTTCCTGGTATCTGAGTATTGTTTAGGCGTATCCTCTGTTTACGCGTCTCAGTCAAGGAACACCCTTCATTGTCTTCTGTCTGTTGTTGTCGTGTCGTGTAACCTTCCATCCTTTGTCCGGACGAAACATTTCTCATTTGATGAGTTTATTCACTCCCTCGTGCCTTTCATCGGATTGTAAACTATTAACCACTAGCGTCATTTCCAGAGATACCCATCACAATAACCTTGTCCATCTAACATGTGGCCACTCGTTACACTAGATTTATGGCGTGTCAATTAGGCTTGCGTAGGCGAAAGCGGATGCCTTCACCTTTTTTTTTTTTGTTCGCCACCCCTACAACTAACTCATACATCACTTGCCACAACGTCCAAATGACATTTAACTTAACTAAAAGAAAATTTATTTGATTCTATATATATTTATATTTTTTATTTTATTTATTTATTTTTTTGAAATTAGATATTATACGACCTACACTAAAATCGCACTGTACTTTAGTGGTTTGTGGCGTGAATTATTATTTTTTTTATAAAATAAAAGTACTGTGCAGAATACTGTGCAGTACTGCGTTTTGTAAAATTTCTACATACTTTTTCTGTTGTTTCACTAAATATAAACCCTTAACACTTTGTATCTCTATAAAATGTTGTTGTGTTATAAATGCTATGAGTAAATAACTGGTGATATGGAATGGTATAGGATTCTATTTCTATGCTCATAATACTTTGTTCTTTAATGTTAATTAGTTTTTTGCAACTTTTATACTAGTAACATGTATATACTAATCTGAAGTTTTTTCCTACACTACTTAAGAATGGTTTACGTATAAGATATGGTGTCAGTAAATACGTTTTCGGTTGCCATATGTTTATGTTTTTCTACTTTTGAAAAGTCTTTTCCCATTTCCTACCGTATACATGACATATTTCTAAGCATAAGAAAACTGGAGAACTTGATATTATTAAAATACTGCAAATGGACTTTTCCAATATTCGCGAATTCGCTGATTAAAGTATACTACACAGTAAATACTGCCAATTAAACGTTCAAAGCGATTCTCATCAGGTTTTAGTAACACACGTGTTCCTCCCATTTTAAGAGTATCTAATTAATTCAGAATACTAAATATCTCTGATTCACTAAACAGAAAATTTCAGGAAGCGGTATATAAAATTAGTATTCTTATATACGTATAAAGTTACATTAAATATTAAAGATTTCATGATCTAACTTCAAAATATAAAGATTGTGTTATATAAAGACAACTTGTTACGTTTAACTTAAAAAAGATCAATACCAAATGCATTATTTTTAAATCGATTACATTATAACAACCTGAATTTACGTTGTTAGTTTACAGTATAGCGTAGTTCGGTAATGACAGAATGCTAGTTGTGTAGGTTTTCCTACAAACTACAACGTTAGGTGACAAAATATAGTAATTTAAATGTATTTTATTGTTTATTTTATTATATTTTTCTGTACGTAAAGTTTATTAAAAAATTAAGTTTCTTTTCGTCTACAATTTTAATTAATTCATTACGCAAAACTTATTTTATGAAAAATTAATTGTAAGTCAGGCAATGTGTCAGTTAACTGCGTAATGGCAGACTAAATTAATTAAAACGTTTCATGTTTAAATGTAGTACGTGCTGATATCTGAGTTGTGTCACTCTACATCTGAGTAGAATACTGCGTTACCCATTACTTTTCTTAAAGCAAATTAAAACAAATCTAAAGACCATAAATCGTTAAGTGTAGCAACGGTTGTTATGTGTCTAATTACAATAAAAATAGTATTTTCCTCCTTCTTCTCTTTCTCGTCTTCCTTTTATGCTTCTTCTTCCTCTTTTTATCTCTTTCTTTTACTTCGGAGGTTAGCTAAAATCTTGCTGCGTTTTCAGTTTGGAAGTAGAAGTCTGTCGGTGTTTTCCTAGACCGCTCTATCCTATTTTCACAGGTTTATTTTGTAGTACTCCCTTTTAGCAATATGTTTGTTCCGTTCTTTTCGTAAAATAGTGTAAAAAATAGTTTTGTATTAAAAGGTCGTCCTTAATATGCAGACAAATAAATACATATTACATTTCTGGAAAGACGCAATTCGAATTGTAACCAGCTGTACGGGACGAAGGGCATACTCGTCGCCCTTTCGTGTGCTGCATTCTGAACTTCAAATAGACTCCTGCCGCAGAGACAATAGATAGGGCTGGATTTTAAGGTGTGGCCTGCTACCGGCCGTGGAGAGCAGTTTGAAGATAATATTTAAACCTGCACGGAAGTTCAGACATCACCTGAAGTTGTTAGAGAGTCAAGGGCCCACTTCACTCCGATACTGTCTAGAAATGTTTTGTTTAGTGTATGTGACCAAGTGTCATACACGAAACGTAGCTTGGCCAGTGTCATCACAATCCATATTGATAATTTGGTCATCACTTGGTCAGTCATTTGGACGGTATATTATGCGGAGTTAAATTTACAACGTGACGTTTAATTAGGGTACACGAGACTTTGGGACTTCCATAACATTATTATGCTTGTATGCGCAGGGATTCGGTGATGGTCTTAAAAAAAAAAACAGAAAATTAAAAAGCAATGTGCTACAAAGGTTTCCACCGCAACAGAGAATACGTAAGGTCGCGTCGGTTCCGATTTTGAACAAAAGAGCGATCGGAGTAACATGTACTCCCACTAATCAAAGATAACACAGAACAGTCATGGTTTTATGACGCTACATCTTTTGTTCAAACTATTACTTGATCCGAAACTGTTACTTGCGAGACTTGTTAGACGTAATTCGAGACCAAAAATACAATGTTTTCTACACATACAATAGATAACTCTCACTAGTAACTAAATGCTGTTTTATTTTTGACAAGGGAGTTTCACAACTCAGAGCGGACAGGTCATAAACGGAATTTCGTAGTTTTGTTTTTGAATTGTTACGACTGGCATAGGCTCTAATAACAGCCGACGTAACTTTATTCCAAATGTCTAAAAATAACATTGTATAAGTCCAAACCTTATATATTTTATTAATATGATGCCAGGTAAAAAGTGCGAAAGCTAATGTTAATTATATGATTAATTTAAATATCAATAAAAATTGCACGCACTCTAAAAATATTTCATGAAACTTAAATAATTTTAAATATATTTTTTATTCATCATCATCAACATCTTCACGGATTAATCCAAGGATGGTTCTGTTTCGGTCTCAAATAGGCAAAAATTAGAGCTGGTCACTCCAGCGCTTCCTCGGACGTCCCACACCTTTCCGTCCCTTCGGCTTATAGTTCCAGAGTTGTTTGGGGATGCGGCAGTCGTACACTCATACTTTTTATTCCTTTCATTAATTCCTGCTTATACATTTGTTTTATCTTTCATTTATTATACGTTCTTCTTAAAAAACGGTTTCTTGCACTTGTTAGTCCGCCTACGTTATTCTAAATCACTGAATGTGAAATGATTTGTAGTACAAATTTCTAACGAACAAATTAAAATTGTAAGAAATACGATCTAGATACACCATTTGCGAGCCTATCCTTCTTCACCTTAAAAGTGCGCCTTATATTCTTTAATTTAGTGCACCTTATAGATTTACTAATTTAGATAATCAATTCACTTACCTTGTTCGTCATTTAAACTTGTTTGTAAATATATGTATATTTTGTATAATACTAATCAGTTGTATCTAATAAGCTAGAGAAAAATCTAAGGTTAGTATTTATGTTAGCACTTCACGACAAAAATTAACTAAGATTTCAGGGGATCGATATCCTTAAAAGTTTTGCTTCCCTTATTTATATTTTCTTATTATACACGATTCAAAAACAAAACTACAAAATTCCGTTTATGATTTATCCCCCTGAATTGTGAAACGCCCTTATCAAAAGTAAAACAGCATTTAGCTACTATTATGCGTTAACTATTGTCTGAGTAGAAAACACTGTATATTTATTCTCGAATTACGTCTAACAACCTGTGTGATATAACTCTGCAAATATGAATTGTCACACTTGTTCATTTCCCAGTGTGTACAATTACAAAAAAATTAGTGTATAACTTTAAAAATTGGTGCGACACTAATTTATCGACGGTTAACATAATAGAGTACTTAGAAGCACAGCTGATGAAATAAATAAGATATAAAAAAGCTACTCCTTGTATTTTACCATACATAATGATATATGGCTTATATTTCTAGTTACGAAGATAAGACTGAAGATGTCAGAAATAAATTTTGTTGTACAGCAAACGGAATCTCAATACAAGTTAGAAAGAGTTATAAAACATTGAATGGTGTTTGGAGAACTTTAGAAGTCAAAGAACCTAGAAATGTCTTGGTCTTATAAAACGATTCAATGATTTTTCATCTACGTCTTTATTCTAGATTGAAAACCATAGAATAGAGTAAGTGTAAGCTATCTAAGTCAGATGTTAGCACGGAAGAACCGTTGATTTTTACACGTAAACGGCAACGATGGATATCTATTAGTACATCTGGTAATCAAAAATCTGTTGGTCTTCAACACGCGCACTCACACGTGTGTTCATTTTGCAGATAGTAATCAGATTTGTCTACAAGCAGTTTTCTGTTTTTGAGCTTAATCCGATTTGTGACGTCTACCTAATGGCGTAACTGAATTACGGCACTATCTATCTTACGAGTTCCAGCAGCGGGCAGAGTAACAAGTTGTAATCGTTTTTACGAGGAATCACATCACGCAATTGAGTTTGCGCTTATACACGTGCAGTAATTTTCTTCACATTGTATATTGCACAGTTTTCGTACGCAAGCCTATATTTAATGTTTTGTAAACAAGATTTAAACACTATAGTTAATTTAATGTCATAAGCTGAACTATACTATAAAGAAAATTGATAAGCGTGCAATTAAATATTAAAGAAATGTTAGACAATACTGCTTCTGAATAAGAGACTCAAATACTTTAAGCCAGTGGTTCCCAAAGTGAGGTCTGCGGACCCATGGGGGTCCACAGACACTTTTAAGAAAATTTTGAATATACGAAAAATTTCTCCGATTTTTATGCTCTAAAATCTAAATTTTAGGATCTTAAAACAACTAGTACAAGATTTCAGTACTTGTGGGGGTGGGGGTTCAAACTAATTTTAGTTGTAAAAGTAATTTCAAACTAATGGCTTTAATAATGTCTTTAAATCATGTCGTGTAACAGACCTGTTTGTCAGCCAAACTGACTAGACCTCTCTCTTACACTACAAAAAGAAGATTCATTGGCAGGACTTTCAACTGACAGTTCATTAAAATTACAGTTTTCGCAATTACAGCTAGCTGACTTCTGGTTATATGTAATGACTGACTATCCTGAACTCACAAAAAAAGCTTTGAAACGTTTAACTTACTTATTTGTTGCCTCTAATTATTTCTGTGAAACCACATTCTCCCTGTTTACCTGGAGTGTACTTGAAGTCAAAGTTAAAAAATAAACTTTATGTCGAATGTTTAATAATATTGAAATTATCAGACATCAACCAAGCTACTGTTCAAGCTTGTTGCGGCAGCTGTGCTGTTGTGATTATCAGCTGCTGTTCAAGAGCAGCTTCATTGTTCACATTAAACTATGTTTGATATCATTATTATTATAATTTTACAAGTTAAAAGAATTTTGATTTTAGTACATTTTAATTTAAAAATATAAGAGTTTCTATCATGTTTACTGTTTTTTGTATTTCAGAACTCAGACGGGGTTCGTGAATTTTTAAATTATTTGGGGAGAGTCCGCAGATTGGAAAGTTTGGGAACCACTGGTCTACGTTATTTGGAATGATAAATTACGCAATTAGCAATTACATTACTATTCGTGTAAGTGTGTGAACGCAATGTATCTTTAAGTAGTTGTCTGAATTGATCTCGTCTGGTCTTCTCAACACTTCGTTTCACGCTTTTCTGTCATGCACAGATCTTATAACCACTTCGATGCTTTTACTTTTATGACGAGTCATTAACATGATTCATTTTTATGCTTGCCCCGTTGTCTTATACCGTATTTCTTTGTTTAACATACTTTTTATAATAAATTTGTTTCTTCAAACGTTTTTACATTTCCGTACGTTGTCCTTGGTTTGCACTCGTACTGCCTCCTTATTTAGCTCTGTCTGTTTTGTCTCATTAACTTTATAAACTTTTTAAACTTATTATTTCCCAGTTTCCACTTTGTATTTACATTTTCATAAAAACAAAAATTAATTTTTTTTAAATCAAATTCACTTATTTATTCTACTATGGAAACCCTTAAAATGCTGACAGTGAAAGGCATGGTGAGAATCCAGAATTACTTATCAGGAGAGTTTGACTATGGAAAGGGAGTCCTCCAAGGCGATGCTCTTGCTTGCCTCCTCTTCATTCTTACCTTAGAAAAAGCTTTGAGAGATGCTGGAATAGATTCCTCCGGGACTGTATTCAACAGGTTGGTGCAGGTCCTAGGATACGCCGATGACCTAGATATAATCGGGAGGTCCCTTCGAGCAGTTATTGAAGCCGTTCTTGCTCTTGAAGTTCCCGCAAGGAGGCTGGGTCTCATATTAAACGAAAGCAAGACAAAATACATTGTCACAGGACAGGAAGCTAGAGAAGGAGAGCGCATCCAAATTGCTATCTATTCCTTCCAAAAAGTCAACAACTTCGTTTATTTAGGATGCCAAGTTAACTCGAAACAACAGAAAAAATAAAGCGAAGAATCACGTCAGCTAATAAGTGCTTCTTTGGTCTCAGACTCCTGTTCCAGAGCAGAACAATTGCCAGGACCATCAAGCTGCTTCTGTATGAAACACTGATCCGCCCAATTCTCACCTATGATTCTGAAACCTGGACCATTTCTAGAAAGTCTGAGTCAAGCCTGGTGGTTCATGAACGCAAAATCCTCCGCAACATTTTTGGCCCAATGTGTGTGGGAAATGAATGGAGTGACTAACCAATAACTGAACACTATTCGGAATGAACCAGATATTGTGAAAATTATAAAACTTGGTAGACTCAGGTGGGCTGGACATGTGATCAGAATGTGGTAGAATGAAATACCCAGAAAGGCACTCACAGAACAGATCTATGGCACCAGGAGAGCTGGTAGACCCAAACTACGTTGGGAAGACGGTGTGAACTATGATGCGCTCCATATCCTTGGGACCCGGAACTGGAGAGCAGCTGTACTTGACCGGGACAACTGACGGAGGCTGTTAAAGGAGGCCTTGACTGATTAATGGTTTGTTGCGCCGCTGAAGAAGATGGAAACCCTTAATAAACTAAATCTGAATAGATGTTACATTAAGCGTAGTTTCGTTACATTAGACGGAAGCCATTTGATGTAATAAATCATCGTGACTCGACCCAAATTTGACGTGAAGTGACTGCGGAAATTAGTTTATACGTGTTACTCACTCGCTCGTAATCACCTTCGTAACTGCGGAAACGTGTATGGATTAGAGTAATGTGTAACAATAAAACGCTATTCTGTTGCTAGATTCCTAATTAACTTATTGCTTTCTGTACGTCTGCCACGAACTCGTCGATAGTCATCAATCTGCCCCTTATCTGATCTTAACACGACTGTTTAATTACGACTGATAATTAATTGAAGAAATTAGATCTCAGTTAAGGTCTATTGAATTTAAAATTATTACTATATTAAACTTGAAGTATTTAGGTGAAAGTAGAAAAACCAAAGTTTAGCATACTTTAAAGACGCTCAGTAGGATCGTCATCTGGAAACTGGATAAACAAACATAATAGAACAGCATAGATTTGCTACCCTCAAATGTCGTAACAGTTTTTTCTAGAAAGTAAGACACTCGTAAACTAAAACACGTCTATAAATTTACACATGGTCCAAACACGCTGTTATAACAAACACTAAATGTAACCTAATTAGCACAGTCGCGTCGAAATAATTAATAAAAGTTACCGATTATAAAATAATTCACAATTACCGGTAACTCTTTACATTACACCACTATCAATTAACACGCACCAATTCACGGTTGAAAACATATACTGGAAACACCTTTGATTCAGCATTTTTCTTATGCTTCCTTGACTTTTCATTATCGAAATAAAAAACTTTTTTTAAAAATTTTAAATGTTTTAACTTAAAAAAACAATTTATCAAATTCAAAGCATACTAAGCGCAGATAACTTTTTACTTCCATCTTCCATAAGGAAAGTAAAAAGGTGATGGCGAAAAAAATCGTGTTCGACATAAGGGCTGATTCTGATTGTACTACCCTCAAAACATGAAGAAAAGTCATTTTTCGAAAAGTGTGTGTGTGTGTGTGACTGTGTGTGTGTCTGCGTGTCTGCGTGTAGAATTTTTTCTATGGCAAACGATAACTGACGAATATTCAAATAGAATCAAATAATTTTTTGCATACATGCCTGAATTGTAGAGTACCCACGTCCTGTTGATTTTGGTGAAGATCGGTTAAGGGGAAGCGGTAGTTTACCAGCAACCTTTTTTGTTTAAACAAGAATAAAGTACTTAATTTTTATAAATAATGTATGCTGAAAAAGGTCATAATAATCCACTGTAGAAAGGTAGAAGAAATATCTACAAATGAAAAGGGTAGTTGAAGTGGAAGGGGTAATTTTCTAAAAATGAAAATGATAGTTGAACGGGGAGGGGATAATTTTGTATGTATGTACTATGTTATCGGCAACAAAGAAGTAGTTTGTTGTTAAAATTCCTTCCCGGGCTGTTTGGTCGTGGTCCAATTTTTTCTGCAGAACCAGACGTTTCGACAGTGCTATTGACTGCCATCATCAGTGACAATCGAGTGCGCTAACGTGAGGTAATATACATTGTGACCACAGTACTGTGGTTAAGGCTGAATTAAGAAGTGGAAATAAATAGTTTCTATGGAAATATTTCATTTCGAAAATGATTTTAAATATAAATCTTAGAAATACGCTTATACGCTTAACAAATTTATTACAATAGAATACAAATGTGTGTACATAGTAGATTAAAAATACATATGTCCACTCCTTAAGATTATGGTTAACCAGCATTCAATAACTTAAACAAAAAGTTTAATTGGTTTGGCCTCTGACAATAAAAGGCAATTGTCAAGACTTTATGAAATACATATAACGAAAAGTAGATCTAATAAATACATTATATGAAATAATATATCTAATCTAAATCTAAATCCTTACACAGTCACAATACAATAATATGAATTAAAGCAATACTTGACGATGACTACATGGCGGCATGATGACCAGGGCTCGGCTCTACACTCGAGACAGTGTAAGGATTCGAGTAATACATGAATTAACAAAAACCTATAAATTTATAAGGAATATATTACAGTGTGTGCTTTGAATGTATTGTGAACATGTATGACTTTGTTTGGGGAACAAGTGTACGATTTATATACATAAAAACTGAAGAGAAACATTACATACTTTGGCATGTTTTATAATTTGCTGCCTGTGCAAGCAACCACTTGTGACCTTGACCTTAAATAATTGCCACCTTCTTCTTCGTGACCGCACGTTTCCCACACACCTCTAAAGTAAATACATACATCTCTAAAAAAATGACACCTGTTATTATAGGTAAAAGTAAACAGTATGTAAAAAAGCTGTGACGTAAGCAAATTATTTGTGTTATTAGGTTGAAAATAATCACTGTCCGTTGTACCTTACTGGTATCCTGTATTCGAGTAAGGTACAACGGACAGTGATTATTTTCAACCTAACAACACAAATAATTTGCTTACGTCACAGCTTTTTTACATACTGTTTACTTTTACCTATAAAGACTAATACACTTGACCAGGGTAATTAATTAGCAATACTTAATAAGCAATGAATTATAAAGTTTATAAATTCCAAAGTCACATCAGTTTGTAATTGCAAACAATTATTCGCAGACGACAACTGAACAAAAGCACCCTTTAAAAATGATTTCATCGTCTTTTCATACGACCAGTTAAAATTATTTTTCCCTTCTGCTCACTTACTACGCTCAACTTTTTGCATTCGTTTTCCGTATTTTTCTATTGTGCAGAGAGAAAAATGTAACTCTCTTTTAAATTTGTCATTGTTGTATCTAATTAATTTTCTTTTTGCATAAGGCCGTGACATGAATAAACGCCTGGTTTGGAAGACAGAACACGTAAACAGCAGCTGCATAATTTTGAGACTACTTTTCTTCAACTTTTGTTACGGTACGTTTTGTTTACAATTTATGCTCACAACTAAAATATTTAAAATGGTATAAATTTTAAGTCTATGTAAGGGCATAACACAAAAATGGACTCTTATAATCTTTTAAGATAAAGGCTTTGCAAAAAGACTATGTGGCTAAGAATGTATGTACTCTGGTTATGGAATGTTACTTTTGTTTTAATTTATAAAGCATTCATAAACATTAATAATATTCATGTTAATAATATTCACACTAATGTGTGAGAGTGTAGCGTAACCGAGTCCGCAATGTTATGAACAATATGGACAACTTATCATCTTCATGTCATGGATGCATGTGTTACTGTGTATACAGACATAATAGAACCGGATTAATTGGATTAATGCGTGCTGGGGGCGCCTGTGTCTACGTACTTGATACCGTGGCGCCTGCATATCGTGGCGTTAGAGCACGATTGAAGGTCGCCAGACAGTAATTAAGGTTCATCATTTGCGGCCGCCAAAACGTCTACAACCCCACTTCTACAGTACAAATAGGCCTCATTTATACTTCCAGGTGGCAGGCGACGCGACGGGTGGCAAGTGGTAGGCGACGGGTGACGTCACCCGCAGCTGTGGTACATTGTTGAGAAGTACATGGGTTTTTGTTTATATTTTTGCGAAGTGACGTGTGACTCCTCAGTGACGTTACCTCTCACCACCTGTCGCTATAGTTTGTCACAGATACAGGCAACGTCTCCCGCGCTTTTTGGCATTTTCATGATGTGTTCTCTAGTCTCGAATAATGACGTGCAGACAAGGCCTGCAATTAGAATTATGCAGACCCGAATCACAAAAACATGGATGTGGTGGATAAAAGTTGGGGTGAATACATTTTTTGTACAGAAATTAAGAAAGTTGGATTCATTATTACATTTTATGTACTCTAAATACACAATTCTAGGAACACCTTAACAAACAGATTTTGTAGCTGCAAGCTAATCTCCGTAATATCACGGAGTTAGGTGAGCTTATCCTATACAAATATTATCTATAAATTATTCGATGTATCCCTGCATCATAAATGGTTGTAATACATGAAAAATAACTTGTTTAAGAAAGTAAAATATTTGTTTAAGAAAATTAAATACATATTATGAAAAAAGATATTGGTTTTTTTATTACTGACTACAAGCACTAAGAAATATACGATTCTTATTAATTTATTACTTAATTGTTACATAAATTATATTAATTTACCTTAAAGTTACGTAAAGCTTTTCAGGAGGAATAATTGTTAATTTACAGGTTCTCTTCCACCTCAGTTTTTTCCACCTTTGTTAAATGAAGTCGAAAGTATCAGTAGACATCCTCATCTGTAGAAAAAATTTGATTGGTGTTGTCTCGAGTCGAAATACAGATGATGAAATTCACCAAATGCTTCACGCAACTCGTTGATCAGATGAACACAATATTTCCTCTCCCTATCCTCCACTTCATTGTCACCTTCTAGCATGAGAAACATTTGACGTGTTCCAAACGATATTTCTTGTGTAGTGGCTCGACCGTAGCCTGATGTATAAATGCTGCACCACCTGACGGCTACCTCTTTACCACCTGCCACCTGCCACCCGTCGCCTGTCTCCTGGAAGTATAAATGAGGCCTTAATCTTTAAATTATCCCACAGTTTTCTAAAATGCCGCTTTGTTGGCCCAAGGACAGTATGGAGACACTGACGAGTAAGCCGAAATTAAGAAGGCTTTGGATAAAAGTTGATTGAACTATTGTGTTTAATACAAAATTTAGTAGTCTGTGTTTATCTTTTATCGTGGTGTATCATTTCCTGCAATTCTTTAAATCTGTAACTGAAAATCACATGCCGTTTGTACATATAGGGCTACGTAACGCACATTCAAAAATTTTCTTGAATTTTTAATACAAGGCTGACGGAATTCATTTAATTTTTTACACTACTGAATTCGTTTACATGAAAACTGTTTCTGTACTTTCGTAAACAAAACTACTTGTTCTGTCATGCCAAATTTCAGATAAAAACATTTTGTTTACTGGACAGGCGTATTAACTTATTGTAATTTGCTAGAGCTGTCGCAAATAAACTCACAAATAAAATTTTTCAACCATCGAGCTTGGGAAAGAAAACATTAAAGCGATAGTGAATCTCTTTGCTGGGTTTCACGGATGTATTTATTCTTAGTTATAATATGAATAACGACAAATTCAACACCCTATTCTTATACATTGGAAGTTGGGTTCTGAGTGCGGGCATTATTATGCGGTGTCTTTTGAGTTTCACTATATACTCGTATATTGTTATGAGAAGACTTACCGAAAAACACAGAACATTCTCCACTCTTCCCCCCGTCCAGTGTGGCAGGTGTTGCCCAGTCAAAGCCGAGTTTTAATTTGTTCTAGACTCGTCAAGAGGCCACTTGAAGTACGCATTAGCGTCAGCATTAAGTGGTGTCCAAATTAAGAATGGAACGTTAATTCTAGAACTCTGCGCGACCTATAAAAGCAGAGCGTCTGACGTTGTCAGTTCAGTTACGTGAGCGATTTTCGTTAGAGCGGATCGAGTGTTTGTCGAAATGAAGAAGTATTGTGTTAATAATTGTGTGGGGCTCTATTAATAGACATTGTTATTGCGTGTGAACAAATCTAACTGGAAATATTGTACGAGTTGATTATAAACTGTTATTTGTGATAATTAAAGCTGGTGATTAGTGACTTAATTGGTGTCTTGTATTTTGTTTTCCACTGTACCATACGACGATCAGTTAGACCGTCGTAACAATATATTAGATTAGGTGGTAAAAAATATATCTTCACCATCATTCGCACTCTGAAATTGTCTGCAGCTGGACATAACTCTCTGTCCATCTACTCTTGTATTGTGTAACCTAGAATTAAGTTTCTACAGTTCCCTTTTCATCATCGGAGTCCATCCTGTCCAGATCGCGTGTTTGAGGAGCGTTAGACTCCAGCCAAACGTTCGCCTGGTCTATCCATCGCCTGTTAATATGGCGACATGACTGGCCCAAATCACTCAGTTGCAGTTGTCACTACTACATACTAGTAGTTTCAGTTTTTGCTTACTGGCAATGGTTGTCAGTACTGGAAAGGGAAGGCCGTCATCGTCCGCTTACCTGTTTAGACCCTTCACTTCAAGAAAGGTTATTTTTATGGCCACTAAAAAGGTGCATCTATTGTTAAGAGGGTTTTACAGTAGAGTTACTGAGGCGCCCCCATCAAGAAGATTGAGTGGCATTTTAGTCCGTCAAAAATGAAAAAAAGACATAAGGCGACGGGTAGGAAGGATGCCGTTGAGTTCCTTTGAAAGACATCCCAGTCTGTGTAACAATATTATATGAAAAAATTAAATTTCTCTTATCAAAAAATGAAATAATTATTTTAGTTGTAAATTAGGGTTATAAATGAATAATAATAACTATCATTATAATTATTATTTAACGGTAATATTATCATTAATATATAACATAATGTTATATAATCGTTGCGCTGTTATCATTATATAATAATAAAAGAAACGTTTTTGAACCAACTAAATTTAGCCCTACATACATCGGACTAAAATGCCACTTAATCCACTGGATGGGGTCGCCACAGTAAACTCTACTGTAAAACTCTCTTAATCCTCTAAACAGCACCTTCATATTGGCCATAAAAATAACCTTTCTTGAAGTGAAGGGTACAAACAGGTAAGCGGATGATGACGGCCCCGTCTACTACCGACAACCCACTGGCAATCAAAAGTTGTATAACTCTTCTATCTACTGTCAACGTTTGGACGCAGTGACCTCTCATACGCGCTAATGTCTCTGTACACTCCTTGTCCTTATAAGTACTCATAAGGTTCTTAGCAGAATGTACACTGCGTGCCTGCATACAGTTTTTACCTACCCACAACAGATCCTTCTGACTGCCTAGAAATTTATACAAGAACAGAACGGCTGCTTTCTCCATAAGCATAAAGATGTCATGTATGTTTTGAGGGCCGAACCCATCACTCCTATCTACCGCTTGTTCAGTAAACCGATAAAACATAAATACAAAACGTCCTATCATCGTCGTCAAGTGACGGCTGGAACCTTCCTCCAATAAGCGGTTATTCCTTTTTGTATTGTAGACAAAACTCCTGCCATTGTATACAAAAAGTTCTAAATATATTTTTTCTGACCTTTTTTAATCTTTTGCTGAGTTCTACTAGTTTATTGTCCTCTCCTTAACTAGATTAATCCGCTAAGCTTCTCGCGCCAAGCCTCGACGCTAAACACCAACATCGTCCTCTCCACCATCAAGATATGACGGCAATTATAATATAAATTACGTCTTTACATACTATACTCACCAACTCCAAAAAAATGCCTTTCCCTCTCATCCTTTTCTTTCTGTCTCTAGCCCACCCCTTCGCAACGCTCGGTCTGCGCTTCAAGATTTTACGTTTGGAGAAATCGGGATTTCCTATATAAAGATTACCTTACATTTTTGTTGATAACACATGTATTTTTCTTCCTAACACATTGCGCTACTGCTTTCCTAAGGCTATTGGGTCCTTCAGTCCTTCGACTGGTTTGTACCCTGCCTGCATATACCCGTGGTGCGTGTGTAACGGACTCTCTCACAGGTATATGGGACCTAAAGTTTAACGCCGGATCCGAACGGCATAGTTAGGGAGGTTATGTACTAGGCAGGATACCTCTCGCTGGTTTGCCATTGCCTTGCGAGGGGGTACGGTCGTACCTAAATCAGACGGCCCCGGCGGAAATCGAACAGCGCCACACGCTAGCCACTACGCCACGACCGCTCCCTAAGGCTATAAAAAAAATTTTTTTTTACCGAAAGTAGATACAACATAAGATACGTATTATGTTAAGAAAAATACTTACAGTTCTCTTGATACAAGTTTACGAAAGCCGTCAATGCGAAAATCAAGGATTTGTTAGTAATGATGTTCGTGAATTACCACGTTTGTTTTATAAAATAATCAGTTACAATTTATTTTGATATCACGTTATAAACGCATAAAATTTCAATACATTTCTATTCAGGTACAGTGGAACCCCGTTGGTATTGGGACCAAGTCCTGTTCGGTTTGGCGTAAATTCGGATTAACCGTGTTATAGGTTATACAGTACTGTATATTATAAATATAAATTGTATAACGTGTATAAACAGTACCACATTCGTGCCTACAATCAAAGTACTGTACTAATTGTTGATCTTGCAATCTCTCTTTTATACTACAAAAATACAGTGAATACCAGTTAAATATTCCATTGGCTACTGTTAATTCCAATACAATACGTGAGACGCTTCAATGAACGACACTGAACAACTATAGAGACAGTGCAGGGACAGTGACGGGCGGGCGCCGAGTATGACACAATAAGATTACTCACGATTCCGCTGAAAATGAAGAAGCAGATGATCCTGTGGCACAGATCTCACACGCCGAAGCAGCGAGAGCTTTTGAACTATCGTTAGCCTATGTAGAGCAGCACGTCAATGCTTCACCGGCAGACGTCTTATTTTTGAGGCGCTGGCGGAACACCGCGGTGTCTGCTGCATTTACAGCCTTGCATCAGAGAAAAATTACTGATTTTTTGCAACACCTTAAGCAGTGTCTAGCTATCAGGCCCGTGCTGGCCCGGCGGGACACCGGGACGTATCCCGGTGCGCCCCTGCCTATAAAATAAAATGGCGCTCTTGGATTGAAAAAATAACATTATTTTTTATTGGCATTTTTAATCACGATTTTAAAATTTAAAAAATAATAAGTTTTTTAATGTTGGTTTGCAAAATTAAGTTTAACTGGAATAATAATTTATTTTACTAAAATGCAAAGTTGGCCGCCCTCGCTAAAGAATTGTTTTCGCGCGTGTAAGATTGGTTAACCTGTCTTGTCTAAGCATAGCCGTGGTTAGCATAGCTAGCTAAGTTGTGTGAGAACTGTAGCTGTCTGCGAAAAACCACGTTTGAATGTATACACGTATATACGGATATCTTCAGCTAGTAAATATATCAATCAAAACTCGTACCTTACTGTACAGTGTTGTAGTGCTAGTGCTACGCTTTGTCCCAGTTCATTCGTTTGGAATGTTGTCATTGTTGTGTCTTTATCTATGCAAGAAGGTAAGTTGTTTTCTTAATCTTATTGTTTAGCGATAAATGAGCATTTTTCACACTGAGAGAAATTTTTGATTGCCTGAATTAACGTTATAATTAAGAACTATCAGATTGTTGAAATAACAAATTTCTTATTCATTTAACTATCAGATTGTTGAAATAACAAATTGATTATTCTTTTAACTATACGATGTTTCAATTCACAAGCAAGAAGTTAAAAGAGGCAAACAGGCAAACTACTTTATCGACCCAATTGTATCCTCACCCCGTGTTTCATCATTGTGTGAATTAATCGCAATTTTACAGTTTTGACGCACGTGCTCAATTCATGCGAATTCGGTGCGTGTAGGTGTGTACACGACGAAATGCCGAGCGAGCGGCGAGCCCGTCAAAACAAATTCAAGAAATGAGTTCGCGTTGAATTCCTAGTACTGTACTGTATTAGAGAATTCTTCGCTCGCGCATTGTTACGCATGGACGTATAACTCGGCCTACACTGAGAAAACACGCGTACGAAGTCATATACAGGGTGTTCGAGCATATGATATTAGTGTGAGTGTAAATTATTATCATATTTATAATATGGTAATATGCTTGTTGAAACAACACGATCTGCTAATTGAATTATATGATCTAGAAAGCTTGTTCATTCAATCAAAAATTCCTCTCAGTGTAGTTTTGTTCGTTATCATTTTCTGTACAAGCATTATATCTCACCTGATGCTTTCTTCCTTCAGTGAAACATAAAACATGGATGATAAAAAAAGGAAGAAGAGTGGTTGTCAATTTAGAAATGATAAAAGATTTAAAGAGTTGTATGAATCGGCCATAGGTTCTTCTAAAATAACCAGTCTCTATACTATACCTCACTCAAGTACTTGTACAGAAAATGAAGGTAGCCTCCGTTTATGGAGCCAAGAAACGGCCACAGACTCAGTTTCTTCATTAAATGACCTTCAGAAAGAAAATCCTGTTCCTAAACCTGGTGTCAGTGGAACTTCAACTGCTTATTCAGACTCAGTTTCTTCACTAAATGACATTCATAGCGAAAAACCTATTCTTAATTCTGATATCAGTGGAACTTCATCAACTTATTCTGATTATAATAATGATGAATATCTTATTACGACAACAGATCATACCCTGGCATTGGAATATTCTGAGCAAAACTCGTTTCCACCATCTCTCCTACAATCGGAAATAAAATCAAAGAGAGAAGAGTTATTTCCGTCTGTGTCTGATGATACAAAAGATTACTTCAAAAGGCCAAACATAAACGATCTTTCAGATTTTTTTTCCTATCATCCCCGCCGACCCAATGAAAAAGATTTGCCTTTTAAAGAAAAGAAAACAGTATTTTCCGTCAAACAAAGCGACGGCCTTTCTTTCCGTAGACAGTGGCTGTCCTACAAAGAAACAAATAAAAATCTGTATTGTTTCATTTTTTGGTCTATAGCAGGGTGAATTCAAGTTTTTGTACAGGACTTGAAGATTGGAGGCACGTACATCAAAGAATCGAAGAACATGAAGCCTCTAAAGCACATTTGGAGTCCGTCACTTTATTCATGGAAGCGAAGCAGAAAAAATCTACTCATGATCTACTTCTTCATAACCAATTGCAAAAGAGGAAGCAAGAGGTATTGGAAAGGAGACATATTGTACAAGTCATCGTCGATGTTTTGAAATTAATAGGCAAACAAGGTCTTGCTTTCCGAGCATCTACAGAACAAACACACACATTCAATGATGAATCAATAAATCACGGTAATTTTTTGGAAATTATATTTCTGCTCAGCAAATATGATCCAACTTTAAAAAATCATTTGGATGCAATTACTAGAAAAAGTAAACAATCCCATGAGGCAAGAAAATTTAAAGAGAAGGAAACTGGAAAGAAGAGCAAAGTAGTGGGAGTGGGACGAGGAGGTTTTGTTACATTTCTTAGTAATAACACTGTTATGAAAATAGTTACAATCATTCGAGACGAAATGAAAGAAAGGATATCAGCAAGTGTAAAGGAAGCAGTAAAGTACTCTATATTAATGGACACAACAATTGACATTTCAGGCAATGATCAGTGTGCGTTTGTGGTCCGATTTGTACATGGACGTGAAGTAGTTGAAAGATTGTTATCTTTAAAATGTGTCACATCAACTGCGGCTATGGCACTGTTAGCTTCATTAAGTGATGCTCTGAAAGAAGTGGGAATTCCTATAGAAAATTGCGTGGCAAATGCTTTAGATGGGGCATCAAACATGAGTGGAGCTCATACAATGGTCTTACTGCCAAACTATCAGACATAATACCAAATCACATCCACACATGGTGCTATGCGCATGTATTAAACTTAGTACTCTCTGTGCACAGCACAGGTCCCATCAACTATATCATTTTTTGGTTTGGTTCAGGAAGCACAGTTTTTTTGAAGGAATCGTTAAAGAGGCAACACATGTATACAGAAGAAAGCCCAGCTTACAAGCTGGGAGCAATTGGAGCTACTGCTACACGTTGGCGTAGTAGAGGCGATGCCAGTATTAAAATCTTTGGAAGAATTGACAACTGGACATTAGAGTCAGTCTCGGCCAGCAAAATACGTTTTTTACGAGCTGACTGTGGCATTGTATAAAATTTCTTTGTCAAAAGAATTTAACATCAAAATAAGGGATGACGCCTCAGGACTTCTTCGTAAATTTCTCAGTTTTGAAACAATAATTACAGCTATGACTTTTCTCCAAATCTTTAAGGTCACAACACCATTGTCTGACTATCTCCAAACCAAAAACCTAGACTACGCTCAGGCATGGAGGTTGGTAGAGTCAGCTGTTTCAAGACTGAAAGCTGTACGAAACTACGGTGTTATTATGCTAATTACAATGTGAATTAATTAGTTAGATCAATTATCAATTTTAATTACCAATTAGCATAATAGACAAGAGACTCTTTAGTAAATGAACCATATTCTTTTGTTACACATGAAAATTGTACAATTATAAATATTCGTGTAATTGTGTTCTATGTAAAACTTTAACGTGCGGGTTTTAGTAATAATGAACGCATTTGTTTAACTGTACTTAAATGACTAATTTATTATTCATTAAGTCAATTTCTGTTAATGACACATAAAAAGTTTGCTGTACCTGTAAATACATCAAATAACATTAATATCATTAAACAAGTTCTAGCTTATATGATAGCTGAAAAAGACACACATACATAAATCATGATGTACAATAAATCCAAATAATAATTAATTAATGCGTTCATTAATTCCAGATAGTTTCGCTTACTTGTTCATTATTTATACCTTTAAATTTATTCTTTTATCAAATTTATTTAAAACTCCCAGGGTGGGGTTTCTTTGAAAGAGACAGGACAGTAGTAGTTACTAAATTAATATTGTTACTTGTGGTAAGAATATCCACTCATGGTCCAACGGTGATCGGCCTCCTTGTTGTGGTGAAGTCTGAAGAACACATCTTGTTGAATAAAGTTGAATTCACTGTCACTCGTACGCACACGTGAACTCGCGTCATTTATAGAGTAGTGTGGATGCGATGTTGCTTTCAATGTCAGTTTGTATAGATCAGTTCGCTTTATAATGTGTGATCATTCTAAAATGAGTGGTGTATGTTCACGCTCGCAAAGTTAATGTCGATGTCCGGTCATCACAGAAATTCACTTGACTTTGTGTTGATGTTTATGCGTTTATAATACTTAGTTGATTAGTTTGTTCAAGTATTTAAATGTTCTGCTACATTTAGTGTAATTCATTAACACTGGCTAAATGTAATTCTTTCTAAGTTGTACAGTACACTAATAATGTTTCGTGTATGTGTCGAGATTACATGATAGTTCGCTTGAGTCGCTCGAATTGTTCACTCGGAAATTCCTAATGATGTTAGTGCTTAACTAAGTTCGATAATTCGCACATTTTATACTGTTGTGTTCGAGTATTACTTCCGGTTGCACTTTGAATCTTATAGTTTGAAATGACTAAGTCCGAATATTATAACACTGAGTTTTCACTAAGACTGATAAATTTTACAAGACTGAGCACAGTAATACTGAGCAAAATATATGTTCAAAAAAATGTAATAAGACTGAGAGTCCTTCATAGCACTGAGAAAATTTAAAATACTGAGCAAACTTTAAATGCGACTGAGAGAATTTAAAAATATGACTGAGACTCCTCTGTGTTAGACAGTCAGTTTTTATCAAATCGTCCCTACCCAAATTTTGTCTTGAGCCTGTCCACGCCTTTTCTTACTTACTATAGGTCAGCTCGATATTTTCTTAGAATATTTTATCCTACTTCTTCAGGGTTTGTTTGGTTTCTGTTCAATGATTCGCTTTGACTCCTGGTTACCATAGAAACTCTCCTCTCCACCGGTGTCTTCGCAAGACGCTGTACCCTGATAGGTTGTTAGACATCCCCCAGATTTCTTCGTTCGGACGTTGATCTCTTTCGCAGAATTTTTGGTCGTTGCGCGCCTGTCCCTTTTGTTTGGGACATATGCAATGTTGTTCTAACTTTACCCATATGTTTCCTTGGTCATCTTGAGGTATTGTTCTATCTTACACCCCTTTTTTGTAGCTATTGATAATTTCTGACATGCGTTGGTTGGTGAAGCCACCCCGAATTTCTAATCGTAAATTGTGTCCGTCACGTAAACGTCACCTCCCGCTGTGCAGCATCCTCGAGTCTTTTCAACTAGTTATTTCTTTCATTGTCTCTGTAAAGTGCAGCACCCTCAACTCTTTTGTGACATCCTGTTGTTTTTGCAGTACTATCGTATTCTGACGTAACCCGAGCGGACGTTCGCCTTAGTTATCCGTAAACGTGTGAGTGACCTAGCATGGCATTGTGTAGTTTGTTGTGGGGTAATAATTTTTAGCCAAGCTTCTCCTGTCATCTTGAACTTTCATATCTATTGTTGCGTGGAGTCTAACATCTTTCTATTTTCTGCTAGCGACGCCGGTTTGACATCTTCACATTAAGCCTTATTTATTGATTTAACTTGAAATCGTTGACACAACTGCGTGTGAACAAAATCGGTCGAGAAGAAAATTTGAAATTTTCAAATTTTTCGCTCGCTATAAAACGGATTTGGGAAACTTTGGCTGCAACCAAAACATTTGTTTCAAAATTCACAGAAAAAATTGAAGCATCTTCAGAAAGGGATACCCTTAAAGATATGCCAATTGAAACTGATTTCAAAACAAAACGTTTAAAGAAAGTCAAAAAGATGGCAGGAGAAGAGTGTGATGATGAACAAATTCGATCTTCCCTTGAAGATTTCTTTAGAGTAAATGTATTTAACTGCATTGTAGATACAGTCACTCAAACAATGAAAAACCGATTTGTGAAACAAAAATATCTGTACTTGGACTTGGCTTTGTTCGACCCGAAAAGATTTACTGAAATCAAACACAAACTTCCAGCAAATGCATTGGACAAAATCTGTAAGTTGATTGATTCACTAGACAAAGACAAACTTAGGGAAGAACTGATGTCCTTCATAAATGTTTGGCCCAGTGTAAGTAGGAAATCCATAGAGCAAGACTACACCACTGATGAGTTTGAAAGTTCTGAAATCTATGAATACGACAAGGATGACAAAGACAATGAAGACAATGTAAATGCAGTTGAAGAGGTCGAAGATGAAGATCAACGTGTAATGCCAAAAAATGTAAATGTAATACGTGCATAAAATGCGCATTTGCAGTGATAGTAGAGTATAACATGTACAGTCTCCAGTACACAGAACTTTATAAAGTCTACAAATATTTACTAACAATACCATTAACACAGGCCACCTGTGAAAGAGCTTTTTCAAAACTTAAATTGATAAAAACAAGACTGAGAGCAACTATGACCAATGAATCTTTAGAAGAATTTATCCTGATGCACACTGAGAGAGATATATTGAATGACATTGAACCAGACTTTGTTACTATCAGTAAACTGTGTGCATCAAGTTCAGAAATGAGACGACTTTTATCAGTATAACATTTAAGGGCGTTAGGGTTTTGACCACCATGTTCACAACCAGGGGGTGGTTAAGAAATGGTTATAGTTAAGATTTTTTTACATATCTCCGAAATATATTCATATGTTTTACAGTAGTAATTCAAATTTAGTTTTTGTTAATGACCATGTGATATAGGTTAATTTTTAAAATCTTTTAGTTACTAACAAGGCAAATTGTTCGTTATAAATTCATCACAATGTAAGACTTGCTTGGTTTAAAAGCGTCGCTTTTTACCTTCAGTTACCTTTCTTATTATTTATGTGTATTTTATTATTCATGGTATATTATTATGATTGATCTTAGATTTACAAGTAAATATTTTTTTATAGTCTACTTTATATTGTATTTGTGTATTCAACAGTTTAGGCTAGTAGATGAGTTAGTAGATTTTTCTAATCTGAAAATGATCATTTCTTATAAGATGTTAGAAACAAGACATATTGTCTTGTTTAAGAGTAAGACAATAACTTTAATTGATCTAGAATGGGGGCGAAAACATGTTGTTTTTGTCTGTTTGGTTTTCCAAGTGTTTTCGAAGACAGCCAAGTGCATTATATGTTTTGTGTTTATTTTGTTGTCTTCATTTTACTAATAAATTGGTTTATAGCTTTATGAATTGTTTTATTTCTATATGCCTAATTTATACGCCAAAACTGATAAAAAAAATATTTTTGCTTACTTAAAAAGATAGAAAAGTGTATATCCACACGACAGCATTCAGATAAAATGGCAAATATTTTGGATTATTTGGCTATTGGGTTATTTGGTTATTGTAATGACAGTTTTTGACAGTGTTACTTGCCGTTTTCTGCACTTTTCGCCTTGATGCTGTCTTGCGGATAGACACTCCTAAAAGATAGGCGTCCTCATCACTCCCTGTCCCGCGCCCTCTTAAGGTACCCAGCACGGGCCTGCTAGCTATGTAGTGTGTATTTATTGTAGTTTTTTGTGTTTTATATACTTTTACTGACACTAAACTGTAAGTACCAATATGTTTTTCCATTCATTTTACAGCCACTAATTTCTTGATAACGTAATTCAAAACTTTGTTATTCCATATATTTAAAACAATCTAAAGTACTTAGTTTTAATAAAAATTTCACTAAAAATGCATTAGTGTGTATTTATCGAAGCTTTTTATGTACAAATTATATTGATGGTCCAGATATTTTGTCGTATTTTTTATTTCTTTGTCAAATTTTTAGACGCTTTTTTCAAACTACCGGTTCGGATTAAGCGGGTTTCCGGACTAGCGGGGTTCCACTGTATGTTGTATACAAGTTTTAATCCCTTGCTAGGTAAAAACTATTTCCGTTTAATTGAGTTCAGGTAATTAATATAAATATTATTGATTCTGGAGAAAGTATAATATTAAACAATATTAGGTAATTTCTATAATTATGTGTTATTTTCAATCGCAGTTAACGATTATTGACAATCGATTGTTTCCTGGTTAATTATTTATTTGTTACAAAGTTTTACCATTTATTTCCAATTTTTAAAGTTAATTGAGGGTAACGAAAAATAACCTTCTAATTCAAAGACTTTTTGAAAACGTTCACTGTTAAGAAGAAATTACTGATAACATAAAATGAGGTGACAATGTTTATTAAACGCAACAGGTACAGCTTTAAATGGATGGCAAACGATCACAAAGAGAACGGTAAACGAAAAGAATAAAATGAATGTAAGTCAAGTGAAATAATTTAATTGAACGTAACATTACTGACTGGGGAAATAAAAGGGTCTCAGCGCGCGTGACTGTAGCTTTGTCCACTCCAGTTACAAAGTAATTATTGCACATTAAGAATGAATACAGCCATTTAAAGATTTATACTAAAGCACTAACTTTAAGCGATTAAACCCTTTAATTGTGTCGTTACTAAGGGTAATAGTTCCACACATGCGGATAATAACAATATATTTAAGTGAGCATGATCTGCTGTATGCTATTGGAGACGGCCCGCGTAGAAGGGAAGTTCCCTGTGATCCCGCTAAGACGTCAGTCTTGCCTCTGGATCTCTGAAACGTATCCTATGACGGGATCCTGCACTTGGAGATATCAGACAGCTTCGTTATTGGTTATACGGCAGAATCGCTGCAGCGTTGGTGGCCCGACTTATAGAAAAAGCCCAGAGAAGACTGAACCCAGTATTTCTACGAGTTAGCTCTTAGTTGGGAGCATACAGTCTAAGCTTGGCGATGGAGAAAACTGAGATCATCCTGCTTACCAACAGTGAGGGGTGGGGGAGGAACTGTCACTAAAGAAACGGCCAAACACTAAGACCTAAGGCCTGCGCCTTAACTTGAAATTAACTAGACGCAGGTAAAGTATGCAGTAAGCAAGGCTGACATGAAAACAGACCTCAGTTCGAAATAATGAAGCTAACAGATTTTAATGTTTAACCGTTTATAATTATAAATGATTCCAAATCACGTAGTGACTGAAGATTAGAACTTGCCATTAAGCGACTTACATCATTATGTAGTCTCACACTATTGGACACTTCCTCACTGTGATTCTTCACATCTCATTTCCGTGACATAATTAATAATTATAGAGTTTGTGTGTGTGTGTGTGTGTGTGTGTGTTTATACGCCTGCGTTTATTAAACTGCTATTTGTAATGTTAAATGTAATATATTTAAGTATTATGTTTGAATTATTACGTATTGGCCACTTTATAATTAAACTAAAGGACGAATTTCTTATTTAATTTTACAGTTTCAAGTAAATAGAATACTAACATTTGGGAACTCTAAAACTCGCAAATAAACTGCTTTGGACATCGTTATAATTACGAAGACGAAATGAAAGACATGCTATTGTTAAGTTTTAAACTGTAACAGAAGTTAAAGCGTGAAATGATAAGTTCTACAAATCAGTGATTACAAATTAAAAAAGTTAATACATACATATTACCACCTATGGGACAGAACGTTGGACAATCAACGAAAAGAACCGCAGGAAGGTTAATGCTGTAGAAATGGACTATCTTAGACGAGCTCCCAGATTTTCTCATCTAGAACGTGTAAGGAGACTGTTCCTGTATATTTTGTTGCAATATGTGTCTTCACTAAACACCTTCTAGTTTAATATATGTTACTGCATCTGTATAAGAATCTGTACAAACCCATTTTCATAATTTTTGTGGTCGCTAATGATCGTTGCTGTTGCAGCGACCTTATAAATAAATTAATTAAAAAAATATTACTTAAAATATAGTTATCCAAGGGGAATCAATAAACTCTGTGTATATATATTTCTATGTCTGAAAAAGAAAAAGTAATGTTTTCAGTACAGCTGGCCACTGGGAAATAATTAAATTTTATGAATAACGTGTTACTGTTACAGTTAAAGAGTTTTAAAACTAAAATCTGAATGAACATGCATTTGAGATTATACAGCCAATACTGCAGTAATTCTGCAAAGCAATATGAGTTTAACGACGATGTTTAATGTTAACGGCATTCGGTCACCCCAATTCCCTCTCACACACAGAAGGTTTGAATGTTTGAACGGACGACTAGTATTTAATTAACTTTTTGCGCTTAAACAAAAGTATTAAGGGCGAAATCTGTTTTAGGGACAGTGTTTCAGTGTCGCGTTTGTATTCTTATAAAACTGTGTGCTTTTTAAACTCTTTGAGAGGTACGATATTTGGTAAAACACACTAAATTCAATTTTAGCAAACTTCCGTTCTTTATGATTTAGTTTAGTTGAAATGTAAAATGTGTAACCAATAATTTGTACAATTATTTTTATTTTACGTTTTAACTTTTGTCACAATTTGTCAATTTTTTTTTATTTCGTCCTCATGATTATAACAGGGTCTAAACCAGTTTGTCTTATAATTGTGAAATTCCAAGAGGATAGTTGTATTACTAGCGTTAATCCTCATATTGGTTTGGCAGTAAATATAATGATAACTTATGTTCTATTATTTCTGTTTGTAAGAGTGTACTGTAACTTGCGTGCAATTATATTAATATATGACAAACACACAGAGTTAAAATACAACTAATAAATTTTATTTTAATAGAAACGTTTACGGACAAAAAACTGCAAGCATAAATTTATAGAAGGAATAGCTTGAATATTGTTTTGGCAACTATTTCCAAAAGTGACAGAAAGCAGCCGTAGATAAAACGCAGCCGCCGCAGAGCAATGTTAATAAAACGAAGATAACGATTGTATCTAAGAAAAAGTTTAAAAACGCACCCTCAATATAAACCAAAGGCCAGTTGAAAGTGTAAACAAATTTACATATTATGGTACCTATAGTCAACGAACAATGGGACCACTCTCAAGAAATAAAGAGCAGAATTTAAAAGGCAAGATCAGTGTACACTAGAATAACCAGTTTACTCAAAACTCACTATTTAACAATAAACACAAAGATGGACTTTTACGCTGCTACGTATTCTCGGTCCTCTTCTACGGTATAAAATCTTGGACATTGACTAAAGTCACAACTATAAACTTGGACCTTTCGAAATGTGGATTTACCGTAGAATACTGAGCATTTCATGGACAGCACATTTAACTAAAGTTGAAGTTCTTAGAAAGATGAAGAAAGAAAGCGAAATTATTAGCACAGTAAAAATAAAAAAGCTTCAGTATCTGGGACATCTCATGAGAAATGAACAGAGGTTTTACTTATTGCAGTCCATACTACGGGGAAAAGTACTTGGAATGAGAGAAGTTGGGCGACCGCGAATATCATGGCTGAGAAAAATAAATACCTAGTTTGGCGTAAATACAACTGACTTATTCCGTGCAGAAAGTTAAAATATTCTGTATGATATCCAACATCCGAAACGGATAGGAACTCTCAGAAGAAGAAGTACTACTTCCAGATGTGATGACGTAATATCACTCAACGTAAAGAAACTGACACACAATTATGTTATAAGATCTAAGCTTTTGTAAATAATTAACTCGGTGCTGTGAATAATTGAAACAATTTGTGGTATATAAATCTCCACCAACGAATAGGGATATTTTGTGCCTGGACATATTAAAAAAAAATACAATCATAAACACACAACTCCAGTTGCATCAGTTTTCCAAAAAACTTATATTAAAAAGGTTGCAAACTAACAGTCTTTACGCTCCTCAATGAAACGTTTTATAAATAAATCGAAGGGAACTCTTAAGACTTAAAATTTCGTTTATTACAGCTTTAAAAAAAAATTATGCACTAATAATTTGATGACTAAAAAACGTAAAAATCAATACTTCTGAGCTATTCCCTTACGCAGTATAAGTGTATTATTTCGTGCTATTGAAAACTATGGCAATAAATTTAATTTTTTTTTAAGTTTTTTACGTTTATTCGAAAGAAAACAATGTAGGCTTATTAACTAAAACCAAAAGTAAATGTTTACTATATTATAGGGTATTAAATATGTACAATTATATACTGATGTATTGCAACAGTACGTCTGCGTACGTTACTGTGCATTGTCGCAATTAGTTAAAAAAACTTGTAAATTAGAATACATAATTAATATTGTCAATATTGAAAAAAAACTGCGTATTGAAAGCTGTAAGTAACCAGAGAAAGGGAACATCGAATGTACAGGACGGTACTGGCATATCACGCCACACACAAGCTAAGACTGTGTACAGTGTAAGTGATCTGTGTGTGCGTGAACCAGTAGAAACCGACGTAGCGTCACCCCTGAATAAATGTGAATTAAATAAGTTGTGCCGTACTTTGTTCGGCGCTCGGTTAAAACGCGAAGCTCGGTTGCATGGGCATGTATCACTTCTTTTAAAAACTGGCGCGTTCTCGACGTCATTCAATGCTTAGGTATCGCGCGTCGTCGCTGTGTGTACGTAACCCGCTTGTTAGAAGCAGTGACGAAGATTTGGTTGGCTGGCCCAGCTGTTGTGCGCAGTAACCTGCACAGAAGCGAAGTTTCGTGGGTGGAAATTGCGATGTAATCTCTCTCATTTCTGTTCCAACCTTCACCGAGGAAATTTCTCTGGTCTCGATTGACGGCATCTGATCTGTTCTGCCTGGTTGAAAAACTCCACTATGACAAGATAGATTTAAGCAAGCTCCAGGTGTTCGACCAATGGCGATATGGGTGTCGGGGTTGGCCGAACATCTGTCAACCCCTTGTGCAGAGAAGCTACATGAGCCGTGAGATGCCGTCAGTTGGGACACAGACACACACTTGGAGAAATTCTGACCCCAGAAGTATTCAGTTCAAGCTACAAGCTACATCCTAGCCACAGGGCCACCTACTTACATTGGACTATCCAGGTGTGGTCTTTCTATATTTAAATTTACCAATATCATCTACCACAATACTGTGTATCGGCAGACGCTCTCGGAAACAGACTTATAATAACCACATTTAACTTGCACAAGATATGGAAACACACATGTTAAGTTTTGGGCCTGCATGTTCGGACACTGTATACAACTAAGCACCTTATGTAACATTTTACAACATTCTTATACTATATAAGGGAATTGCACATACACATGTACCTAGATGAACAGCTCTAAGTTTTCCCATTTTTTTAAGGTATTCTATGTATCTGAGCATTGGTTATGTCCTGCATAATCACGTCCTGCCATGTGGGCATAATTCAGGACTTGGAGGTGTCTGACTTTCGTTCATGTATTGTGGCTTTAACTATGATTATGACTTAATTCTCGGAGTTTTGATTCAAAATTGTTGAATGATGTATTAACTTCTAAATTTCAAATCATCTCGTTCTGTTGGGGGCAAATCAGTTTCTCGTGATTATATGAATTCTCACCTCAGATGTGACACAACTGTGTGAATTTCTAAGCTTGGTTTTGTTTGTAAAAAATATATATGTATATATATATATATATAATGTGAAGGGTTA
The DNA here is from genome assembly GCA_034769895.1 of Magicicada septendecula. Lineage (NCBI taxonomy): Eukaryota > Metazoa > Arthropoda > Insecta > Hemiptera > Cicadidae > Magicicada > Magicicada septendecula. The sequence goes on from CM068373.1 coordinate 331,762,803, forward strand.
TTGCGAGAGGGTTATTGTAATATTGCAGGAATTGGGTGTGTGTTATATGTATTAAGTATGTGTTTATGTGTAATTTTCAAAAGGGGGAATATGATAATATTAATGATGTTATAGCACATGTGCTGAAATAATTGTAGAAAGAGCTAGCAAATTCAACGTTAAACTTCAAATATCAAATATTAAATACTATAATGTTTATCTTTGACATAGGGTTGCATCAAATATCAGATGTCACTGTCATTCTTGGAGTTGCATCCATTCTTTTACAAGACACTGAATTAAGCAGTCACGCATAATATTATGCTGTTGTATAATAAATGTATGTATGTAATGATGTATGCCAGTCAATTTTTTTGAATTAAGGGGATTATGGATAGCACTTAGTTGATTATTGTCAATCATTTATCAGTCGGTAATGCAGTGATGTATAACATATAAATGTAAATGTATTTCAATTTACTCAGTGGCAATTATTCAATTACACCTTGTTATATCATGTATGTGACTGGACGCCAAATAAATTTTGCACTTGTTATTGTTAATAGAGTTTTTTCATTTGCAAGTCCTGTCATCCATCCAGTGGACATATCTGAAATTGTAGCTTGGGTCTTTGCACACGTTATGCTTCCTCTAGGTTTATTACCTAGTTTTAGATATTATGTTTCTCCCCTTTAAAAAAAAAATAAAATAAAATAAAAGAAAAAAAATTCATAAAACACTTTATAAAATAAAAGAGGGGTTTCAAAGTAATATATTTAAATTTTGGTAAGTGCGCGTAAGATATGACAACACAAATTACGCCACGTTATTAATAATATAAAGACGCGCATATGTGCAAAATCTAGTGCGAAACAAATAATACATATTAATGCAGTGTAGATAAAAGTGAATAGAACCAAGAACAATTAAAGTATAGAAAAACTGTTAATATACAATTGTATATAGTACAACAATTACCGATTGTATGAACATCGAGTAATAAACAAAAGACTTCGCATGTTGCGAATAAAATTAAAATAAGTACGAAAAATAAACGAATCTGTAAAGGGACGCTCGACAAACTATAACAATATAAATCGTGCACAGAATGGTTGAAACGTGATTTTTGCGCCCGACAGTATAAATAAGCGAGGATCGACAGCCTCGAACCTCATTCACTGGAACACATCTGCAGCTGAAGGCTATGCTCGACTGTGGACCATCCAATACTCCAGCAGTATGGAGATAGTACCGCGCGAGTCATCTGAATGCTGAGTGGACCAGTAGGACAGGACGACGGAGTCCAGGAGGATTAGACGACAACGGAGGATCGACACAGGAAACAGGACTCAGGACGAGGAATCACTGAGTATAACCGCACAAGCAATAAGGTGACATGAAACAATTTTTACTCGTCAACGAACGAGTAATAAAAGACATTAAAAAGAAAAGAGACAATGATAAACTTTAATAGTGTAAACAATAATTGTAAAATCTAATTGTTCGTTGTAATCTAATAATTGGTTAATTTTAGTAATTTATAATGATATTTAACATTTACAAAATTATTAATATTATTATTGAAATTATAACGTAGCATAAATGTTTAAGTAATTCTAAATTTGATTGATATTTCAGGAATACGATATTCATATGTAGGCACACAAAGCTTAGTAGTAATAATAAAAAAAATGTATGCAATTTAAAAGAAACACAATCTGAGCAAGTCGAGAGCACATTTTATATTATAAAAATGTTTATTTACACATGTCAATTTATATCTTGTGTATTATATTTATGAATATTTGTGTTGATGTTATTTGTATAGTGACAATAATTGTCACTGCACACACAAAAGAAAAATATTATGCGAATAAAAATGACGAAATTTAATTCGTAATTTTACAAAATTTATTATAAAAACTTTGAATGATTTTTACGAAGTCGATATGATATAAGAAGTGTTATTATTATTTAAAAACACACCATACACCTTTCCTCGTTATAGTATGTGTGTGTGTGTGAACAGTAAACACTATATTTTCATAAATTTTAAAACTTATTTTATATATTTGATTTATTTTATTTACTCTATAGTTAAATTATAAAGTCCTTTATTCAGTAAAATTTTAAAACTTGTATAATAAAAGAAACCAATCTGTAAAATATCGGTATGGAGAACCATACATGACTTCCATATTCTAAGATTTATTTTTAAAATCATTTTCGAAATGGAATATTACCATAGAAACTACTTCTTTCTACTTACTGCTTCAGCCTTAACCACAGTACTGTGGTCACTAACATATACCACCTCACGTTATCGCACTCGATTTTCACTGATGATGGAAGTCAATGGCATTGCCGAAACGTCTGGTTTTGTAGAAAACATTGGACTACGGCCAAATATCCCGGGAAGGAATTTTAACAAAAACTACTTCTTTGTTGCCGATAACGTTGTACACATATATATAAAAAATATGCATAAAATTAATGGCTTGTATAAGTTAATGATTGATCTCCATTAAGTAGTGCTCAAGTTTCCAAAGTTTTAATATTATGATGTCCGTAATTAAAACATCAGAGCAGGTTTAGTGTGTATGAGGGTTCACCGTGGACAAAAATTTTCAACATTTCCTATTGAGCGTTGCTTAGAATAAATCTGCGAATCTACAGTGTACGTTTCACGGAACAAACATGCGGAAAAGAAGGAGCGCTCCGAAGTCACTCATGGACCCTCAGCATCTTGCAGAGGGTTCATTCCCTAAAGACGAAAAGTCTGTCTATGAATCGTTCCTCTGTAAACACGTGCAGTTACACTGCCCAACGATCCACAGGAAGCAAATCGCTATCCACGCTGGACACTTTTTCGGCTTGCATGCGTTATGTTGGTATGGGTTCGGCACTTTCCATTTAAAAACCGTGCAAATGTAAGAAAATAAACATGAATGAGGCCAGAAATAACGCGAATAGTGTGTGTGTGTGTGTGTGTGTGTGTCTTCCCTGCCTTTTTATTGCGGTAGTGATAATAATAAAATTGAAACGTAAACAGTACATAACTGAGAAATGCTTGCCTGCCACGCACGATATATTTTCTCTTATACATGACTAGCAGAATACCCGTGCTTCGCTACGGAGTTTCACGTTGTACGTAATGAAAATGTTAGTTTAATTAATAAAGTTTAATTAAAGCAGGCTTCTTAAAAATAAATAGCTGTTGCCCACAACTTCGTTCTCGTGGTCTTCAATTTAATGCGATAATATATTTAGAACAGAATCTATTCTATTGGGTTGCCATAGTAACCAGATCTAATAGTTTTTTAAGACCGCAAAGGACCCCCCAGAGGATCGTATCGAAAAAAACACCTGTCCTATGTTGGTTCTCCCGTTGCGTAAAATATTTGTGCCAAGTTTGGTTGAAATCGGTCCAATGGTTTACGTGGAGACGTGGAAGACCCCAAAGGACCCCCAAAGGATCGTATCGAAAAAAAACACTTGTCCTATGTTGGTTCTCCCTTTGCGTAAAATATTTGTGCCACGTTTGGTTGAAATCGGTCCAGTGGTTTAGGAGGCGATGTGGAAGACCCCAAAGAACCCCCAAAAGGACCCCATCGAAAAAAAACCTATCCTATGTTTGTTCTCCCGTGGCGTAAAATATTTGTGCCAAGTTTGGTTGAAATCGGTACAGTGGTTTAGGAGGAGATGTGGAAGAAACCTTGGCGGACGTGCGCACAACAACTCACCGAAGTTTCATCGCAATCGGATGAATGGTATAGGAACGCATACGGGACAAACAAAGAAACATTCATTTTATATATAAGATGTAAACTATACCACTTATTTGACATAAACCGCGATAGCTAAGCTAATGTACAACATATATGTATTAATTATACACATAAATGTTCCTCGATAGACACTCTATCTATTGGCGAAAACTTGAATAAAATCCGTTCAGTACTTCCTGAGATTAGCTATTTCAAACACAGAGAGAAAACGGACCGACTTTACTTTATACTATGTACAGATTTACATTAAAATGAAAAAATTATAATTTTATTGCCTGGCAACAAAATTATTTTATTTTTAACAATTACCATTGTTTGAAAAAGTTTAAATGAATTTTCAAGTACTTTACTCTTGTTAAAACGTAAAAGGTTGCAGGTAAACTACCCCTTCCCCTTAACCGATGTTTACCAAAATCGAAAGTCCTTGAGACCTCTACAATTCAGGGATGTATGCAAAAAGTTATTTGATTCTGTTTGAATTTGCGGCTGTTATCGTTTGCCATAGAAAATACGTTTGATAAAAAAACGTTGCCGGTAAACTACCCCTTCCCCTTAACCGATCTTCACCAAAAACAATCGGTCTTGAGTACTCTACAAATCACGGCTGTATGCAAAAAATTATTTGATTCTGATTGAATTTGCGGCTGTTATCGTTTGGCATAAAATATACCCTTGTTAAAAAAACGTTGTTGGTAAACTACCCCTTTCCCTTAACCGATCTTCACCAAAAACAACAGGTCTTGAGAACTCGGCAATTTAGGGCTGTATGCAAATAATCTTTTGATTCTGTTTGAATTTGCGGCTGTTATCGTTTGCCATAGGAAATACCCTTGTTAAAACATAAAACGTTACAGGTAAACTACCCCTTTCCCTTAACCGATCTTCACCAAAAACAACAGGTCGTGAGAACTCTAAAATTCAGGGCTGTATACGAAACATTATTTGATTCTGTTTGAATTTGCGGCTGTTATCGTTTGCCAAAAAAAAAAAATTTCCCTTGATAAAAAAAAACCGTTGCCGGTAAACTACCCCTTTCCCTCAACCGATCTTCACCAAAAACAATAGGTCGTGAGTACTCTACAAATCAGGGCTGTATGCAAAAAATTATTTGATTCTGTTTGAATTTGCGGCAGTTATCGTTTGCCATAGCAAAAAAATCTACAGACACACAGACAGACAGACACACACACAGACACTTTTCGGAAAACGACTTTTTTTCATGTTTTGAGTGTAGTAGAATCAGAATCTGCAATAATCTCGAACACGATTTTTTTTTTGCCATCACCATACTTCCATTCCTTAAGGAATATGGAAGTAAAAATGATACAAAGAATTTTAAAGTTTCATTTAAAATTAAAATAACAATTTAAAATATCGGTATGGAGAACCATACATGACTTCCATATTCTAAGATTTATTTTTAAAATAATTTTCGAAATGGAATATTACCATAGAAACTACTTCTTTCTACTTACTTCTTCAGCCTTAACCACAGTACTGTGGTCACTAACATATACCACCTCACGTTATCGCACTCGATTTTCACTGATGATGGAAGTCAATGGCATTGCCGAAACGTCTGGTTTTGTAGAAAACATTGGACTACGGCCAAATATCCCGGGAAGGAATTTTAACAAAAACTACTTCTTTGTTGCCGATAACGTTGTACACATATATATGAAAAATATGCATAAAATTAATGGCTTGTATAAGTTAATGATTGATCTCCATTAAGTAGAGCTCAAGTTTCCAAAGTTTTAATATTATGATGGCCGTAATTAAAACATCAGAGCAGGTTTAGTGTGTATGAGGGTTCACCGTGGACAAAAATTTTCAACATTTCCTATTGAGCGTTGCTTAGAATAAATCTGCGAATCTACAGTGTACGTTTCACAGAACAAACACGCGAAAAAGAAGGAGCGCTCCGAAGTCACTCATGGACCCTCAGAATCTTGCAGAGGGTTCATTCCCTAAAGACGAAAAGTCTGTCTATGAATCGTTCATCTGTAAACACGTGCAGTTACACTGCCCAGCGATCCACAGGAAGCAAATCGCCTTCCACGCTTGACAATTTTTCGGCTTGCATGCGTTATGTTGGTATGGGTTCGGCACTTTCCATTTAAAAACCGTGCAAATGTAAGAAAATAAACATGAATGAGGCCAGAAATAACGCGAATAGTGTGTGTGTGTGTGTGTGTGTGTCTTCCCTGCCTTTTTATTGCGGTAGTGATAATAATAAAATGGAAACGTAAACAGTACATAACTGAGATATGCTTGCCTGCCACGCACGATATATTTTCTCTTGTACATGACTAGCAGAATACCCGTGCTTCGCTACGGAGTTTCACGTTGTACGTAATGAAAATGTTAGTTTAATTAATAATAAAGTTTAATTAAAGTAGGCTTCTTAAAAATAAATAGCTGTTGCCCACAACTTCGTTCTCGTGGTCTTCAATTTAATGCGATAATATATTTAGAACAGAATCTATTCTATTGGGTTGCCATAGTAACCAGATCTAATAGTTTTTTAAGACCGCAAAAGACCCCCCAGAGGATCGTATCGAAAAAACACCTGTCCTATGTTGGTTCTCCCGTTGCGTAAAATATTTGTGCCAAGTTTGGTTGAAATCGGTCCAATGGTTTAGGTGGAGACGTGGAAGACCCCAAAGGACCCCCAAAGGATCGTATCGAAAAAAACACTTGTCCTATGTTGGTTCTCCCTTTGCGTAAAATATTTGTGCCAAGTTTGGTTGAAATCGGTCCAGTGGTTTAGGAGGCGATGTGGAAGACCCCAAAGAACACCCATAAGGACCCCATCGAAAAAAAACCTATCCTATGTTTGTTCTCCCGTGGCGTAAAATATTTGTGCCAAGTTTGGTTGAAATCGGTACAGTGGTTTAGGAGGAGATGTGGAAGAAACCTTGGCGGACGTGCGCACAACAACTCACCGAAGTTTCATCGCAATCGGATGAATGGTATAGGAACGCATACGGGACAAACAAAGAAACATTCATTTTATATATAAGATGTAAACTATACCACTTACTTGACATAAACCGCGATAGCTAAGCTAATGTACAACATATATGTATTAATTATACACATAAATGTTCCTCGATAGACACTCTATCTATTGGCGAAAACTTGATTAAAATCCGTTCAGTACTTCCTGCTATTAGCGATTTCAAACACAGAGAGAAAACGGACCGACTTCACTCTATGCTATGTACAGATTTACATTACAATGAAAAAATTATAATTTTATTGCCTGGCAACAAAATTATTTTATTTTCAACAAATACCATTGTTTGAAAAAGTTTAAATGAATTTTCAAGTACTTTACTCTTGTTAAAACGTAAAAGGTTGCAGGTAAACTACCCCTTCCCCTTAACCGATCTTCACCAAAATCGAAAGGCCTTGAGTCCTCTACAATTCACTGACGTATGCAAAAAAATTATTTGATTCTGTTTGAATTTGCGGCTGTTATCGTTTGCCATAAAAAATACGCTTGATAAAAAACGTTGCCGGTAAACTACCCCTTCCCCTTAACTGATCTTCACCAAAAACAATAGGTCTTGAGCACTCTACAAATCAGGGCTGTATGCAGAATATTATTTGATTCTGTTTGAATTTGCGGCTGTTATCGTTTGCCATAGAAAATACCCTTGTTAAAAAAACGTTGTTGGTAAACTACCCCTTTCCCTTAACCGATCTTCACCAAAAACAATAGGTCTTGAGAACTCTGCAATTTAGGGCTGTACGCAAATAATCTTTTGATTCTGTTTGAATTTGCGGCTGTTATCGTTTGCCATAGGAAATACCCTTGTTAAAACATAAAACGTTACAGGTAAACTACCCCTTTCCCTTAACCGATCTTCACCAAAAACAATAGGTCTTGAGAACTCTGCAATTCAGGGCTGTATGCGAAACATTATTTGATTCTGTTTGAATTTGCGGCTGTTATCGTTTTCCAAAAAAAAAAAATTCCCTTGATAAAAAAAAACCGTTGCAGGTAAACTACCCCTTTCCCTCAACCGATCTTCACCAAAAACAATAGGTCGTGAGTACCCTACAAATCAGGGCTGTATGCAAGAAATTGTTTGATTCTGTTTGAATTTGCGGCAGTTATCGTTTGCCAAAAAAAAAAATCTACAGACACAGAGACACACAGACAGACACACACACAGACACTTTTCGGAAAACGACTTTTTTTCATGTTTTGAGTGTAGTAGAATCAGAATCTGCAATAACCTCGAACACGATTTTTTTGCCATCACCATACTTCCATTCCTTAAGGAATATGGAAGTAAAAACAGTGTCGCGATCACAAACACACACATAATAAACAGTTGAACATGGTCACCAGTGATAAAAATATCTGAAACATGTTTCAAATAAGACAACAAATTTTGACGGCACTTCAAAATTATTACATTTCAAGAAAGGAAATGTACCAAATTAAAAATTAAAAATGTCTATGGTTGAACTATTATAGGAATTTCTATTTATTTTTTTTTATTTTAATGGTTTCCTGTAATCTTTTAGTCAGTCTTGTATGTGTCACCATTATAATATATATTTCTTTTATTACAAAGAAGATAAGCCCTAAACATCATTTTTTATTTAATTTTTATACTGTTTGGAAATTGATCTTCTTGGTTGTCATTGTGACAACAATGTTCCTTCTTAAATCAACGGGTTTTTTTTTATATAAATCAAATCAATACACTTCCCTTGAATATTTTGAATTACGGAAAAGTTAAATTTGTATTCTTCTTTAAAGAGTGAACCACAAGTCGATTGACATTAATGATCACAAAGATTCATTTTGCGAAGCCACTTATGGCCTCCGTATACACCGGTTTAAGGTGTTTTAAGAGGTTTGCCGATTCCTTACCTTCACTTTGACTTCACTAACTATAGATATTTGGATAATTCTCTTTTATACAGTATTTCTTTATTTGGTGTTCTGCCCTAAGGCAGATCTTCAAATGGTAAAAGCTCTCCAAGCTGTCCTATCGCATGCCTGTCTTTTTGTTTCTTCGTAAAACCCTCTGATTTTAATGCTATCTATTAACTTCATTCTTCTACGCCCTCTTCTTTTTCCTCCTTCTTCGACACCCTCCATGTCAGTTGTAAGCCAGCAGTTTCTTCTTAAACAATGACCTAACCAAATCCTTTTCCTGTTTTCTATTATCTTCAGGATTCTTCTCTCTTCCCCTATTCTCCTTGAAACTTCATCATTCCTTACTTTATCAAGTCACCTCACTTTTTCCATTGCTCGTCAAACCCACATCTTAAATGCTTCTAACTTTTTCTCATCCTCCTTCCTTAGTGTCCATGTACATGTAAAGCAACGCTTTGTGTTATCTCTACTGCCTTTGGTACCTTTTCTCGATGCATTCCCCTTCCGGAGATCCGACTGTTACCTCCAAAATATTTTACATACAGGGCCATACCATTTGCTCTACTAGGGATATTCAACATGGGTCCTTAAGTATGTAGAATATTTTAATATATAAATATTTAAATTCTTAAATCCTTATACAGTAGAACGTGGTTAATTTGAACGTGCATTATTCAAATTCGTGAATAATTCGAACTTTTAGTGTGGGCCCTTGTAATTCCTATGTAAAAGCGTGCAAAAGCATCGTCTGTAATTCAAAAGGTTTGGTTAATTCAAAGTATAAGTTCTGCTCAAATTATAAAAGAAACTTATGTATTATGTGGGGTAGACCACATAGAACTAAAGAAACGACTGGACATAGACATGCAGGCATCGTCTTTGTGAACAGACGCTTGTCGTCGGTGTCAAATTGGCTAGGCCAGTATGCAGCAATGACTCGTGACTGGCTCGGAGTACCATAGCGTTTGTACATAGACCATCCCATATGACCAGCAGTTTCTTTAAAAAAAGCACTGTTGTTTAAACATTGATAAATACTTAATACAATTGAATACTAAAAAATAACTATACAACACTTTTTCCCAGACTTTCCTCTTATGAAAATACTCTTGCAACTGAAGCTGTTTAAAAATACGTTTTGTGCAATTTTAACCAAAAAATCTCTCAGATATTGTTTATCCATTTTGTAACTAATAATACAGTAATTAAAACAAACACACTCACTACTATCAATAACACGCAAAATAAACACGAAATAAACTCAGAAAACCCGCAAACTTCACGTACACAAAAACCGGATTTTCCACCTTGAACACGCGAAATGTAAACAAAGTCACGACGCTTGCCAACTGTACAAATTATTTCCTAAAAACTATTTTCTTCAATCAGTGCTGCAATCTGATGGTAGAAACAAGAACTGAAATGTCACATAAAACTTCTGCATTCGTTCTGTGGCGTAATAGTAAAACGGAAACGTTTGACAGCATTGAAAAATGAGCGGAGTAAATGTGCGTCGCCTGTCATAATACCAAGTCCACTGTTGGCGTAATATTACGCCGTTGGTCTTAAAAATGTTAACGGACGCGTCTCTCATTGTCTGTTGATTCATACACCGCTTATTGTTGCCATTAGTCTTCATAATTTGTGTAGAAATCTTTTTGAATGTCTACCGTGCGTTACTATGTCCTGTAGCCAGATACAGCGCCTTTCTTTGTGCAATAAAATATACTGTATACAAAAAAGTGTGTTTGAGTGACTCTTACTGTGCAGTTTTATTGTGTTATGTATTCATCATAATAATTCATCAGTCTTTCAAAACTAACGCCGACACAATACAAATCGCTGGTATTAGCGGAAAAGTTGCAGTCATTCGAAAAATAGTAAAGGGACAAATAAAAAAACAAAAACAGAATGGAGGTAATATCAGAGACGCCATATCACAAGCAGTATTTAAAGCATTGGGGACGAGACGTAAATGATATGGAAATTGAGGCCTACAGGTATGGGATGACGGCATTAGACAAATAATAGGTGCTAAAAAGCAGGCACACCTGAAACATCTAGCCTTAAACAATGCTCAGACAAGGTGTAAATTGCCATTGCCGGAAGAGAAATCAGGAAAATCAAGCAAAGTTCAAGGGATAAATATGTAAGGTAATATGTAAATATGTACATGGCAGGCAGGACAACGCTTGCAAAGGTACTTCCCATATTTAAGATAGGTATTCGTAATGACTGCAGGAACTACAGATGCGTCAGCCTTTTTAATACTTCATATAAATTATATGCATTTATATTAAGAACACGGCTGAATGCGATAACGGAGTCAATACTTTCAGAGGCCCAAAACGGTTTCAGGAAGAGTAGATCATGCTTAGATTGTATATTTACAATAACCCAGCTTACTGAAAAGCATAGAGAGTATCAACTTACATAGATCTGCTTACATAGATACCTTTCATCGACTTCGAGAAGTCGTTTGAAAGAGTGAATCGGAGCAAACTATGGGTAGTAATTGTAAGGAACGTTATCCCACAACATCTACTTAGAGCAATACATAGTCTTTATGTAGATAATAACATCTTAATAGAAGCATGGAAACCGAGAACAGCTCCTAGAGTTGGCCTGATCAATTTTGGACTACGGCAAGGGTGTCCATTATCACCTTCTCTTTTTAATTTATATACTGACGAAGTCGCACCAAACTGGCAGATGTGTCTATGATTGGTCACTCCACAATTGACACTTCGTTGTTTGCGGACGATTAGGCTATTTTGTCGGATTCTGGAAACAGACTGCAGATGGATATACATCTGTTAAATCGAATCTGCAAAGACTCTGGATTCCAAATATACACACTTAAGACCAACATGATGGAATTAGTTTCGTAGAACCGATCCCATACGTGCAAAAATTGTTATAGATGGTACTGTCCTGGAACAAGTTAGAATTTTGAATTCCTAGGCTACAGTGGGTCTTATAAATCAAGCAAAGACGTTGTGAACAAGTAGCATAAGTTCAACCTTATGTGCGGTTCCATTAGGCGAACCTTAAGTCAGCAAGTAAAAGAACAAGCCTAAAATTCAACAAAGTGGTGGCCCTTCCCACACTTCTTTAGGCGTCTGAGAATCGGACTTTAACGAAAGGCCAGGCCAGTCGCATTCAAGCGGCTGAAATGAGATTTCTCAGGCACGTAACAGGGTACACTCTCCATGATCATAGAAGAAACAAAGATATACGGCAGGAACTGAATATTATGAGTATACTCGACAGGATCGCCCAGTATCGGCTGAATTGGTGGGAACATCTTTGCTGAATGGATCACTGTCGCATCCCCAAACAACTATGGAACTATAAGCCAAGGGGACGGAGAGATGTGGGACGTCCGAAGAAGCGTTGGAGTGACCAGCTGTAATATTTGCCTATTTGAGACCGCAAGAAACCATCCTTGGTGTAATTCTTGAAGATGATGATGATGATGATGTTGATTACAAATAAAAAAATTCGAAATCGTAAATGATTTCGGGACACCGTCAAATACAATACATAATAAACGTATCTCATAAATAAAGAGAAGATTATGAATAATATGCGCAAAGCCGGTGACAAAGGCAGAGAAAGATAGATAGAACTAGACTAGATAGGACTAGAAAATCTTAACGTTAATGAATGTGTAGTGAAGTGTAGTTTAAGAAAGCAAAGAACAAAAACACTCATTGGACACTTCGTTAGATATGTAGCTGACGAATTTGCATATACGTAGCATACAAAGAAGTGAGTGTAAGGCCATCTACTCGTTTGATCAATGGTTTTAAAGAAAGAAATGGCTTTTTTTTTAAACTATTTGCCGGATAAGTGGATCAGTGGGCGTTAAACCTCCAAATTCTTGGAAAGACGACGATCTGTTGCAATTACAGTAATTTCCAATAGAGACGCGAAAGACATTATTAACGAGACGGAATTACTCTTCAGATTAACCCCCGGTAAAACACTTGCATTTAAAAGATAAAGTTTTAGTGGCTGCAAACGCAGCAAGAAGCGCGTAACACAACAGGTTGGAGCAAAATGAATGATTCACAACTACAGCCTTTGCTAATGATAGGAAAGTAAGCCAACCCACATTGTTTTAAAAGCGTGAAAAGGAAACTAGTTGAATATGAATCAAAAGCTTGAATAAGAAGTAAAATTTTCCAGAGATAACTTTTGAAAATCGATAGGAAATTTTGGACACTGAACAGAAGAATCGTTTTGATTGTTGAAAACTCTACAGCGCACAACACTATTCCTGTGGTGGAAAATGTAAAGATTGTGTTTTTCCCTGAAAGATGACTTCACTGGTTCAACCTATGAGCCAGTGTGTAATAAAAAAAAGTAAGCATTTTTACAAACTGCTTGTAATCTGAAACATTCTGTCAGGCACTTACTTACATGAGCACGAAAATGTCAAGATTAACAACCTTCAACCTCCCCGCCTCTTCAACAGTGCTTGGGATCAAGTTACACAAAAGACGACAACTAATTGCTTTCGTTAAAGCGGTTTCTACCACACTGAATATAAATATGATAAAACTCATCATCATCATCGTCCTCAAGGTTTGAACCAAGAATTCTTTGTTCCGGTCTCAAATAGGCAAATATTACAGCTGGTCACTCCAGCGCTTCCTCGGACGTCCCACACTTCTCCGTCCCCTCGGCCTATAGTTCCATAGTTGTTTGTGGATGCGGCAGTCATCCATTCGGCAAAGATGTTCCCACCAATGGTTTTTATTCTGGATATATGCAATATCTGCAATCCAGAGTCTTTGCAGATTCCATCAAACAAATGTATATCCATCTGCAATCTGTTTTCAGAGTCCGACAGAATAGCCTGATCGTCCGCAAACAATAAAGTGTCAATTGTAGAGTGACCAATCATAAAATGATCTGGAAGACACATCTTCCAGTTTTTTATGACATCGTCAATATATAATTAAAAATAGAAGGTGATAATGGACACCCCTGTCGTACTCCACAATTGATCAGACCAACTCTAGGAGCTGTTCTCGATCTCCCTGCTTCTATTAAGATTTTATTCTCCATATACAGACTCGTATTGCTCTAATTAGATGTTGTGGGATCCCTTTCCTTGCCATTACTGCCCATACTGCCCATACTTTCCTCCGATTCACTCTGTCAAAAAATGCCTTCTCGAAGTCGATGAAAGCTATGCATGTGGTAGCTGATACTCTTTACGCTCTTCAACGAGGTGGGCTATTGTAAATATACAATCTAAACATGATCTGCCCTTGCTGAAACCGTTTTGGGCCTCTGAAAGTATTGACTCCGTTATCGCATTCAGCCGTGTTCTTAATATAAATGCATATAATTTATGAATATAAAGCTGATACAGAAATTGTCCCTACTGTGGATAAATGGGAAGATATTCAGCATGACGCAAGCGTTCTTTACAAAGGTTTTGTAACATGGATGAAGACTTGGCGGTTTGCAGCGAACAGGAGATCGGGAGTGATGATTTCGAATGAACAAAATGATGGCGCATTTTTAGGTGAAGAAGGTGACTAGCCAGAACTTAGAATGATAAAGATTTCAACAGCTTCGCAGGCACAAATTATATTAAAGACTTGATACGGTCTATTGAAGGGCAGCAGAACGTTAGTGATGGTTTTTTCCAAGCACTCGGTAAACTTGAAGAGTTTAATACAAGTCATTATATTAATTCCAAAATCCAATAAGTAATATCTAGCTATATTTAAAACCACTGTAGATATTTTGTAATGAACTTACAGATAACACATACATATGTCTAAGAAACTTTTTTAATATACCGTCTTTAGTCTACAGATAATTGTAAGAGCTCCTGGCTTTATTGCTTATGTCAACTTGATTTTATATATTCAAATAAATAAATTGAAATTAGAAAACCCCTGGCGACGAGCAAAGTATGCTAAATATGTTTCTATTAGGAAAAACATTTTTTCAAGAACATAATATCATCGATGGTATTAGATGGTAGTCGCCTAAAAGCAGTGATAATGAATCACTGACAAGGACGGGGAGGTTACTGAAGTTGTCAGTGGCGCACACCTGGGAACTGAGAGATTATACTTTATCAGACAACTTCTTAATGCGCCCACTTGCGTTGGAAAACTGCTGATTTCTTATTAGTACAGAAATACGTTTACTTTTCCCTTCGCGTATTATTATGCCATATTTTTTGAAACAGCTTTATTCCGCGTAACCATGGAATTTTTTTATAAGAAACTACTGTCCGCCTAACGCTTATATTAATTAAATAACGCTGGATTTAGCAATACTATTAATTAACCACAGTACAGTAATTACTGTTTTGTTTTATGTAGCCAACTATATTAGTACCTAATGTTAGTTTGTGCCTTTAGCGTTATTTTGATTTTTAAAATAATAAAACGTTTCTTGCTGATTTTTTAAAACCTACTACTACTTACTACTTCTAGAACAACTCCTACTACTGATTCTAATACTATTGCTTCTATACTATTCTAATACAATACTTCCTATACTATATCTTCTGCTCCTGCTAATGCTGCTGTTCCTCCTCCTTCTAATACTACAACAACAACTACTACTACCGGCTACTACTACTATTACTACTGCTACTACTATTAATACTACTACTACTACTACTACTACTACTACTACTACTACTACTACTACTGCTGCTGCTGCTGCTGGTGCTGGTGCTGCTACTGCTACTGCTACTACCAGTGGATGATTTCTAAAATTATAAGTGCCGGAACGCATCAGTCCAAAATTTGTACAGCCACAAATATACTTATCTTTTATATTAGCTTATAAATTTACATCAAGTTATTACGAAGGAGGTCTACATTTTTAAAGCCTAATAAAATCTGTAACATTCGTATAAACTTGTATCTAAAGAGAAAGTAAAGTTATTATCTAAAAATATAATAAAAATATCTAAAGATACTGATATTTCTAAAGTGCTTCATTGTTAAGTTAGCCGCACGATTATCGAAAACATGTCATTCACGATGCCGTCATCCCGGAACCTCAATCAAACTGTAAGTGATGGTTTAGGTGGTTCGGACGTTTTAAAAAAGTTTCCATAGTTTCGTCATTGTGTCGTCATATTTGTTTGTTTCTTGCCCCTTCCTTACTATTTGTGTCCAGTGATGTATTTTTGAATCCAAGAGATCCCGGGACGCCGTTCCGGTGCGTTCCACCTGAAATCAAGCCCTGACTACTACTACTATTACTACTAATACCAGTGGTTTTTATTTTCACAAAATTCATTCATTTTAAGGGAGGAGACATTTTTAAGTATTATTAAATTTTACTCTAGCTATTTACCGTTAGTCAGAATTTTTACTTTTTCAGAAAAGGATATCTTAGATAAAAACACTTGACCTTGATGCTGAGGGTAATTACTTCTACTAACTCAGAACGAAATTATACTCCGATTTTCAGAAAATTGTAAGAAAATATATTAATAGGAACAGGCGTATAATCTGTCTAAATAGGATAGACACTGGAAGTAAATAAGTTGTTTATGTGATAAAGATTTGTCAAGTGACCTCATGCTCTAAATCATATCGTAATCTTTCTCACTGAATGATAATAGTGTAGTATTGGGCCAGCGATAACAAACAAAATCGAAGAACTGCTACTCCAGTGGTGGTAATCTATACCTAGGGTGCAGATGTATAGCAAAATTGAAAGTTAAGGGCATGGGAATGAGCGAAACACTTATGGTCGGAGAGGAATGGTGATGTGGTGGGAGTCGCTTTGAAATGCGAGAAGAGAATTGTTGTTATGAGTGTCACTGCAGCCACGTATGAATATTATTTCGAATAGTAACTAAAACTCGTGTGCAAGGTTTGTTAGTCATCTGTGTTTCGCTTATCACGGATCTCTCTCTCTCTCTCTCTCTCTCTCTCTCTCTCTCTCTCTCTCTCTCTCTCTCTCTCTCTCTCTCTCTCTCTCTCTCTCTCTCTCTCACTCACTCTCTCTCTATTACATATCAAATGTTATATAAACCTATCTCGTCTTTTTTAGTCCTGTAATTGTCTGCTGTTGAGACGTACATAACACAGCTCTTATCGGAATGGAATGGGCTGTGCAAACTATGCACTTGTGCACTTCAGCTCCTTAATTACACTCGACTATCTCTACAGTTTATCATAAAGGGACGACGTTTTCGTACCGGTATTAGCTTACTTGCGAAAATCTTTCAATCGTAGACAACGAAAGTCTGTTTCAAGGAGAAAGTAAAATCATGTCATTTAACACAGTATTTTAGGTAAATAATAGCCCCACAAATGTTAAAGGTAAAGTCTTTTAGCCCCACAAATGTTACAACTCGTAAAAGTAACGAAGAACTACAGAGACATCATTTATTTTTAACCAGCTGGTAAACAACCTTTTATCGTAAATAAATCAAAAAGTTAAAGTTATAGCATGTGTTAATCAAAATTTTACTAATTTTTTTCATTTCAGTATTCTATTTGATTTTATTATTAGTCAAAATAAAAACGCGAGCTCGCGCGCGCGAGGCATTTTTATCATAATAGAACAAATATCCTACTATTTTTTCTGTACTATTTGTTTTATAATTACTTATTTTTATTGTAAACATAAGGAAGACGTTAATAAAAAACCTTCAGACTCGCTCAAGTACGTATGTGCTAAAGTCTAAAATTTGCTTAATTAATATAAGCTTGGGGTAAATGGACAGGTCTGGGATTGTAAAAATGTTTTCATGAATATGAATAGTTCCGTTTAAACTATTTAAATGAACAGTAAAACAACGAGATAATTAATAATAAACTGAGATAATAATATATAGATTGAGGTAGTACGTAACACAGTAATTAACAACGCAACTAAAACGTGACACGCATGTTGGCAACATCTTCACTTGTATAGCAGCTGATCCTCCGTTACCCTCCCGCCATTCACAATTTCAAAGTGTACTCGTCTATGCAAAAACTGGTTTCTGCGCATGTGCCTATAGCTTTCAATTTTGTTGTACAGTACATGCAATATACACCAATCACATGACTAACGTGTGAAATGTTTACTAGTACTGACTTTTTAATTTCGATATATTATCTTAAGTACGGTTATACACCAGAAGATTGAATAGATGACAGAAACCGGAATACTCTCGAGGTTTCTGTCTGCCACTGTGCCTTCCGAGTAGTCACTCAATTGTTCTCCAATCATCTGGCACCCTCTCTAAAAAATCATTACATCTGTTATATAAGGAGCAGCTTTAGCGTGATGAGGTTGGGAGTTTAGCGAATTATAATAGTACCACTAGTGTGAAAAGTTCAGTGTTTAACGGGTGCGATATTAGTGAATTATGAAGTGCTGTTTTACTAAAGTTCAATATTAGTGAAACTGAAAAGTGTTCATTGTTAATTTCTGTGAGGAGTATTGTTATTTTGGTAATTTAGTGACTTGTATAAGTTGTTGTGACAGATTGGGCAAACGTACAACTAGAACTATTAATATGAATGTTCTGGTTCATCAAAGTGTTATTAAAGTCGTGAGTTTTGATTTCTATGGCGTACAGTAATTTATTCCAGTGTCGTAAGCCACGAACTATTTGATTGTTGTAACAATATACAATTTTAGTTGCATCAGCTCAATCTCTATCAATGCTGAAAACAGGTTGCGTGACGAGTTCTTGCCTAACAGCTACTTACTTCATAAAGTTTACAGTCGAATCAAACTGTGTTTAATACTTGTAAGTTGTAGTCTGTTTTCACAAGTACAGAATTTCAATTCTTTGGTTTTTATAGTTTTTTTTAAAGGTACTTAAGGGCTTTAAAGCTTTAATCGATTTTGAAAAGTTCACATCATAGTTGTCTACCTTTACCACCACGGCTTACGGGTAATAAATGAAACTAAAATATTAGTAAGAACATAACGTTAATAAATATTTTCACGCGGTATATTATTTGGTAACATATTTTACATTATACCTGTTTAAGCTGTAACAGCAGGTCAGCAATTTACCACTCAGCTTTCGACACACAAGCATAAATGTGTAGTATGTATGCGTGACTGTGTAGGCGCTTTTTGGTGTGTGTGTGTGTGTGTGTTCAAAAAAGAGAGGGCACATATAGAAAAGAGGAAGGGAAAGGGGAGAGTGTTTGTTTGATTTCACTAGTGTCCATCCCACTTTTCATTACCAGTGGCTACCAAACTGAAGTCGAAAATTTTCATATACGTAATTACATTCACTATTTGCATACTTCGTCACTAACAAAAACAGTGCTGTTAAATCTGAAAAATTTAGAATACAAAGCAAACAGAATTTTTGAATCTGAATGCGAAGTAGGCTTAAGTCTTAATATGTTTGTAAGGTTGTTCTATATATGAGTGCACGACTTTACCAGTTGACGTTACTAAACAAATAATATGTTACTCACATTAGGTGATTCTATAACTTTATTCAGTCTTGAGATTTCTATAACTTTATTGAGATTAAGAACGGAATTTAAAATAGAAATGTATACTTCATAATAATTTTTATCGTAATTCTTATTGAATTATTAATTATTTCCTAATACTGAAGAAGAGTGAATACCGACCTAATTTTTCGTCTATTTTATTAATATTCGGGTCAATTTAAGTTAGTGCCTTACAAAACCATACGTCAGATGTACAATTAAACTCACTCCTCGATACGATTCATTCTGATTCTCATTAGTACATTAAAATTTCTTAAAATACGAGGAAAATAACAAACGAATGGGGAATTATAATTTAAAAAAGATGAATAAACACAAATAAGAGAGGAATGACTACGTATTAGGCATAAGGACGAATGCCTTCCAAAATATATTACAACGAGAAAAGGTGTATGGTGTGTTTTTAAAATAATAATAGCACTTCTTATATCATATCGCCTTTGTAAAAATCATTGAAAATTTTATTATATAAAATTTTCAAAAATTAAAAATTAAAATTTCGTCATTATTATTCGCATAATATTTTACTTTTGTGTGTGCTCATCATTCACACAATTATTGTCACTATACAAATAACATTACACAAATATTCTTAAATATAATACACAAGATATAAATTGACATGTATAAATAGAAAGTTTTATACTAGAAAATATGCTCTCGACTTGCCCATATTATATTTCTTTTTAAATTCTATACTTTTTTTTTATATTATTACTACTTTTCTTTGTTTGCCTACATATGAATATCGTATTCATGAAATATCAATCAATTTTAGAATTACTTAAACATTTATACTACGTTATAATTTCAAAAATAATTTCGTAAATGTTAAGTATAATTATAAATTACTACAATTTTAACCAATTATATTTACAATTATTATTTACAATATTAAAGTTTATCATTGTCTCATTACTCTTTTCTTTTTAATGTCTTTTATGACTCGTCGGTTGACGAGTAAAAATGGTTTTATGTCACATTATTGCTGTGCGGTGATACTCAGTGATTCCTCGTCATGATCCTGAGTCCTGTGTCCTCCTGTTGATTTTGGAGGAAAAAATATTGAACAGAATTCAGGAAAAAATGAAACGAGTACAAAGAGAACAATTCTGGTGTTATGTTTTACGGTGTAGATCTCTGACTGTATTTAGGATAGTACAAAGCCAACAAGTAAAACCGTACCATCTAAAAAGAGTACAAAAAGTTATTAACTATGAACAGAAACAGGTATCTGTTTCTCACTCAAAGTAATAGCAAAAGAATGAAATAAATGTTAAGTCAAACTATATGTATTATGAAAACTATATTGACTTGTAATCAGAACACAACCAGAATCAAAACACAACACAAACAATTATAATAACAAAGTGAGGCCCAACAGGCTGAATTAAAATGTAATTTAAAAGAAATAAGTAAAATACCATCATGGCTACTTTTGGCTATGAAAATGTCTAACTGTCAGACACACACAAATGTCAATTGTAACAAATTCACAAGGAAATTTACTAATCTAAGGCAAGTAAATAGCCAGTAATTATGTATAAATCATGTTAAAGGAGAAATGTTATTATAAAAGTTTAATTTAAAAGAGATATGCAACTTATCTAATGTCAAAATAATTAGACTAAAGTTAATGTATAATAGAATATGACCTTATGAGGTATCATTTTAAACTTTGAAAGGAAAGAAATACAATAGTGATATTATTTATTACCCCAAAAGGAAGATAGAGGAATAAAATCATTCAGAAAATATATAATAAATTTGAATAAAAATTTCAAATCTCATAACAATGCTTTTGAAAGAGGCCTTAACCAATCAAAGGGTTTCTGTTACCATAGAAACGGGCCGTTGAATACTAATTTTCCGTTAAATTTATTAGACTTGAAAAAAATGACGCGTGGGTAAGCGGTACGCAAGATTGAGATGACCAAAATTTTACTTTAAAAAGTGCAAAAGACGATTAGAAATCGACTACAAGAACCAATGACGAGTAGATGCAGAGCTTCTAATATTAACCGACGTCCTGGAACCAAATAAAAGAAATTAAATAGCAGAAAGTCCCACGACAAGATAGGAGAAGATGCCCGAAGCCTAAATCAGCCCCAAAATCGATGAATTTCCATTACCCCAGACGACAACATATCACCACCGTCTGAACTGATAAGTATTAATTAAATTCAATAATCCCAGAAACCAAATTACTTTAAATATTTCTCAAAACAATCAAAATTTCTCACTATTAAACAAAATTAATTTTCTTTCAAAGGTTTGAATCATAATCAACTTACGTAAAACAATTGTTAATTAAAATATAACTTCGCATTAATGTGCGAATTTTGTAACAACTAATACGACACTACCGAACAATTTGTAAAAACACTTTATACTATTTAAGTACGTATAAGGTATGGTAGTGTACTTTTTTAATGTAACCAGCTTTTATGTTTTATTTTATAATCCAAAGAACCCCAGATTTTGAACAGATTAATATATTGTATGTAAACAGAAGCCAGGACTGCATCAAAATAGTCCATTTCAAAATCAATTTCGCCAACCTGAAGATATATGTGTTTCATGTTCTAAGCCGGAGCTATTTGTTATAAAATCATTTTTAATCCTTTTGTCATATTAATTAATGACCAAATTTGCATTAAAATTACAGTACAGAGTATTACCATGGTTTTATTTCGTAGGACGTTGTATAATATATGTGTGTTAGCAAATTTTTAATACGTAACCAACTAGCGCTCGTCACGAGTGGACGCTCCAGCCGTCAACGCTGACAACACTTATTTAACTTGTAATTTAACAAATTTAATTGTTTTAATATAAACAATTTGGCGCCACCCGGGATTCGCAACCCCTATGAATAAACAGGTAGGTTGTACTGATAATTTAGACCACGCTACAGACTTCAGTAGTGACAACCATTATTTTAACGACCGGTGTGAGGCGAACACACCACATTAACACTAATACACATAAAAAACAAGTGTAAAAACATTTAACAGGTACGACCGAGTCATTTTTCTCGTTACAATATCCTAAATATTTGTATCTACTTATAACTAACTAAAACCTAATAGAATTTTCTAGACAATAAATGCATGTAACGATACAACAGTAGGCTG
Organism: Magicicada septendecula; assembly: GCA_034769895.1. Classification (NCBI taxonomy): domain Eukaryota; kingdom Metazoa; phylum Arthropoda; class Insecta; order Hemiptera; family Cicadidae; genus Magicicada; species Magicicada septendecula. Next base: position 331,785,094 of record CM068373.1, read on the forward strand.
TTGTTAATTATTCTGATATAATCAAATAATTGAACCGTTTAATCTGGTTTATAAAACAACGCTCGTCTAGAGACAGTCAACGACAATGTTATTAAAAATTTTAGTACTAAAATTATAAAATTTATTTGAATTTTCTCAAAAATGTTAAGTTGTTTGATTTAATTAATCGCACATGTTTTGAATTTATTAACTATTATTTCTGTTTCAATAACGCCATAATAACGGTTTATTTACTATTTGCATACCAATAAACTAGATAATGCTTTAATTAAATAATTAGTTTTTACGCAGATTGTAGTTACATAAAATTAAAATATCACTAAACGGAATAATTTGAGGTAACACGCAAAAGCGAACAAATCAATTTGTGACTACGTTAATGTTCTCCTTTGTGGATTTGTTTGTTGAACGGTTCACCACACCTGTGGTAATAAAATTATGTATAAATTTACTTACTAATATGTATCATTTTGACGCCAGTGTTTTCAGTTATATTGATAATACGCCCGTACGTTTGTAATGTTACAGGAGTTTATTTAGTATCACACTTTGTGGTATTAATTGTATTGTATTATATTGAATAGCTTCTTTTTATTTGCCTTACAAATTAAAGTTAAATCTTATAGCTAAAACTTTGTAAAATTTAGAATTAAAATTCTCAATCAACTGTTATCTTTTAATTGTTTTTTGCTTATAAGAAATTGTATATTTACTGTTTATACCACGTTTCTACTCCACATCTAATTTAGTTCAGTAGTATTTATTCTTTTTTAAACAGATACACAGATATGCAGATATAATGAGAAGCATTTTCCGGCATATGTTTATCAAACATTTTCATTTAGTTTAATGAGTGGAATCATTTCCAAAAGTTTGTACCTCCTGGGAACATTCTGTATTTCACTCTTACAGAGTCTTCAAGACCTCGAGGTACCGCGAGATGTATGCACGCAACACATTGCACTTCACGCTTGTACAAAAGGACGAATACTATATAATGATGTTATCAAAAAGATTAAAAGACATTTTTAATAAACATTCGTTTGTCATCAATAACGATCTATAGTGACATTTGAAATGGGGTTTAGACTAAAAATATTGACGAAAACATGAGAAAGTGTACACCACCAAGTAAATATTGAAAGCTTTTAAATTCATATAAACGCAGACATTAGGCGAGAGTTTGCAGTCCAAAAGGAAACCGTTTGAGTTAACGCAAGGTGCTAAACACCATATCATGAAGTTGAGCAGCGCGGTGTAGCTCCTCAAGGAAAAGGTTGGTCTACATTTAATGTCCATACAAAGACTACCGATTACAATCTTAAAACAATGAAGTATATTATTTGAGCGACAGAAAAACCGATATGATTCTAACAAATGCATTCGTCAATCAATACTTTTCCTAGTTCTCCAATTATCCAATGCGTTCTATAGATAAAATTAAAAAGTCACTAAGTTAAAATCTGCAAAACAGATAAACAATTATTAACTTTACATCCTTAAATTTTTAGTGACCGTCAATCAGTGAATGTTTTAGTGGATGGTTAGTGAGGATCGGTCAATAATACAACTTTTAGTTATTTTGCGTCGGCGTTTCGACAATATTTATTGTCATCTTCAGGAAAATTGTTGCTGACGCCAAACACACAACTGTGAGTTTGGCGTCAGCAACAATTGTCCTGAAGATGACAATAAATATTGTCGAAACGTCGACGCAAAATAACTAAAAGTTGTGTTATTGACCGATCCTCACTAACCATCCACTAAAACATTAACTTTATACTTTTACTAATTCACCGTCTTATCGCACTGATAAGACGCCCACTTCGTAGAAATTCAGCAATTGTTTGCTGGAGTCGCTGTTCTAATTGGTGCAAAACTCAATTCGTCTGCAGCTACAACAACAAAGATAATTTATAGCCAGCCATAATCACCGCATGACGTATTATTGACGAGAAATTTGTACATCAATCGGGACGATACAGAAGCAGCAGCATTTATTAAACTTTGTCAGCCTGCTGTAGAATATAGCTACAGGTACATTGCACAGCAATATTGCTGACAACGTGCATTTAAATTTAGGTTACATTAATATTGCTGAATAGTAAACATTTCCTTGGTGGAAATATACAAGAGTAATAGTGGGACACAATTAATAATTATTATTCGCCTGCATTTTAAGTTCATGACCTTTGTACTTTTAACAATTAAAATGCCAATATCGTTCTTTCAGATTCAGTCACCATTTCATTCATTAGAAGTATTGGTTTCATTTATCACTCTGTTAATTCGCTCAATTTCCAATTTCCAATTACGGAATTTTTCACATTCTGGGATCTTATGCAGCTTACGCTGCAATGTTTTCTTGCTCAATCAGACACCAGTTTTCTGTAAAGTGTTAAAAGAAACCTCTTTTTTATTTGAACCTTTGATCATTATATCCACATTACTTATCTCTTTTGCATTGTCTAATTTTAGTTTCAGCTTTTCTTTCCTCATTTAATAAATTTCTTGCTAAATGATAAAAATCCATGAAACAGCTTTGAAAAAATATAAAATATTACATTTTCTAGGCAAAAAATAATGTGATGTCAAATTTTTTACATATTTTGCATTTCACACTTATTTTTAAAAATATTTTTCTACTCTACCATAAATTTATACATAAATTTGTAGGTAAAAAACAGCTAAATAATTTATGTTTAGAACAAACATTTCTACGTGTTTGATACACGTTAAATGGGCGTGCTTACACCCCTACACACACACACACACACATTCAGTCATACCTAAAATGTTATATTAATATTACATATTTTCATGCCATTCGTCAATGACTGACAATTGATGTTTTTAGATTACTAACCGCCATATTTTTACGTCATGCCACATAATGTAATTTTTGTCATTTGTGTCATTATGTACATTTCATCATAATGTAATATTAACAGATGAAGGGACACGTTCATATATCAGATATTCACAGTTTTTGCTTTTATTACAGTTCTGGGGTGAGAAAAAGTTTCTTAAATAATGTTCTCAAAAACAAAAATTGTAGGTGAAAATGTAACTTTCATCAAAATTTTATATTGTAATGTATATCGAAAACGTTTGGCGAGTTCGCTAGAAAACAGAGTTTGCCTCTTGGTGTAGGAAATAAATTATAATTTGCACGCAGGCGCACCTTTCATTACTAATTATTTACTTAAACGCTCTGTCTTCGAAATAGAATTGACGGTTTAATCTTCAATTATATCATTCCAATACATAACAAGTCTAAATGCATTGCGTACAAACACATATGTACAAGCGCTTATGTGCTTAACATAAGCTCCATGTGACTACCGGTGTACAGTTTTGAAAGCGTCATTACTGCTCAATATTTGAGTTTAACATATGTCATTATTTATTCTAAACGCGTTAGGTATTATCTCAAGTTAAATTATTGCTACAAAAACGTGGTTACTGCCTACAGAATTGATTTATTAATTAGCATATCGAATGAGAACAATAATTAATATTAAACACACAGTGTGGTTATACTAAATGTAAAGTGTTCGTATAATTTGTTTTTGTATTTATACGTTTTATGTCGATGTGTATTGCTTCTGATAATGCTACAAAATCATTCAGTCACTGAAGTTTATCGGTAAATTTAATGTAACTAGAAAATTTGTCGTAGAATACGCTTATAAAAAAATCAAATATTTAGTTGCATTCAACAGAAAAAATTAAAAGTATTTGGACAGAAAAACATTATTCCTTTATGTAATTAATAGGTGTTTGTTTAACATTAAGAATATTATTATTAAACAAAAACTACAATGGTGTTAAATTTTTTATTAACAATATAGGAAAAATATACTAATCATTAGAACTTTCTAATATTACTGAAAAGTTTTTATGTTAATTCATATTACAATATTTAAAATCAATTACACTGTCAAATTTAATAAAAATCTTGCAATAGAGTTTACCAGTATATGTGGGGAAGAGCGCAAATATGTTAATAAGAGTAAAAAATGTTATTTAATTTTCGAATATATTGTTTAATCTTTGGGAAGATAAGTATTTTCATAGTATCCTTTTCTCACACGTGTCATGAAGAATGTTTCATGAAAGTTCGGTATTTGTTATTTAAATTTGTCGTACATATATTTATTGTAAGCTTGTATCGCATATTTGGAGTACATTTTTACAAGTTTTAGGGCATCGATCATCAGGCATCCGATCAACGTGCTAAGATGGGAGAGTAACAATTTTTTTAGTTTTGTGGCTTACAGAAATATTTTATGATTCTCTATTTAAATATTTTAAGTCATAATTTTATGTATGTATACTATACATAGTTTTTTAAGTCATACTATACATATATATGTATATATAATTATTATAATTAATATAATATATAATATAATTATATATTATATTATATACTGTATATATAATATAATTATTAAAGTTATATTATATACTGTATATATAATATAATTATTAAAGTTATATTTAATTTGTATAATGAATTTACCTCAAGATATCAAAAACAAAAAATCTTGAGGTAAATTCATTATAAAAATTAAATATAACATATAGACAAGAAACGGACTGAAGCAAAAAGTGTTTGAATTATTAAAGTGTATGTACTTCAATTAAGCATATAATTTAAAGTACACATAATGTATGTAGATAATTCAGTTAGGCGAGCAGTGCCTATGCACCCATTTATTTGCGAGTGAATAGGTGGTAGTGATTAACAGTAAACAATATGATAATACGATTTCATTTCTTGTACGATAAGAAAGTTAATAAAAGAATACAGGGGATTTGTATTTGATCTGAACATAAAGGGGTTGGCGATTTGATCTGAACATGAATAAACGGAATATTCAGCTGTAAGAGGTCTACCTAAAAATCTTCAACCACATGACAATATACCTAATCATACACTAGTGCGAATGATACAGGTTTGCAACGTTCAGAACTGATTCGACAGACTCTGATTTACTATTATTAGAATAATTTTAAAAAATTTACATATAAAGCTTTGAACAAAAAGGGGTGCACAATGTTTATTTTTTCTTTATTTTTAACAGTTGAGGTGGGTTTTATTAGCGCTCTTTACATATCCGTAATGTGTTCGTCTGTAGATCCTTCCACAGTTATATGGGACATACAGTTTTCGGACCTTGATAGGCAAGTGTGACCATATAAAAGCCAGCTACTATTTTAGAACAGGGATAAATAGGCTAACTCTACGAAGTTGCAAAGATTATACGATCTTGCAAAACATGTTAGATTAAATTGTGTACGCAAGTTGCCTGTCTCAAAAGCGTACGATCATTAATAAGTTATTACAAAGTATTCTTTGAATGCATGTTTAATTTATTACTGCGTATGTAGGATTAAATTCGTTTTAAAGATATTAAAGTTTGTCTGGTATACACAAAATCGTAACATAAACGTTTCCATAGATTCCCCCCACACCGGACCGCGGTGTAAGACGTTTTCCGTCTAAAAGAAGTCACGAAGATCTGCATATGCAGGGAATTACGCAATATTTTATAGTGGTTTAATCGCAAGATTCAAGGCAAATAAAGGTATAACTATATATACGGATAAGAAATCGTTCAGCCCACGGAATTCTTAAGTGCCTCCTCCAGCGCTACATGTCAAAGTTTCAAGGTAACTCTCTTCCATTTTCCTTAGGGTCCACGTTTCCAAGTACATTCGGTTTAAATTCATATTTTTATGACTTTCATCATGTGATCGCTTCTCTACATAAAGCAAACCTTCCCCCTTCACAAACAGAGTGTAAAAACGCAAGAGACAAACCTATTAGTAGCAGAAAAGAACGAAACGGTACTTATTTAAAAGTTACCACCCAAGTGAGAAGACGTGAATAAATGCAGCCCGAGGCCCTAAGACAAACGTTAGTAAAACAGATAGTTCAACGCCATATGTTCATATAGTCATAATTTATTTCGTAATTTATATAAAACTTCTCACCTGAAGTAGAAAACGTTATTTTAGATTTAATTAAACAATCTCCAATCTCTTACTCGGAGAACTTCGTTTTTGGCTTAATGAGTAGCTTATCCGTGCTGTGTTATAGTTACGTAGAAATGCCTGGTGTAGAAATACTGCAAAAATTTTAAGCCAAGGCAAAATTAAATGTAGAAATTACATTTATGTACAGATTACATAAATTAATTAAATGCAGAAAATATGTTAATAAAGTAGAATTTAAATGTAGAAATTAAATGTAGAAAAGTTTAAATGATCAGAATTTTTATAAGTATTTAGTGCTACACTTTGCAAGAGCAGTATGAGAGCTCGCGCGTGCTCCTCATTTTGTTATTACAGTTTTCAGCGTTTTTAATTATAAAAATTGAAAAGCTTCAAAGGTGTTTTTTGCGAATTTACCGGCGTCTATATGTTATTTTTTATGACGATACCGCTGGAAAAAGTGCTGGAAAGTTGTATAATGTCAATACACGTACCTTTTATGCTTTCGTACGGTGCAATAAGCAGATATTAGAGATTATTTAAAGACTGTACTGAAGGTGATCACTGCTATGCAAGGAAAGGGAATATGTGTAAAAAATAGTGTTGGCAATCCAGCTATAATAATGTAAAGCTCTAGTAGAGTTAACCATTGAAAGCGGTCCTTTCTTCCTTCCTCGCACGCTGACCGCGGTGCTTGTTGCTGTTACCCCCTGTCACCGGGGAGGAGGCTCTCTGGCTCGCGGAGAGCGATCGACGCCTCAAGACGTCCGCTAGCTGGCCTTGAGAAGAGGCGACAACTGTCACCTGAATATGTTCCAGCAGCAGTGTCATACACTAAAGTCTTCTTCTTGCGCTATCTAGCGAATGATCATGTTGGCGGCTGTCCAGTCCAGTTTTAGGCACCTGTCGACTGAACCAGCACTACGTTTACCATCTGGCAACCATTGGGCTCGACCCAGATACTGCAGTCATGCCACGGGTATAAAGACACCCGCTCCAATAATGCAACACAATGCAATGTTTACTTCCAGCAGTAAGAAGGCAGAGTTACGTTATCGTAACTTGAAATTAACCTACAAATAACATATGCCTAATGACTGAATACTGTACACGTCCAGTCTCTCCTCCGCCATCTCACTGAAAAGTAGTATATTATTTATTTCGATGTTTTTAATACCTCAATGTAGTATTTTGCAGCGGTTAAACGTCTTTCACTTTGTCTCGTTTTAAACCTGTTACCGTGTGGCCGTAATGTTGTTAGAGTACGAGACCGCATCAATAATAATTTTTGCCGATTTTGCTTGTACTTCATCGAACGCTTCTTCTGCCAATAAAGCAGAAGGCAGCATATTCCATTATTTGTTTTGTTACTGTTATGTAGGTAGTTCTGAGAGTCTTCGATTTGCATCCCACGAGTCTTTCAAGACGTTTATTTTTCAGAGAACCATGTAAGAAATGTGATGTGCCGTGTAAACCGCAATTGCTTATCAAGCGTAATGCTCAAGTACTTTAGACTCGAAATTTTTCTCATTAATTTTTTGTTTATGAGAATATTTGGATTAAGTTAGTCTCTACTTTTCCGTTTATGCTGAGGACGCTCAGTTTTGATTTATCTAGATTAATTTTTAGTTTGAATTTCTTTTGTCATTTTTGTAGTCCTCTCACGAAGTGATTTAATCCAGCAATCCAGATTAAAGCGTTTCTCCTTATTCTCTATCTTGTGCTGACTGAACTAATTTTTTAATCCAAATCTGAGTCAAAGCAGCTGTCAAGTTTAGAATTATGGCGTTGTCTTCCGGGTCTCTGAAAGGATGCCAAGTTCTCCACTAGTTGTTTCTTCTCCTGTTATCCTAAGAGTTGTGTGTGCTTTGATTCTGGACTTCAGGTTTTTGTTTAGATTTGTTTCTTGCAAGCAGCCAATGTACATATTGTTAGCATAAAAGATGATTTTGAATATATACACTTTTCTTTGGATGCGTTGATACTGAGCTGTACATTGTTTAGATTAGATGGGTCCACGTCTCAAATTTTCCTGCTGGAGCCCGGACTGGAAACCCAAATGCGTCTACCGTATCAGAGGTGATGGCATTAGTTGTATTAGTTGCATTAGTTAGTTGATGGCTTCTGTATTTTTGTAAGGTGAGCTGTTTGTTGTGCCACCATAATCACCCCAAGGTAGGGCTTGAAGAATTTGGTTAAGAGATTTAGGTGACGGGGGGGAAAGCGAGGAGTGTGGTCTGAATTCTTCACCTTCTGGAGAACATATTAGAGAAAAATATCATGAGACAAGAGAAAGAGGTAAGCGCTTTGGAGGAAATAATTGGATTACATTAGGGGAGCTTGATGGATTTGGAAGATAGGCCTATTAGCAGGATGTAGAGGCATCTTACTGCAGTGGTAAACAGTAGCTTTTATGTAATGAATGAATAAGTTATAACACAAAATAGTTACTCAGATTTGTTTGCTAAAATTAAATGCGAAGAACTGTGTAACTAATAGTAGCAAGTTGAGTAACTTCTTGGTGTAATACAAGAAAATACGTATTTTGCTGTGTCTGAGTTGACGTGATATTATTGAAACCGATTTGTCCTTCCTCCAAATTATGTATCTTTTACTCTTAAAGAAAGTAATATACTTGAGACACTGTTGTAATTACTTACCTAGATACCTAAATAAAAAATACTTATAATATATTTCTTAGCCTATAGGTTTACGGGCAAGGAAATATTATATGATCTAATATCTTTGTTGTGGTCGTTTGCGCGCAATTTAGGCCAACGTCCTTTATACGTAAACTTCCTGCTATATAAATGCTAATGCAATTTGTGTTTATGTTTGTGTAACTTCTATTATCTGTCATTATTGTGCTGATAAACGACACCTTAACTACAGTCATAGATAAAACAACCACGGTAATTTATACTCCTGCTAACCAAGAAGCCTATCGAGTTGTGCAATGTTATCGTTAATTTACTAACGTTAATTCGGGAACGGTTACATGTTTTCATTAAGTATACACTACATAAACTGTATCAGATGTCACCAGGAACTAATAAAATTCCTGACTAACTAGAAACAATTGTATGGTGACGTTAGTAATAACAGTTTGCTGACAATACAGTAAATATACGTCCACTTCAATTACGCATGGCGTATAATTAAACCCGGTACGACATTACCGGTAGTCATCGTAATTGCCTTTTCAAAATCATTGTTCACTGTCTGTAACGTTGCATAAGCATTTTAAACAGTACAGGATCTACGTTTTCTGTCAGAAGACTACTAATCCTTCGGTAATTATAATAAAATCGTTTTATATTACAATTACAATAACAATGTTTTTATAATCATACAGCCAAGACTTTACGTTTTGTATTCTGTGGAAGACCCATGTTCTAAAACTGATTATCAGTAAAACTATCATAGTCAGAAGGATAATCATTCTAGCAGACAAACTTTGTATATTTCACCTGATCTACTGTTTTGCACGAAACAATTAATAGTTGATCTTGATGAGATACGTAAGTCGTAACTACACACATGCGGATTTCCTTCCTCTGATAATAATAATGTGATAATGTAAATCGATCCTTTAGTAAAGTTTCTGTTTAATAACCTTAACCTAGTAATGACACAGTTGTAAAAACAAGACATTTTGTAATAATTCGTAGAAACCGGGTAATTAATAGAAACAGAACGATTTTCTAGTTGGAGTGATGAAGAACTAGGCATAGAAGCCTACACACAATTTACAATTTAATAGTTTAAGCCTCATTTTGATGTTGATAAAAACTTTCATGCTTCTGTTTCACAAAATAAACATCTACTAGGATGTTATTAGTTTACACTTTTAGTACTAAGCAAACAAACAATAACTTTAAAAGTAATAGAATCCTCAGCTGTCGACTCTTGTTTTCATCGCTTTAATGTAAGTTTAAGCCTGACACCAATTTGTTTGCAGTTTGAGGTGTTTTCTTTTGTCAATCAGCTTTTAATTTGACATTGGCCATTTCAAAATTACAGAAATAAGTACAAAAGCTGAATATTACAAAATCGAATTAATTGCTTTCTTGAATCAATGGCGGATGTTCAAAGAACCTTGTCTCACTTTGAACCTTGTTCAAAGTGTACATATCTCAGAATGTTTCTTATTAAATGAACTTTTGGCAGCTTAATATTCATAAACATTCTTAATGGTTATCTTAACTGATTTTAGTCAAGTACTTAAAGCCTTACAAACTATTACACATAACGTTTAAACATTGTTCAACTATAAGAAAGCACCGGATTAAGAATTTGATCATCGGCAGAAATTTTGATTACGCATTTATTAGACGATCTCACTGATCGTCGTATGTTACAGTGGAAACAAATTATAGACACCAATGAAATCACTAATAGCCATCTTTAATTAATCACAAATAACAATTTGTAATCAACACGTACAATAATTCCAGTTACATTTTTCCGCAAAAAATAATAATGTAAACTAATAGAGTCTCGCATATTAATCACTTTTCACTAATAACTACTCGAGACGCACTGAGTAAATCGCCCGACGTATACTGAACTGACTTCTAAGCGGCAGCTGTTCCCTATTTATAGTCTGCAGATGTTCCATAATTTGCGTCGACAAAAATTCGAAAAGTCTGGAGCGTACTTTGTGCGGCCTTGGCAGAAACACACACCTGCTCGGTTGGCCGGGAAACATGTAGAACGACAGTTTTCCATTGTTCGAGAACGTTCTGTCGTTGCAATACTGTCAGTTTATAGTAATACTAAAACTCGTGATGTCAGTAAGTACGTTTGCAAGGATATTATAAGCTTAACCATTGGAATTTTCTATTAACACAACTGTGTTACATAAAACGTTGCGTGTTAAATATAAAATTACGCATTTGTCATTGGTACGTATGTTGCCCATTTTAATATAAAAACTATTTTTCCATTGTTATTCGTCTTTTCAATTGACGTGAGTTAATACTTGTGCCTCTTGTAAACAGACTCGTGATCGATGTTTAATAATGTGAATCTTAAATCCTTATCTTAAGTCCTAAACTTACCCTCTTCAATGAACTTCTATGTTAAAATAAATAGTCAAACTATTTTTCTATCTTGACTGAAATTCAATAAAATTTATTATTTATCTTTAACATTTGTAGCTTATTTCGGTTGGATAACATGAAAAATCTTACCTCAGGGTTAATGTAAAAGTAAAGTCAATGTACTGTCCAAGTCATAAGTATAACATAAAACGTAATATTTATAAATAAGGTTTAGTAATTGGGTGTTGTGGATGTATGTTGACTAGTAGGTCCTTTGGATCATACAAAAGAACAACTTAAACATTAACTCTTAATACTAATAATTCTGGTATACAAACAAAATTCATTATTATAATGTTTTTATATTGTTTTTGTTATAGTGTTTCACTGTAATTCGCTCTTTAAATGAAGTAATGTTTGTTCAATAGTCTGTCTTAACCTTATGGAGCAATCTCACCAATCTGGTAGTTTCATTTAAGAATTCTTGCTTGATTCTTCGCTTCTGGCCTTCAAGTTTTTGGTATATTCAATTTAAACATTAGTCTTCTAGTTATTTCAACAGTTTTTCTTTATCATCACGTCTTATATCTTCAATTATTTTGTTTAAAAGTCCAGCAGTAAAATTAACATGTTTTGCCTTGTTTCGAAAATTCTTCAACAATATATTCCTTTTTACCAAAACACTAATTCATTCAGTTAAGGTCTTGGATCGAATATTAATGGGTCACAGGTTCGGTTTCATATTTTATAATTAATATGATTCCGTTGAATCTTATTTTTTCTTCGTGACTATATTATATTATAAGTTTGTAACGTAAGATTTCTCTATTTTTTAATTATTTACACTTGGTTTGATCTCACTATATGAGTTACCTAGTTGTTTCATATAAATTACATGTTTCATGCAATGTTCATATTGTAAATATGTTTATTCACTTACACTAGACACTGTTTTTTTCTTTTTAAAGTCAAGTCTATCATTGTTGTTCTCACCTTCTTACACTGTTACACTACCTGACTTTTATAATTATTGTTCAATATTATTATATTTGTCATTTTATATTACTCACAGTCTGTAGTTCGCTTATACAAAATAACTGTTTGAGGTTCGCAGACCTCCTCATAGTTTTAATCTAAGGCTATACTCAATGTCTTATTTCTTACATAGTAAGTTTAACATTTGTATATTATATTTATGTCTACTAATAACTATTTACATTGTATATTTCTTTTGATCGTCTCTTCTGGGTATTATTGTCATCGTCAGTTATTGTATTGTCATGGTAATTGAATTATTTAATTCTTAAATTTGCATTCCATATTTCCCTATTATTTATTTATTACACTATTTCCCTTTCTGTTTTGATTACTTTTTTATTCCTTAACCTTATTATTTATCTTTAAATAGTATATTGTTTTCCCCTTTTTATTTATTAAGTTTATTTTATTTTTCTTTGTACTTTAATAATAAAAAGATTGCGTTTATGCATAATTCACAGTGTATTTTGATGATATACTTGTCTTTATTCTGAGGTGTAAACTTTTTATGTTACACTCTTAGTAAAAGTCTAAACAATTCTGTAAAAGGTAATAATATTTCAGGAAAGTACGTGTTGGAACAAACTTTAATCCACATGTCAATAGCTTGACAAACATATATCATAGACAATTAATTATCCTGTATTTTCCATAATTGCAAACCGTAATCAAGGGATGTTCTTTAACTGAAAAATACAAATAGCAAATAAGACAACGTTTGACATATTTATTAGAATATATATTAATTACCCACAACATTTTTAAGTCAAGTATTTTCATCTGTTAATACTCACTGAATTGAACTTTGACACCCATGTGTGGAGGTTTACAAACAGTAAAATGGACAAATTCTGCAAAGCGCAGTGGAAACCTTGTAGGAGATATTGGTAAAAAGTCAAATAAACTTTGGAAGGCGCAAAATATCGAGAAACTACGGGATCGTTGCGTCATCCTCCTGCTTACAGAACGCGTGTAAAGCGTCACGTATGTCGTATGATTTCCTGTCGCGGGGCCTAAGCATAACACTACATTACACAGCCACATTACTCATGTAGTGGCAACACATAGTCGACTATGATTTCTGTACAGAGTACAGAGAGTTAGTAAACACTCCCAGTTCTCATACAACACGATGTAATACAATAAGAACAATATGAATTAGGCTACATTAAATCCCAAAAATTTGCCATCATTTCGTAGCTATACAAACTTGAAAGTTGTAACTATTTCTGCTAATTAGCAGTAATCGTGCCCAGCCTACAGGGTCAATGCCTCATGGTTATATTAAAAGTAAGGAAAAGATAATATTCTTAAAACCACTCTCGAAGCTGAGGAAATCTTTCCGGATCAAGAAACGCTTCGTCCGAAATTGTAATTAATTACATCCTAGCTGGACCATTTATCATGGCCTGTAGTAAAGCTTTTTGGTAATCGTTTGGAAACCCATTAGCAAATTGGCCCAGAACCGCATATTGAGAAAATTAAAGTGTTTTATTAATCAGGTACGTGTAAAAGTCTGGGCCGGAATTTCAGTACTGCCTTGTGTGTATCTGTGTGTGTGTTCGCGCTCGCGCTTCAATATTTACCAATAGATACGTTTGTTCCAAAGGAAGGAAAGGATATCGAATGACACTTTTTGCACTATTGAACATCGGATACCAAATCTTTTAGCAGAAACACACACACATATATATATATATGTGTGTGTGTGTGTGCGCGCGCGCGCGCGCACCAGAGGCATAAGACACTATGTCACATACACAGTAATTTACAGGGCAGCTAAGAAACATTTTGTTTGCCTCAAGAATCAATATGAAATAGTGTTATTTTAAACACGCGTATTGGCTGCATAAAAATAACTTGGAGATAGTGCCATATACTACTAGAAAGAGGGCAGTCTGTACATTAACACTACGTAAAAAGGTCTATTTTGTAAAAAATGGAGAAGGTGTCTTATGCCTCTGGAGTAGAGATTTATATATTTATAAGCGTGTAAGTAGTAGTAGTAGTAGTAGTAGTAGTAGTAGTAGTAGTAGTAGTAGTAGTAGTAGTGGTAGTAGTAGTGGTAGTAGTAGTAGTAGTAATAGTAGTAGTAGTGGTACTAGTAGTTTTTTTTTTTTTTTTTTTTTTTTTACGGGGGAGGAAAAATGCATTATGCACCATCAGGAGACACCCGACTGGTCTCCCGGTGTGTGGGACTCGCACCCACTAAAAAACCTCCACTTTACAGGCAGGGAACCCCCCCTGGAACAACTATTCGTATGGCTTCAGGGTGGCACCTCGTATTGCGCCTACAAGGCTTCTACAGCTTTATCTATATCATCGACCTGTGAGACGGTCCAGTTCAGGCTTCTTTTGCCGCAGGACCATCCTCACGAAGGTCGCAACCATGTCCCAGTTCTCTTTGCTGTTGAGCATGACGTCTATGATGTTATCAGGCGTCATGGGGCCAATCTCCGATTCGAGCCCTCGCCTCTCCAGCACCCACCGTTGACACTCGAAAAAACTATGATGAGCGTCATCAGAGTCTGAGTCGCCATACACGCACGACGGATCCTCCATCTTACCCATCCTTCGCAGGTATGCACAGAAATAACCATGCCCTGTCAGGAATTGAGTAAGGTAATAATCTACCTCGCCGTGCGTTCTGTCCACCCATTCAGGGAGGTTCCCAATCAGCCTCGCCGTCCACCTAGCTCGACTCTCCTGCTCCCATCGTAGTTGCCAGCTCCGCATGGAGTGTGCCCTGGCCACTGCTCTTGCTTCTACAAACCCCAAGTCTTCCTTGGTTGGAAGACAACCAAGTGGTACTAGTAGTAGTAGTAGTAGTAGTAGTAGTAGTAGTAGTAGTAGTAGTAGTAGTAGTAGCAGCAGCATCAGCAGCAGTAGTGGTAGTAGTAGTAGTAGTAGTAGTAGTAGTAGTAGTAGTAGTAGTAGTAGTAATAATAGTAGTAGCAGTAGTAGTAGTAGTAGTAGTAGTAGTAGTAGTAGTAGTAGTAGTAGTAGTAGTAGTAAAAATAGTGAGTACAAACCAGTCCCGTATTGGTAGTAACTACAAATGTTAAGTATTACTGTATTTATTAGTAATAATTGTATAACAACTTATTCTGTGGCTAATTTTGTGGATACTGTAACAGAATCATTCATTGTCTCTACGACATGAACATTGTTATGTTGTTGATGAACAACACAAAATGAAATTGTTTCATTATCATTTGGTACATTTTCAGTTTATGTTACTTTACCTTGAGTCTTGTGCTTAATTTATATAAACTTTGCGTTAATTAGCTACGAAAACAGAATAACTACCTGAGTATGTGTAGCTATGTCGTTTTTTTTTTACCGTAACGCAAAGTTTCAAAAGCCTGGCGGCATATACGTAAATGGAATGGTAAGGTCGACTCGTACTAGACAGAACAACTGGCATAACTAAACACACTACATGAAGCGTGCACGGCTTACACAAAATGGAGTCAAAGTGCTGTACCTTATTGGTAATAAAATATATCTATGCTCCAGAGGCATAAGACACCATCTCCATTTTTTTATAAAATATAGCATTTTATATATTGTTAATGTACAGACTGCCCTCTTTCTAGTAGGATATGGCCTTATCTCCTAGTTATTTTTATACAGCCAATGAGCATGTTTAAAATAACACTGACTCATATTGCTTCTTGAAGCAAACAAAATGTTTTTTTAACTGTCCTTTAAAGTACTCTGTATGTGACATAGAATATTATGCCTCTGATGCACAAATATGTGTATAAGTACATTACTTTCAAAACGGTTAAAAAAAAACGGTTAAAGCTCTAAAGAGAACTGAAAATATTATGGTTTACTTTCGCTAAAATTTACGAAACATACATGTACGTGTATGTATTCCACAGAAAGTGTTGTTTTCCCTGCGTTGTTCATATGGTCCAAAAAAAGGCATTCCCGATTATGATACTGCTGGTAATTAAACAAAAAAAGACGATTCTAACAATATGGAGTGTTAAAAAAATTTTAATAAGTTTTACCATTGTGCTCATGCAGCGAGTCAATTGAAAGAACACGTGCTTGCGTACAGCGCCCACTAACAGTTGGTCAGATAGATAGAGCGACAGATGAGACAAAGATAAAGGGACGGTAATTGACACATAGCGTGGCAAATGTCGGTAACTTATTCTGAGCTTTAAGCGTGTATAAGAAAATAATCACACTTGCCATCTACCCTACAGACGTAAACGCCTATGCAGTTAACCCCAATGAGTGAAATTTGTTTATTCTTTTAAGGCTACAATGTTTAACGCTATACGCAATGTAACACTACATAAGTAAAGTAAGTATGTTTATTTTAGTGGTTTATATTCCCTTCATATCACGTGAACAGAATAATGGAAGCACGGTAGTTTAAAAATTTAATTCCAAGAGAACGTTTATAATTACGTAGTTGACAATCACTTTTGTGAATAATCATTCAGCTAAAATTGTACTATTTGAGTATCCGGAGAATAGGAAAAATTAATAAGAAAGTTCAATTCGATATTTAAGAAGAAACTGCTGCTGAAAACAATTTTTTAGAATAAGAACTCTCAAAGAATTACAGAATGCCCAGAAACAAGTAATGCAATATTAGCCAGCCATATGAAGGTCTCGAAAACGTTTTATCACGAACTCTGTTTTAGTTAACACTTACTACACAAGATTAGGAGTTACCTAATTATACATCTGAGAAAACAAAACCTTCCCCCGATAAGAAACTGAATTACATCTGTTACGTTAGCCTTGGAATTAATTTCAGGGTTTTGGGCAATATAAACAGTGTGTTGTTTATAACATATTGTATTTCCTTATTAATAAGAATAAAAATAAGTTAAATAAAGGAGAGTACTATTTTTCTCCATGAAATTATTAATTGTTAGTAATGAGTAATTCTGAAACCAATTCAATTAAAGAAACTAAGCAGCCAACTCAGACGTAAATGAATAAGGAACGAGATCACTTTGGTTTCAAAACGTGAAAAGTGAGATGATCATTAACCCGCATAAGGTTGAGAGAACAGTGCAGGTAGCAAGAGGTACGCTTTTTGCTGGTTATAGTTGAGCAGTTTGAGTGAAGGATATGTGGAAGGACATTACTGATGTAGAATATTATTGAGGAAGAGACACCATGCCCACTCAGGAATTTCTGACTGGAAGAAGAACAAGAAGAAGAAGAGTTGGAAGAGGAGGAGGAGGAAGAGGAGTAGTTATTAAGAACGACATTAGGTATCTTGGTTCTTGATATACTAATTTTTTGTTATGTTAGCAAAAATGTCCATCAATTAGTCATATATCGGACTGCATAAACGCGCAACTACATATTGTCTCAGAGAGACGGAACATTTTCAAAAGTGTATTGGTTGGCCTGGGAGATCGGTAGCGGTCAGTAACTTACGAAACCAAACAGACCCCATCTTACCATGTAGTTATGATGGAGGGTTGGAGTGACGCGGAACATGCTTAGCCACCAAGGCATTTCACAAAAACCATTACCTTGTGGAGACGGCGAGTGGAGAATTTCACCGTCATTTTAATTTAGGACGTCGCCATCTTGTTCCGCCAGCACAGGCAATTAATACATTGATTTTGTTAAAACAAGTTTGGCATTGTAAAAGAAATCTTTAGGCAAGGGCCGACCAGAAAATACAAAACAGTTCAAGCTGCTGTTAAGAGAAGCCCACGTTGTTGAGTTTGTCACCACGTAGTATCACTATGCAGCCGTTGTTGCCGTTTTCATACA
This sequence comes from Magicicada septendecula, assembly GCA_034769895.1. Classification (NCBI taxonomy): domain Eukaryota; kingdom Metazoa; phylum Arthropoda; class Insecta; order Hemiptera; family Cicadidae; genus Magicicada; species Magicicada septendecula. Next base: position 331,802,949 of record CM068373.1, read on the forward strand.
ACATAACCTCAGGATTTGATTTCCGTCCGCACAAGTTGTAGACTGACCAAGAACGTTAACCCACTAATCACATAAAACAACGGAAATTCTGTAAATGAATGATCGAAAATGTAAACGAAGTTGATGAATTTATAGATATCCGACATTGCTTCTTGTGGGTAAGGCTAGACCTACACTGGACGCAGAAGTCTTCCGATCCGATCAGGCACGGTTGTCTGGCCAGATTTCTCCCGGCAAGTGTGCCTACATTTAAGGCGGGCGTTTCCCGGCAGTTTGCTGCCACCACTTGTCAACGAAATTCTCTTTCGTACGTCATGAGTGACTCGGAGGAAGATCTGGAATTTTTTCTCCTGCTAGACTCTAATTACTTCTTGAAGCAGTGTAACACGAGAAATCATTGTTCATGATTTTAACAATGACAGAGGTGACAGTGAATTTTTCAAAACTAGTTGGCCAATGAGAAATTATCCAGATAAATATAAAGATTACCACAGGATGCGGACTGAAACTTTTGACTACATTCTCGAAGCCATAAAGTGTGATCTTACAAACCACTGTAATTTTATAGATTGTATAAGTCCTGAAGAAAAGCTCACAATTACATTAAGGTAAGTTCAACTTATATTTTAATTACAGTGATCGAATGGTCGCTCGGCACTTGGTAGAACATTTTATTGATACTTGAATGTAATAAATTAAATCGTCTACGTGTTAATTGTGAACCGTGTACAATAGACTTTTGTGTGACGAAAATTTCAAGCAAGTCAACAACTTGTTACTTAAACTAATGTCAGTCTGAAAAGAACGGATCATAGAACAACGAGCTTGAGTGTAATATTTTTTAAAACTTTTAAATTACTATAATATTGTCAGGTTTTAGTTTATTATCCTGACATATACTGGTTTTAAGAGAAGTACTCATTTTCAGTTGTATATTCTGGAAAGATAAAAGAATTTTGTTTGATAATTTTATGCTAAATAAATGTGGACAATATATTAAGGATATTCATGGCCTAGGCGTAACTTGGGCCTAACTTTGGAGAAATAGACACTCACCACTTTATTACTATTCTGATAGATATAACAAACAAACAGGACAGTGTCCGTCTCCTAATCAACTAAAAAATAGTATTGAAGTATATACGAAAAATATTATTAATATAAATGTGTAACAATTCTTCATTGGAAACTATTCTTGCAAGATATATTTATTATAGTATTATTTACTGTGGCATAATAAAATGTCTCTTGTATTTGTTTATTTGTTTTTATTTATGAACAAAATACTCTTTGTTCATTTTTATAACAGGGCTAGTGTTCCCCCAAGTTACGCCTGTGTTATTCATTTATTTAAATTTCATGTGTTTTACATCTCCGCGGATTTTGAGACAATAAAAACTCAATATTATTATTATCATATAGCACTAAATACACAACAGATAATTAAAATTCAAGCTTAAAATTTTAATAATATGAAAAATTAACGTAAAATTCCTTCACTTTTTCCTTTTGATGTAAATAATTTTGAAGTTTTATTCCCATTGAGTTTTTTTATTTTTCATTTCGTTAAAAGATATAGGCTACCTTATTTTTCGGACTATAAGACGTACTTTTTTCTTTAAGAAATAGTGTTTAAAATATAGCTGCCTCTTGTGGTCCAATGGTCTTTCAACTCATACCGATGAGATATCCTTTTCTGTCACAAAGCGTAACAATTTAGGCCTACATTTTTCAGTATTTGAACGATCTTAAGTGCAAAGAATATGCATACACCGTATTCATGTTTTTAAAGAGGAAGAGAGAGAGAGAGAGCGAGAGAGCAAATAGCCTTATCGAAAATAATTATTAAACCCTAAAACAAGCCAGATTGGACTAACAAAAAAAAATTCTCCCTTTCCTTATAACTCTATGTGAATGCAATCAAAACAGAGTTGAGAGAGTGAGTGACATATACGAAAACGTTTATTTGTTTACAGCGAGAAAGGTACTAACTACGATTCCTTGTGTATGTTTTTTGGAACACTATGTTTTGATTTAATAACCGGAAAGCAAGACATTGTTTGTATACCTAGTTTGATAAGATTGAAAAGTGTAAATGGATAAGAATAAAGTATACTCTTTTATTAAATTTCCCTCATAAAAAAGAGTGTTGTGGTTCGAAAAACGGTAATTAAGTTGTTTGTGTAGTGAATACTCAAGGTAAAATAAAGCTCATAACCTGTAGGCCTATAACTATTACACTCATATATTTATATTATATTAATGGTACATGATATTATATTTCTGTATAAAAATTGTATCTTTTGAAGTAAAACGTTCTCTTGAAAAACATCACAATTAATTTTAAGTATAACACATAAGCACACATACACATAACACATGAACGCATAAATATGACTAAAGATTGAATATGCAGTGAGAACTGAGTGTCTGAACTGGAACCTCCACTGTTTGGTTTTGCTACAAATCACTCTGAGATACATACTTATCAGTAGGCGAGCGCACAGAATACTCGGGTGACGGAGACGCGGAAGTTAACATTAAATGGGACGAACCAGAAGGTGTATCTACTGCTGAATTGTTAACTGCGTCTCTGAAGCTCTTCTTTTCCAACTCGCGAGTGACGCTTTCCAGCATCGACATCCTCAGCCTCATTTTTTGGATCGGATCCAGTTGCTTGATTCACGGCAACAAACTCATTAAAAATAAATAATCGTCATCATCCTTCCTCGTCTTCTCTGTGAAACGTTCTTCAAGAAGCTACAATTTTCGTTTTTCGATATCAAGAGCTTAGTCAGCACTTTTCCTCTTTCGCGGTTGTACTCTTATGTTTTGTGTTTTACTGCCTTTATCAGACTGAATTGGTTGCTCCTCTCGTGAGTTCGTTGCTGAGGGCACGTTGATGGACCCAGACTCCAGAGAATCGTTAAACTCCTCATCTGGTACAACTTTGTCGTCCATATCTTCTCCATATGCAGGACTGCTGATAGGATTCCCTGGAAAATGTATGTTTCCCGAACTTTCTCGTGGAATTAGCATATCCCTCAAGAAGTCCATGGATGCAAAAAATGGCCATTTCGTGTCATAATTGTCTGCTGCTTGACCACTTTTTGTTTCACTCCGTGCTTTCAATTTCTTTCTATATGAATCTCTCAGATTTTCCCACGTCTTCTTTGTCAGATTAGCTGAAACATATAATAATATTCTATTAATATCAGTTCTTACAATAAACATTTTGTATTTTATGTCTTAATATTGTGTATTTTGTGTCTTAATATTTTGTATTTTATGTCTTAATATTTTGTATTTTATGTCTTAATATTTTGTAACTTAAATATACAGGATTTTAAGGAAACAACTATTGTTACAGGTTTTTGTCAACTGGAATGTCATTTCGTGCCCTGAGCCAGGTTTTTCGAATGAACGATTATACTATAGGTAAAATTATTGGTTCGGTTGTTGATGCAATATGGAAACGTCTTTCATCAAGGCACATGGCAATTCCCTCTCATGATCAATTCATACAGATTGCATCAGGATTTAAAGAAAGATGGAATTTCCCTAATGTTGTTGGATGTATTGACGGAAAGCATGTCAGGATCAAGTGCCCTAAAGATAGTGGGACCATGTATTACTGCTGTAAACATTTTTTCTCCATAGTGCTGCAAGGCGTCGCAGACTCTCAGTGCCGTTTTATTTTTATAGATGTCGGTGGATATGGAAAACAGAGTGATGGCGGAACTTTTTCTGCCTCTAGCGTATACAAATTTTTAGAAAACTTTCAAAACACGTTACCCAAACCCTTTGCATTTGAAGGGAGCGCGTCAAAGATGCCATTTGTCATTCTTGGTGACGATGCCTACCCTCTTAAAACATACCTCATGAAACCTTTTTCCAGAAAGGGATTGTCACACGAAGAAAGAGAGTACAACTACCGCCTTTCTCGGGCTAGAAGATGGGTAGAATGCGCTTTCGGTATTATGACTGCTAAGTGGCGCTTACTGGGCAAGGCGATAGAAACAGAATTAGAGAAAGCAGAAAAAATTGTCAAGTGTATTTATTTACTACACAACTTGATTATTGATATGGAAGGCTCTTACAACCCCGCAAACTTACAAGAAGCTTTGGAATTTTATAAACAACAACAAGCCCCATCTCTCGTGCCTACTATACAGTTCAATAGATCTACAAAAGAAGTTCAAAATATTCGAAATTCCTTCAAATCCTACTTCAATGGACCTGATGCAGTGCAGTGACAGAACACTCATGTTAAAAATAAGTCACAGAACTATTATTTTAAGTACTAACTCTGGCACTTTTCTAGTAGTTATTCGCTAGTTCCGTTCTGTGTTTAAATCACTAATTTTTGGAATTAACGTAACCGACCTATTTTCATCTTTCTATGGAATTTTCTAGGAACAAAAAGGCATCTTTTGCGTTGAAATTATTGATTAATGTCAATAAACATGAATTTGATAATGTAATGTATCCAGCAATGTAGTTTTGGTATAGTTTAATAAAAGCCTAAATCAACATAATACATAATATTAACAATATATAATTAATAATATTACTATTGTTTCTAGAAAATACTATATGTGCAAAATACTAGAATCAACATGATCACATAGATTCAAAAATTTTCAACCTAAAACTCAAAATCTTTACAAAACAATTGTCGCTTCACTTTTAGAAAAGTGCCTTAATTTTTAAATTTAAAGTTTAAACTTTTAGATCTGTAATTTGTTGTTTAATTTTTCACAGATCAGTAGGAAGACTGGAAGATACAATTTTAATAATTTGTATACAATATCAGATATAACTGTCACAAATGCTGTATTCCAATGTTACACTGTTTTTTTTTTTTTTTTTTGGTATAGGCCTACCTTTTTCAAAATAATATGTTTTAAAATTTAATGTAAAAATGTAGAATGTATTTTAAATATTTTCAATAAACAAACATAAAGAAACAAACAAAACTTACCAGTTATGTGTAATTTATTTCCAATGTCTTCCCACAGGACAGGCTTCAATTCTCTGTTATGGTAAGCCTTTGTTCGTTGATCCCAGAGACGTGGTTCATCACGAACAAGTTCAATTAGAAAGTCTCTGTTGACGATTGCAGATTTGCTTGTATTTTCAAATGACATTTTTAGTTTACTCAGCGAGGCACGGATGTAACGGAACAGGCTGCCGGATTGAAAAAAAACTAAGTTGTTCTGGCCCGGCGGCGGCCCGGCATCGGACGTCATGGGGAGTTGCCGGAACGGACCGACGTGCCCAGTGTAGGCACATTCTAAGAAACAAAGCAGTTTGTTTTGTTGAAACCCCGCTCAGTCAACCGTGCCTGATCGGACAATGACGTTTCTGAGTCCAATGTAGGTGCACCCTACATTGGACTCAGAAACGAGATTGTCGGGTTAGAGGTCAGAGCAGGGAAGCGAGCAGTTGTCGGTACAACGGGGCGTGTGCTCACTAACTGGAGGAACGAACCTCTAGACAATACGCAATTTCTACAGTTCAGAGCAATAGCGGAAGCTCGGTAGTTACCGGATTCGTTCAAGAAAATCAATCTCGATTATATTTGACACAGGTACTACAATCTCCATTCTGCGCCCTAATGTGGTGAAAAATCTCAAGTCAATCTGGTGCTCTTGCAACTTGTGTACAGCTGCTGGACGGCCTGTAAAAGTGTTTGGAAAAGTGCAGATCACCTACGCCTCGGTCGACTTCAGTTTAAGCATCAAGTAGTTTGCAGACATAATGGATGGAGCAATTCTTGGCGTGAACGTTATGAACGCGTATAGTTTTTTAGTCGACTTCAAAAACAATTATTGAGAATCGGAAAAAAGGTTCATAATAAATACATCAGAAAAATCGATGGACGTGTTAAATCAAATGGCCGTACCCGTTCCGCCAAATACCAAAATCATTATCATGGTTAGAACTTAGGTATATCAGTACTCTAGGAGATTAGAAGTAGAAGAAATTAGTACTCTATATTAGAATCCCAGGTAGTCAGCACACCGGTTATAGTAAATGTCAGAAGTTTAAACCTGACGAAACCGGAAATATACCTATTAGAATGGCGAATAGGTATACATTCGGGTTTCGGTGTACATTTTGGTTTACTTCCAACCTGACCAGTAAATTTGTATTTCGTTCAATTGTACGATTGTTGCATGAATGCCCATTTGGAATAAACAGAGAATTTACTGCAAAAGACAGTATTAAAATAAATCGTCTACAAATTAATTTCGAATCATATATTTACTATCACTATTACTAGACGCCTATTTGCTTCAGTGCACGTAAATAACTTGTGATATTGTTAGAATTATTGTTGTTACTAGCATCAGGTAATAACAGCTGTTCGGCCTTGATCGACTGTTATTATAGACAGCCGTTCGGCTCCAACATCGGAGGCCGTCTTTAGTATCGGGAAAATCCAGTAGTACTGATTTTTACCTCAGTACTGGGGTGAATTGTCGGATACCTTGCCAAACGTCGGGCGAAACGTCTGTGTATAATAACAGTCGACCACGACCTAACAGTAATAATAATAATCCTAACAGTCCGGCTAATAATAACAATAATTCTAAAAATTTTGACGCCAGCCGTGAAAGCTTAAGGAATTTATAACGTGTGATAATTATGTGACATCATCTAGTGCTGTTAATCTCCGTTACAGTAGTCGGAAGAATTAAGTCTACTACCATAATCGATTTATGATTTTATCTGGGAAAATTATTTCATCTGTATTAACAGAATTTTCAGTATAATAGGTGAATTATATTATACACCAGTGGCTCCCAAAGTGGGGTCCGCGGACACTTTTAATAAAAAATAGAATATAGCGTAATTTTCTCCGATGTTTTATGGTCTAAAATCTAAATTTTACAATCTTAAAACAATTAGTAAAAAATTCCACTATATTCTAATTCTAGTTAAAAATAATTGTAATTGTAAAAGTAATTTCAAACTAAAAGGTTTAATAATGTCTTTAAATCATGCCGCGTAGCAAATGTGTTTGTGAGCCGAACTGACTAGGGCACCGCATCAACGCAGAACTGATCGCGCTGTTTTAGTTTACGTATAAGCACTGTATCTCGCGCATAAGCACTATATCTAAGCAAAATGTTCTTCCTTTATAATATGTGAAGAAATGGGGAGTCGCCACGATCCACTGTGAAGTACGATGGCTTTCGCGTGGAAGAGAATTGGAACATATTATTTAAACTGCGGGATGAAGTAAAGCTCTTTTTATTTGATTCCAACTTCGACCTTAAAGACTGGTTCCATGACTTTAACTGTATTTTGAAACTATCATATCTTAGTGATATCTTTAGTTATCTGAATGGACTCACTTTAAACCTGCAGGGATCTAGCATCACTATTTTTCAGTTCGAAGTACCGAGGGTATGAACAACAATTGCAGTTATGGATTCAGATAGCATTTGTGTACGAATAAAAACAAGATTACTAGTTTAGGACTCTAAATTCTTTGAACAATTACCTTCCATGGCAGATTTTGTCAGATGTCAGAAGAAAATGTTTGAAAGAGATCCTCGACGTTATTAAGTCTCATTTGTAGCACTTGCAGCTAAGGGAAATTTTCCCGCGACGGATGATAGTGACATGTGGATAAGAACTCCATTTGCTGATGGACTGTCAACTAACCTCTCTTTTATTCTACAAGAAAAAGATTCATTGGCAGAACTTTTAACTGACAGCTCATTAAAATTATAGTTTTCGCGATTACACATATATGACTTCTGGTTATATCTAATGACTGACTATACTGAACTCGCAAAAAAAGCTTTGAAGTGTTCAACTGTGTTTCCCTCTACTTATTTGTGTGAAACCGCGTTCTCCCAGCTCACGTATAAATGAAGTCAAAGTTACAAAATAAACATAATATTGAGAGTGACTTAATATTCAAATTATCTGACTTTAAACCCAATACAGCAGAGCTAATTAATTGTTCAAAAGCACCTTCATTGTTCAGAACAAAAACTATGTTTGATATCATTAATATTATAATTTGCAAGTTAAGAGAGTTTTAATTTTAATCATATTTTAATTAAAGTATAAGACTTTGTATCATATTTACTGTTGGTTTTATTTCAGAACTCCGACGGGGTCCGTGAAATTTTTAATTTTTTGAGGGTGGGAGGGGGGTCCGCGGACTGAAAAGTTTGGAAACCACTGCTATAAACTAATCATGTTAATTGTTACATATATTACATTATACGTCACACTTTGCATGGCGCTGATGCCAAGCTGTGGGTTCTGCTCGAGATCGAGTGAGTCCAATCCCGTCTCTTTCCTTCTGGGATAAGGTAGGCAAAACTCGGCTGGTAACAACGCGACATCTACATGTAACACATACAACACCACCCCTCCCACCAAGCAAAATTTTACTGCACCTACTTAAATACGTACACACTGACGTCTCTCTGTCAGTGTAGTAGTGTGAGCTGTATCACTGCTAACGGACGCAATAGAGCTTGTGGAAAGATGAATGAATTCTCGTAATTAGTCTGATGACATGACGTACTTACAAGTTTTCGACCTTCAGTCATCCTATTTGTCTTTCTATAGCAAAAATGCAAACAGAAACATTTGTTACACAACAAAATGACAGATTACACTGCGATTGAATATCTTTTTCTGATTACGTTCGTTTTATGTGATTACGTAATCATAACTTTATTGGAGTATCTGAGAACCGTTTTTGTAGCCTAATATTTGTTTCAATGAGTGATAATTTTGAAGAGATTTTAATAGAAAAAAATAAAATTTGTAAACATAGTCTGATATACAGAATATAATATATTCATAATAAAATGAAGGCTCTTCCCGTAACCGAAAGTAAGACTACATATTGGAAAAACATGAAAGAAACAAACACTTATAATATAACACTACTGCACATCATACAAAAAAGGTAAAAAAATTGATTTATTAGAAATTCTAGAAATTGGAAAAGCAATCAAATGTAACAAAAATTTAACAAACGAACAAACTGATTTTTGTTTATCTAGTATATTAAAAGTTATTTAGTTTAGTTAATTTTTAGAATTTGCGTTCCTGTTATACTTGGTTTCTACAGTCACTTGACCTCCCCTATACTAGCTTCTCCAACCCCTCCAACATATGCATCCCACACACATCTCATTACACACCCTTAACACATGTTCACCACCCACACTTTCTTTGTTTAGTTATTTATATGACGACATTACGGAACATGCTACGTGTTTCTTGACTATTCCAGCGGAGCACGGCTGTAATGTGTGTGTGCGTACAAATTGCTGCTGCTTTGAGATGAAGGGACAATTACGTGACACTTGTCACGCGTCGGCAACGAGACTTTTCCAGATCATACCGGCCCGCGCGCGCTGTGTTCAAGTCCGCAATCAATTACGCACTAGTGTTTCTAGTAAGCGCCTATTACGGTATCTCAGCGGGGTATAAATACAAGACTTCAGAGCTGCTTAGTTCAGTTTTAGTAGCGATTTATTCCAGTGCTGTTCGAAGTATTGTGGCGAAGTGTTACGTGTTTTATAATTGTGCGGGAGTCTCATTACTAGACATTATTATTGCGTGTGAACATTTTTTATTTGATTTGTTGTAAGAGACTATCTTGCTGATTACAAACTGTTTAATTGTGATAATTAAAGCTAATAATTAGTGACTTAATTGGTGTCTTGTATTTTGTTTTCCATCATACGACGATCAGTGAGACCGTCGTAACAATATCTTAGAGAATAACTTAATAGGCTGAAACAATCGTCAGAGGTAAATAATAAACTGTGAAACATACCAAGTGTTTGTATGTTTTTAAAAACCTTTGTAGTAATATGTTTCACCAAGTGCCCAACGAGTCATTAATCAATATCGTTAATGAGCATATAGGCTATATATAATAATAATGGCTCCCATGTATACCACCGAAGTAGCTTAGGAGTAAAGCAGGGTAGGCTGCCTTATGTGAGCCGTAAGCCATACAAGGAAGGCAGTGTGGCCAGCACTACGCTTCAGCCGCCCATTATTATCCCCAATCCCAGGTACTCATTTTTAACAGGCTGAGTCGACCTGGGGGCTGAAAACGCACCTTGATTTTACGGGAATCGAACCCGGGACCTCTAGATTAGTAGCCAGGTGCCATACCGTCTGGTCTACTGAGCCGCCGTATAGGCTATATATGAGAGCTCAAATGTGCACCCATTTGAAAGCAGTACGTATTGCAAAACATTCACATATGGTAATGTAAATATCATGTATAATAAACGCCACTCTGTGTAATTGCACGGTTGTTAAAAGCATCTGTGTACGTCATTCTACAATGCGGTACAAATAAGCGAACCGACACATCTGTGATAAGCGAATACCTCTTTTCCAACATGCGATTGTTTAGTAAACGTTAATTTTCTGTCTACACTCGTCATTCAACTGGCGTTAAACGTGTGCTCTATTGTAATTGTAAAAATTTCCATAGATCAAATCTAAACCCTAAGTTTGATAAAATCATGTTTACCATTCGATTAAGACTGTGTAAAAAATGTAACTTAATAAGTTATTCAGTATTAAAATGTTCTCAAACGAAATTATTAAATAAAATTAATGTAGTTGTGTGTCTGTGTGTGACTGGACGAAGTTCGCGTGCCATATTTCAAGCTGCTTTTACTTTAACCAAGACTCACAAGGTTATGCAGATCTCCGTGAAATACTCACAATTCTATGGGGCCTTCAGTCTAATGCAGGTTTTAAATTTCAAAGTAGAAAAATAATTTTTTTGTAAGATACTCTTATGGTACCGTCTTTAGAGAAGAATGTTCTCGGAAGTAAAACAAAAAATGTTTACCTCCTGACTGTAAATCTGCTATATTAACGAGTATATGATGGACGAGCTTATAAGTTACTTAGTCTTCACTGGCTACATAAAGACTCCAAACTATAAATTTTATGTTATTGAGAATTATTGAATTGGAGAAAGTACTTACTACGCTATACTACTTAAATTAACTTATAACACAAAGTGGCATTTCTTTGTGTTCCGATGACAGCCAGGGACAGTCGGAATACTGCTTTATTAAAAATAGTTTCATTACTTGCATAACTTTGGTTATTATGGTAGACAATTGATTAAAAATTGCCTAAAACTGAAAAACTTTATTTCAACATTTTTTTACCAGTATTTTAGGAAGGAGACATTTTACAGACAAAAACAAGATAATAATTTTTAAATGCAGAAGCCTTCCGTCAATCCGATATTTATGGAACAAGGTTTCTGTCGGGTTACCAGAACTTCCGGATAACCGAAGTACACTTTATTAAGAGTTTCTTTGAAACGTGGTGATAAACATAAAACGTGATTCTAAATCTCAGTACAGAGACTTATTGATTTAACAACGTAAAGTTAGAATACGATAATGTACTTTGGCTTTTTAATTCGTAAGATTTAATTTGAAAAATGCATAATTGCCAAATAACGTAATACGTAACAGTGCGTAGGACACTCCAACAAATCTTACAATAAACGATTCTTTCTTCTCCCCTGAAGAATGTGTTACTGCCTATTCTTGAACGTTATCTACCTATATATTAATGACAAATTTTCCTTATTTTTTTCATACTCTCTTACAGTAGAGTTTATAAATATCAACAGTTCACTGCTAGAAACTCTTAACATTAGTAATAGCTGTTACTGGTGCAGGACTGATGGCAGTCTACTGTATATTAGTCTTAATTTTACAATTCAACAAACGGTTTGTAGAAATTATTGTATTCTATAATAATACCATAAAATTTACGATTTACAAAATTTGTCAGAACCAATTACTGAAATTATTCGTTACGGGCTTAATATGTATAATAGGATGTAGAAAAATATTGTAACAAGGATTATTTTATTTGAATGATTAAACAATGCTTCCTTTTTTTTAAGATGTCTTACGTTTATACGTACAACTGCGCACTCTGGTGGAAGGTATGACGATTTTTCAGTCATTGCTATACGTAAAATCTCTTATCGTGTGTTTATTTATATTCCAAAGATCTCAGAAAGGCCTCCTACTTTCCTTCCCTCCACACATTTTTATGGGTACCCTAAAATTATAAGTCAATGTGATATTTTTTCTAATATCACTAATTAAAACTAACTTATTACACACAATCCCAATAAATTATCGTCATAACGCATAACTATAATAATAACAATTAATATTAGTGTACCAAACCATAAACATAATTATCAGAAGCCTGACATATTTATCATTGTTTTATCTTCATAACATTTTACATTAGTTACTTATGTTTAATATATTACTTATTGTTGTTACCTAATAATAATATTTCTTATTACATGTGCTATTGATAAGTGATATTTCGCTTATTGAAAGTTTTTGTTTAAACACATACACGCGTACACTCACCTAACGTAACTAAAGCTACTACCAAATGCTTAACGTAACACAGCAAACGCTGATGTGTTAGACGTGACATATGTCATCCTGCCACATTACAAAGATCCACTAAATCTACGCTGAACACTAACGAGCAATGGCAGTATTAAGTGCTGCAGCGTTGCAAGACAGGTAGGTACAGACAGATTTGAGAGTGGTAGATTTAAACACGCTATTAAGATCGCAGTGAGTTACGTCTCCTGTGACTGAATCATAAAAATGAATAGATCTTACATTAAGAAAAATACCTAATGGAACTTGTACGTGCACTCGTATATACATATAGTCTTAAATTTCATCCAAGTTAAGATTCAGTATATTGTTAGAAACTGCTTTTACTTCCATGTTTCGTAAGAACGGTGATCACGAAAAAATTGTGTTCGAGGGTTAATTCTGATTGTACTACCCTCAAAACATGAAGAAAAGTCATTTTCCGAAACGTGTCTGTGTTTTTGTGTAGACTTTTTTCTATGGCGAACGATAACTAACTTCCATATGTGCCCAAGTTATATAGAACTCAAGGCCTATTGATTTTGGTGAAGACAGGTTAAGGAGAAGGGCCAGTTTACCTCCAACGTTTTACGTTTTAAAAAGAGTAAAGTACTTAATTTTGATAAATAAAGTAATGTGAAAAGGAGGTCACAATAATCCACTGTAGAAAAATCTATAAATGAAAAAAGTATTTGAAGGGGAATGTGATAATTTTCTACAAATGAAAATTATTGTTGAAGGGGAGGGGATAATTTTTTATGTGTACTACGTTATCGGCAACAAAGAAGTCGTTTCTATGGAAATATTTCATTTCAATTTGTCAAACATAAAACTCGATTTACAAGGAACACACCTAACTTGTTAGAAATTACCGAACAGAATTCAAGTAAATGATTTTAAATATTGATCTTAGAACATGGAAGTCATGTATGGTTTCGCACACTGATATTTATATCTCCAAATACCACAGCAGCTTAATATTAATGAACAACGTTCGATATCTATCAATGTCTCAGCGTGTTGTGTGTGTGTGTGTGTGTGTGTGTGTGTGTGTGTGTGTGTGTGTGTGTGTGTGTGTGTGTGTGTGTGTGTGTGTGTGTGTGTGTGTGTGTGTGTGTGTGAAAGCAACGTACAAATGACATGAATAATTGAATAATATATATGATACATACATGTAAATGCAACGGTGCACATATAAATTTATAATAACCATAAAATATAAAAACAAATAATTACAGTACAGTAGTGAAGCCAGAATGCCTATATGGAAGTGAATGTCTAGCATTGAATTATCATTTAGGCAAACTAGAAATATTGGAAAGACGAATTATTAGAAAAATATTAGGTCCATGAAAAACTTCAGGAGGTTGGAAATTAAGAAGTAATGATGAAATACATCAAAGTATAGAAAATATAACAGAGACAATGTGAAAAAGGAAACTATTATTTTTGGACATTTATATAGAATGGACGACAGTAAGTTAACAAAGGAGATCTTTAAATATCTGTGGGGGAAGAAGTCAACATCAAGTTGGATTAAAGAAATCCAATTGAAAGGGAGGTTTTTCGGGAAAAAATGAAAGGAGTCCAGGGTAGAAGATAGGAAAACACAGGTTCAAAGTGGACTGAAGACAGGAAGAAGAGACACAGTAAAAAGATGAAATAATATTGGAGAAAAATAAAATAATAAAGAATAAAGAATTGAAATTGCCATTTGGTCCTTAGATGGCCGATACAAAAAAAAAATATTGAGTACCTTGTACGGTTTTAAACCTAACAATCACCTACTGCTATGTCATATGGTGTGACGTAATTGGGGATGAAATCTGTGTGTACATTGTTAAACGGTAGTGTGGGTGAAGCCGGTACAGTTTAGACAACTAGACGCATGCAAGACGAAGTTTCCCCCGACTTTGCGAACCGTACAAAAACAGTTTGTGTGTCAAACCGCTACGCACAATGTTAGGCGCCTGTAGACTCGCGGTGATGCGAAATCGAGTGGTTTCAATGTGACACGGTAATTATTTCCTTATTACTCCGTTATCAAATAATTACGGCGTAGGCAAAACACACTCTTAAACTAAAAATTGTCGCAAATAAAAAACAAGTGTTATGTTCACCGAAAGTGTTGTACACACGACGAAAATCGCCATAAAGGCGAATATTTTTTTACACCAGTTAAACTGACGCTAAGCCTCCTGTAACAATCCGAACAGGTTTGTAACTGCTTAATCAATCTTCGACAGGATTGAAATGTCAGGTCAAATATAAGACAAGTCTGGTAAAACGTTCTCTCTCTTTGAAATCAGATTGTCATTAGTGGATCTCGTGTGTTTCGCTAGTAGCACATTTTGTCGAGGCTGAACCACACAGACGGACTCGTGACCTTCATTTGCACACACCACGATAAAGTGATCAATCGGCTAAGGTGACGGTGAATAGATTATTTTGAAAATAAAAATACAGCATGAAATAAGGACAATAATAGTAGAATAAAGAATCTATAGCAGTGGTTCCCAAACTTTTCTTTCGCGGACCCCCCGAATAATTTAAAAATTTACGGAACCCGTCTAAGTTTTGAAATAAAACTTACAGTAAATATGATAGAAACTCTTATATTTTAATTAAAATGTTTTAAAATCAAAATTCCCTTAATTTTCAAAATTATAATATTAATGATATCAAAAATAGTTTAATGTGATCAATGAAGCTGCTTTTCCACACTTAGCTCTTTAATATTGTGTTTAATGTCTGACGATTTCAGTATTAAGTAACTATCGACATCAAGTATATTTCTTAACTTTGACTCTAAGTACGTGAGCAGGAAGACTGCGGTTTCACACAAATATGTAGATTAAAACACAGTTAAACACCCGAGTCAAAGTTCTTTTTCCGAGTTCCTCTGAGGAATGAGGATATTCAGTCATTACATGTAACCAGACGTTAGCCAGCTGTAATTGCAAAACTGTAATTTTAATGAACTGGAAGTTGAAAGTTCTGCCAATGAATCTTGTTCTTGTACTGTAAAAGAGACGTCTAGTCTGTTCGGACAAACAGATCTGCTACACGGCATGATTTAAAGGAATTATTAAAGCCATTAATTTGAAATTACTTTTACAATTACAATTAGTTTGAACAAAAAAATACTAGATTCTTCTACTAACTGTTATCAGGATTCTAAAATTTAAATTTAGATTTTAAAGCATAAAAATCGGAAAAAATTACGGTATATTCTATTTTCTTCTTAAAAGTGTCTGCAGACCCCCTGAAATATTGTCGCGGACCCTACTTTGGGAACCACTGATCTATAGAACATGTCCATTTGTAAGTTTTGATAAATTGTGAATAGTATTTATATTTGTTAAACAATTGTTTTAAAGAATACAAATTAGAAATTTTATATACAAATTTAACTGGGTGGGAACGGTAAGCATGTAAATGTTTCTTAAGATGCACGTTGTCACTGTTAAGATGACTTTATTTGAAAACTATTTAGTTGCAAAATTTATAGTTTATAAATAGATACATTTTTAATCGTCATTAATGTCTTAGTGTCTAAAATTATTGACACACAATCCAAGGTTTGTACTTATAAATGTAGGTTCTTAATACGATGATGATTACATACTACGATTATAACATACGTCCACGCTTATGAGAAGGGTAGACAGTTTAAAATTTTTCCTTAAATTCGTAGTGACCGTTAATCAATGAATTTTCCCGGTGAAGGGTTTGTGAGGATCGGTCAAAAAATATAACACAAAGTTTAACTTATTTGTAGCAGGTTTCGACAGTGCTTATTTTCATAATCAGGACCTGTGTATAAATACAAAACAAATGTCAAACAGAACAGAACAATTATTTGAGTGATAGTGTTTGTGTATGTAAATGTGTGCGTGGGCGTGAGTGCGATATGTGCATACTTGTATATGTGAAGGAGTTGAGATAGTTTGTTTCACATCATCAAATGTTTTCTTTAAAGACAACGAGAAAATTATATATCACAAAACTTAATTAATACAATATTACAATTTAAATTACTCATAATGTATTACATTATAATTACATATAGCCTATTTGTATTAATTTAAATTATAAATACCATTATATTATTGTGACGGTTTAATTGGTAATAAAATATTTAATAAAAAAAAATTGAGAAAGCATTTAAGTATTTTTAAATCGCACAATTAAACCTAATACCCCTGTACTAACTCAGAATAAGTACGAGATTTAAATGGAAAAAGATCTAACTAAACAAGTAATACAAATCGTATTGTAAATAGTTAATAATATTACAGTTAACCCTTTAGTAAATCATCATGCGTTGACCTGTTTAATTCCGGACACAACGTGCTTAGCGAACCGTCTGTAACTTAGAAATATTTGAAAATCGTAATGTAAGTAATTAATAATTTGAAGGCACAAATAGTAGTTAAAATAATTCCTGTAAACTAAATAAGTCTAAATAATTTGTTTCATCTTGCTATAAGAATGTCTGTTTAAATAAAAGTTGGAACTATATTATGGCGGAGTACTCGCTCCGCTTCGTTGTTATGTACCAGGCGTATCAAGTTAAGAGTTACGATGCGGCGTTCAGACAGTACACACCTCCAAACGAGGGCTCTTCAAAAGTGTGTTATGTAAACTTTAAAATAACGGTTAGCTACCACAAAAACGTGGGGAGCTAGTGATTTTTTAATGTATATGATGTAGAAAAAGTTTGTTCAAGAAATGTAGTAATATAAGAAAAATTATCAACACGTAAACAAGGTGACGTCTCTACTTAAGATGTAAACTCCAGTACAACTGTACATGTGAATATGTGACCTGCCAAATTGCACATACGACGTCTACAATCCATACGACGCTGACCAGGACCGGTGTGGATCAACCCAACTTCATGCAGCATTACATCAATCTACTCACTAATACGGCTATTAGATATTCACCAGAGACACGACACAGATGACTACCCCGACTACCAGAATTCCGAAGAGTCACACCCCAGGACGAGGACAGCAAAGCTTATTTTAGAGGTGACTCGATAGCTTGGCTATCGAGAATTAATTACATTTGAAACATAACTTTTATAGATGAAAGAGACTTTTCAAAGACAATAATTTTCTCTAAGCAATAAATAAAACCAAAGAAATGTAAACTGTAGTAGTGAAAATCATACGTTGTAACGTTAATATTGAAATGTAAATTTTAATCCCTTTAATAAATAATACCATTCTTCAAATGGTTAATGTAATCTTGCAAGCTCTTAGATGAGCATAGTATAATTCAGACGTCTTTACTATATTTAAAGCAGACTCGGATCCGAGGTAAATTACATGATCTATATGATCCCTTGTTTTACAGAAACCCTTTTTAATTATTTCAGTTAAAATTTTTATGTTATGGGATCTTTTTTTTTATATAATTTGTTAATAAAGAGATGTCATCTTATTACACTTTGAAGTGAGTGCATAAATCAGTGAAATACCTTCCCCTTGTGTCCTAATAATTAGCGTAAATATTATTGTTGTTTGTGTTGAGTTTAATT